>JANBXA010000651.1:93945000-94072500 GCA_030556225.1 Cricetiscus sungorus | reverse complement strand
GACATGGATTTTACAATGTTGTGAAATCTATTTTAAACAAATACGGTGTTTCTGTTCATAGCTGTTATAGTTATATTGTTATGCCTGATAGTTTAAGTTGCAAAACTTTGATTGCTTTTTATAGTTACTTGTTTAAGGTGGCAATTGTGCTGTTTGGCTTTTGTAATATTATGGAATAAATCCCCTTGATATATAAATGCAGGGTTTTTTTCCCGAGTAATTTTAAATTCTTTTCCAGAAGTATATTTGGGAATTTTGATCTTTGGATATATTGATCTTTCAGTATCTCAGTACTTGATATATAGGAATTAGGGTTATTCCATTTAAAACCATACCTCAAACCCATTCTAAACCTAACTTCCTTTATGGCCACAATTAGAGTTCCCTGGCCAGCAGCTAAGACTGTTGGGCAGAGCAGACAGTGATTTTTCTACTGTTCATCCTCAGAGCAAGGACATGTCTTAAGTCACACTACCAATCTTTTCCTCAAGTCTCAATGAGGAATTTATTTACATGATCTCTGTGAAAATATCCACTGACAAGATTATCAGATTTCTAAAACTCTCAGACTAATCTGGACTCCCTTCTGAAATTTCGTAGGACTCAGTATTTCCGAAGCTACCTAGGAAGTGTTACAAAGGGATAGGCCGTGGTCAATATCACAGGTCTGTTAGGAACGACCAGCACAGCAGTCTAGACTGTGGTCAGCAAACAACAATTCATGTGTGTTTACAGTATGTCTATCTATATTTTTTTCTTCCAATAAATATTACAGAACATTTGCTACATTTCTGTTACTCCATAAAGTAATAGATACAAATGTGTCAGCAGCAAAACAGTAAATGTAGTAAAGTAAGTGTCTGGTACTTTAAAGTCAGAAACTAACAAATTAGAATATGGGATATGGAAGCTTCAGGCTTAGATACAAATAGTGAGATAAAAGTTCTGTGGCCATGATTATGATCTCAGGCCTTTTCAAAATTCAATAAATTTTAAATGGTCTTGGTGTCTAAATAAGTAACTAAACTAAATAAAAATAAAACAAAATATTCATTTCAAAGCAAGTAGTCTCAAGGGCCAATGTCTATGAAACAAGTGGGTAATAAGTTTCAAATGGCATTTTTATAAAATAACATCACATAAAATAATTTAATTTGCTTAATAGGTGCAACAAATTGACCTTAATCATCATGCTTTAAATGTAAAATCCCACAACACATACAACAAAATAGAATCAAGCATAAGTACCCTCTATCCCTACGAGACTAATGGCCATTTCATTTCTCCATTTTATCATCCAAGACCCTATCCTGCTAAGTACTAACTGCTTCTGAGCACCACTTTGACTTTTCTCTATAAATTACCAACTTTAGGCAAGTGTTTGCTTCTTTTGAAACACATTTGAAATAGCTGTTATCTTCTATTCCCAAATATCCTACATTCACATTCATCTCTTATTCATCATTCATAATGCACATAAAAATACCAATTTCTTTATAACCTTCTTTAATCCTGAAACAGATTCTGAATTCTTATAGCTGTTGTGCACACTTGATATATATAGGCCTTGACTACCAAATATATTTGTTCTGATGCCTTTATGACTTTTCTTACTTTAGTTTATTTGTTTTCTTCTGTAATATAAACCCACATAAAATAAGATAATGTTAGCTGAGGTATTTTTCTCTGCATTCCCTTGTTTTTTCACCTCGGATTATGCCCAACAAACACATTCTTTGTTCATGGAGTAAATACTAGGTTGAAAGAAAAGAGTAACTGAAAGCTTCTCCTTAATATTAAAGTGTTATTTTGATGTAACAGGGCAGATTTGAATAATTTTGTGAGAAGGATTGTAGAGCACGGCCTCTGGCCTATTGAGGGAACAACAAACCTCAAGGGTTCAGTTTTTTGAGAGAAAAATAACAAGTTCAGTTCTGAATGATGACTACAATGACAACATGCCTCACAGAGAAGCATGCAGGACCATTCCATTCCTGCTTTCCTCTGTGATCTGTGTTGCTGTTGTAGTGAGGTCAGGACTTCAGAGAGCAAGACCTATGAAGGCAATCAAAATTATTACCAAACATCCAGAAGCTGCTGTTGAGGGATTTATGCACCTAATACACTCAGGGACTTGGTATGAAGAAAATGATGGGGAATAAGGCTATGAAATTGAAGAAGGGTGGGGAGGTGTTCTTGAAAGAGTTTTGAAAGAGGTGAAGGAAAGAAGAAATTTTGTTAATAAATTAAAATCTTAAAAATAAAAAGAGATGTGTTATCATCATGGTCAACTATTGGGTATGAATCTGAATATAAATTGATTGGTTTAATATGTCTCTGTTCTTCCATTTATTTCTGGTGCAATGCATTTATTTCACCAACATTTACATAATGTTCTTTATGCAACAAGGAACAGTCTAAGCACATCACCAGAATAAACCTAATAAATCTATATAAAACTTTATGACGCCATATTTTGAGTTGTTGAGTAGAGTTCTCCAAGAAATTCCTACAAAACACATCCTCTTGTTGTTGTTCTGGTTACAACTCCAGATGTGGAAAGTAAGTCCCTATAGCTGAAGACACAATACATCTTAAAAATGGGTGAAAAGACTCCAGAGTAGAACTGAACCAAATGATCCCTGAGAACTAGCTTCAGTGGTATCAAAAGGTGATGTGAAAGCTTCCAAAAGGGAAACACCGTCAATAGCTGTATCCAGCTACGACACAGATGAACCACATCACCACCAGCATGTCATGATAACTCTATGGTGGTGACATGCATACTGTGGTAGTAACCAACAGTTTTCTAATTGGCTTCAAGACCTGCTCAACAAGAGAAACAATGTCCTTGTTTTTGGAAACCTAGATAAGTACTTAGTGCTGGTAAAGTATTGGAGGATAATCTGCTTCCAATAGTTTACTGAACTAGCATAACCCCTAACAAGAATCTGTAAATATCTGTCCTTTAACAAGAATCTATAAATATCTGTCCTTATACGCAAAGATAACCGAAATTTTCACCTCTCATAATGGAAACTAATCTTTGCAAAAGAAAAAAAAAACATTACAGAAAGCTACAACCAGTCAAAATGAAGAGTTGTGGAGCCAGTCCTAATGTACATCTATAACACATTCCTTGATTTAAGGATTAAGGGTATTGCAGAAAAGAGGGCTGAAAAACTGTAAAAGCCAGAGGATCAGGGAGTTTGCTGGATGGTTTTCTTCCCTGGTAATATCAGAAGTTACTCCCATAATGTCTCACCAACATGACTTCCCAAACATGAGCTGAACAAGGATAATATCAATGAATGTGCCAAATTGATTGGGGACAATCCCACATAGCCTCAAACCTATATAACACTATAAGCAACTGAGGAAAGCTGGGAGTAGAAGAGGAGGCATTCTCCACAGAAGGGTCCACCAATCTTTCATCCAGTACCAAATGATCAGTACTGAAAACATAACCATAGATTAGAATCAGTGGTGCTTTACATAATTATCTAGGAGTATACTCCCTTCTACCCACAGCAAAGCACCTTGATAGAAGGTAAGTAGAACTATATATTAACCATGTCTCCAGTCAATGGAAGTTGAATTGTCTAATTATCCCTGCAGATGCAGAGCAGAGATTGAGACTGTATGTATACAACATGCTTAAATAATTTCTTCTCAGTACCATTGGCGAGAATGATGAGTTGTGTGTTAGTTTTTCTGACACTTGCCATCTGTCCCTGTGATTACATTAAAGCCCTTATTTAGTATAGTTTCCTTGAGATTTGACAGTACTGTAAGTCTCAAGGAAGAAGGCAAGTAGATATACAAGCTTTCTGGCTGCCATGCAAGAAGGAAAATTTTTAACATGTGGGGATATGAGTCAAGCCTACAGGTATTTCTGAATTCAGAGGAGTAGCCGATGAGGAGGGAAGCCAGTCCTGTTTCAGTAACTGTGTCACAGAAGCCTGCCATTGCAAGAAATGTCACTTGAGCTGTCAAGGAGATGGGTCCTTATTAGGAGTGTATATACAGTTTCTTTGTACAGTGTGGATATTCTGGGTACCACACTTTTAAAGCAGGATGGTGATATACCACAGTTTGGGGCAGAATATTTCAATGGTGACCACAGAAAAGCATGGCAATTCAAATCTCAAGAATTCAAGAAGTCTTTGATTCTCAACTGCTATCTTTAATAACCACATCTTAAGGATCTCCTTGTGTGCCAGACACTGTAAATCACTTCAAGTGTCTACAAGGAGACTAGTGTTATCTTTCTAGCAGCCAGAGGATAACAAATGTGATGAAACAGAGACCAGTTGCTACTTTGCTTCTGAATCATTCACAGTTGCTTTCATGTTACCTAAATCAGAAGTGGTAAACCTTGCAAACTCAGGTGCTCTGGGAAAGAGAATAATTTGATGGCAAAATGTGGAAGATAAGAAACTATAAGAAAATTCGAAGCCCTTAAAAATCTGGCAAATACTAGAAAGCAGAGTGCGGGCCTGATTTTTAGGTGAGATTTCAGTAATGTAAATGTAATGGGTCTAAGCAGAGATAAGAGGTGAATCTGAACACAGATTTAGCTTGTCCATGTAAGAAAACTGAGTCTGATAAATACTCATTTGAAAAAGAAGCTGATTTTCTTAATTTTATGACACAGGTATCCAAGTAATTTCACATTTTTGGAATTTTGTATTTTCACATTCTGAATGTTGACTCTGAATTACCTGATTATATCATGAACAAGATGGTATTAGCATAGGAATAAACAAGTAGACAGTGGAAAGCATAAGGCACAGAAATAAATGAATCTTGATTTGGCCAACTGATTTTATAAAAAGATAATAATTAATTTAACAAAGAAAGGGATACATCCTAATAAATGGTGCTAGTAAGACTATTTATAAATTTCTTGGTCATTTGTTTAATCCATGTACCAAAATTAGTTAAGATATGTTACAGGACCTATCTTATATAAAGGCTAATACACCTAAAAGGACCATCTTACACCCTACAATAAGACATGCTTTTGTAAATACATGGGAAGAGATAGTAAGAAAAAAAATAACCACAAATCTGACTTCATAAAATAAGCTTCCATTCGCTTCAAAGGGTAATGTTGTCTGAAAGCAAAGAAGTATTGAGATTTAATTTCTTCTTGACTGGGTTAAGGATCTCATCGATTTATATGCTTTCATACTTTGTCAATCCTCCCACAAAGAAAATGAATGATTGAAAGATAAGGATCTGTGGGCAGGAGCAGTGACTTTTTTATTCCTAGGAGTTCCTTACCCTTGCAACTCGGCTCAGACAAAAGAAAAATAATCCCAGGTACCGCATGTCATTCTAAGAGGTTTAAATTTTCATTAAATCCAGACAGTAGACAAGATTCCAAGAAAATAATGTGAAGCTGTGCCCATATCCAGCAGGGGTAATCATTCTTTTAATTATAAGTTACTGGGGCAAATTCAAAAAGACATGATGGGCAGGCATTAGGTAACTAAATAATAAATAGCAATTGCATTTCTTGCTTTGCATTTTAAAGGTTGAAACATTTGAGAACCTCTATTTGATATTCCTTCTACAATGTTCCCTCTGTGTCATGAAGTCATTTGAAAGAATGTCATTTGATGCTGTGCATCCAATAACTTTAAATAACATCATTAGCATTAGAATAAAAAGAATGGAAATTGGCTATCTAGAGGGCATCCTTCCTCATTTGAAAAAGGTTTGTCAAACAAAAATTATGTGACTCTCCCTTTGTTACACGTATTTGCCTTGTATAAATAAGAAATGAATATATTAATAGGAAAGAAAAAAGTAAAGGAGGAACAGACTATTTGACTATCAAGGGCTTCAGCTTTAAATCAATCACTATGAAACAAACCATTGTGTCCTCTGTAGCATTATCTGTTAAAGGCAAGACTAAGCCAGTGTGTGTGTGCATGTCTCTGTGCCCCTCTCTCTGTGTGCATGTGTGTGTCTGTGTAACGTGCTCATGTGTGTGCACACATGTGTGCATCTGTGATTTATCTCTGCAAAGAGAAGAAAATCAGTAGTTCAGGGAGAGAAAAGGAATACAAGGTACAGATATTCCTGAAGGTTACTGAGGGATTTTATTTTCCTCTCTTTTTATGTGGTCTTCAAAACAGGGGTGGGGTTGTGTTTTTTCTTAAGATCCTTTAATTATATTATTTTCAGCCATTGTTCTGAAGAGTAGTGGATTGATATCATGTGCCTTGATTTTTATAAAACATCTGGGCAGGACTTGTGTAGCATTTGCGATTTTGAGAGAAATAAAAAGCTGATGGGTAAGTACATTTTAACACTACAAAAACAGGAAAGAAACTACTTTTCATGTCTGTGATGTGCGTTAGGTTTGACCACTGAAAATATTTTATACCAAGAGTGTCCACAATAAACATGCAGCCAAAAGAACAAAAGTATCTTAAGAGAATTTTCATTAAGATCAGGTTTGAGTTAATAATAATAATAATAATAATAAAAAAACAATAAGTAAAATATGAAGACACTGGTTTCAACTCACTTCACTGTAGATTTTTAAGTTCATTGATACTGAGACTTAAGGGATTCAAATGCAGTGGAAAATTGAAATAATTAGTGAAATAACTCACCTTTACAAACTTTAAGGGCACATGTATGAAATGACTGATGATATGGTTTTAGTTTGGATGAAAATGATCTAGGTCAGAAAACTCATGTTACATACTACTTGGTTTTTTTTCCATATGAGCAAAAGACAAATTTTGTAGTGAAGAAGAATAAACACTTGGATTATTTGACATAAATGGCATAGAGAAATATAAGCAAGAGCATCACTATTTTGCATTACTATCTGAATTAATATGAAAAAAAGGAAATGTTAAAGCAATGGAAGGTTTAGTTGGTTCTTTGGAGTCCTCTAGATAATTTTCATTTATTGTTGATATTTACCTCATCCACTCAGCCAATTCAGGCAAGGCAAAATACAGGATTAGAAAGGATAAGTTAGGATGTTCTTACAAAATAAATAAACAAAATGATAATATTCTTGAAGTTGCTTGATACAATTAGTCACAGTCAATTACAAAGTTCAATTTGAAAAAGAGTCTGAAATAAGGAAAACTGAAAAATTAGTGAAATAATTAGCCTAAAAATATTTATGGAGATTTAGAATGAAAATATTATAAAGATAATACTTATAGAAACGTCAGTTCTTGAGAGTAAGCATAGCAAAATCTGGAGAAAAAGAAGGAACTTAGTGATTGTAGTACAACTCAATTCAAGACAATTTGTTTATGAAGGTAGAACACTGTACAGTGCACCAAATAGCTGAGCCAAAAGTCAGTAGCTTATCCATTGCTTGAAATATTAGGAATGCTATCAACCCATATTAGACTGCTGTTGCATGAGTCCATAAGAGCTCCAATGGATCATGATAGAGTATGTCAATGAGATAATTTTAAGACAATGTGTCAAAGATCCATAAAAAGATGGTGAATGCTTGATAAAGCTTGACATAAATATAGCAAAGGACTTGGAGCCTGTCAGAATCATCCTTGGGCACTTTAAGATTCTCCTAGAGTAAGATAATGTGTCCATTCTCACCATCAATGAAATTGTAGGTTATGTGAATAATAATGAAGTATTCAAATGAAGAAGGAACCCTTAGGGTGAGTATAAGAATCACATGAAATCTCTAAGCTGTGCAAGGAAGGACAACATATCAAGAAAGGAGCTGACAAGCATACAAGAAATATTTGTGTAATCTAAGAATATTTACTTGTAGAAAAGCATTGATAGACGGAAGGTGGCCTTGACATCTTTAAGGAACCAGAGATATGCCTTACAATTCTCACATTCTAATGTTATTTATGGCCCCTGTATGAATAATTATAATAAAATTGCAGATGATATAAAGAAATACATCAAGTGCAAATTCTGAATGTTAGACATGTATGTGACAAAAACAGCACTGCATTTTGTGAAAATACAGCATATTTTGATTAGGAGTTGAAGGCAGAAATACAAAGAAATGCAAACAGCTTATGTATGACCAGAGAATAAGAATTTTCAAAGTATTTTGGCAAATATTTTATGTGCCACAAATGGGAAACAAGGTTTGGCTCAAAGGTAAAATATTAATTACTGTTTGTTTTAATTGTGTGTGGATAATGGGGATTCTAAACTGAGAAAAGGATAATGAGATAAAGTCTTAGTGTTAGTTTGATGATCTACCTAACATTTTGAGGTTTAAATAAACTTTGCAATTATAAATTTAAAATTTAAGCCTTTTTAATACACACTTAAGCTTTATTGTGGGGAAGTGACTTAATATCAGTTCAGCAAATAGAAAACACTAAAGTGAAATGTGTCTGATTTCATTTATTAAACACATTATTCACACCTTCTGAGTCATTGAACACAATTCTCTCTAAATTCAGATCAAGGCTTGCTAGTTGTGAGTGTGGGATAAAAAGAAGATGTGGTTTCTTATTTTTCTTCTTTGCTTTATAGTCTATTTCACACACTCATATACATATATTTATACATGTAATTTTATGTATATACATAAGATTGCAATAATTATAAACTCCTTTAATCTTGTTATTCTTATGGCAAATACTGTTTTAAGCACTATATAGTCAAGACTTCTCATTCATAGCACAAGTGGCATATTGAGAACTACATTTTCTAAGAATACTGTACTAGCAAAATTGTTTATATAGGACAGAATGGGAGATGCTTTTCCCTTTGGCTAAAGAGTATCACTTCCCATTAATGTTGGCTTCTCACAAAACCAAAATGTCACAGAATAAGTATGTTTACTTCTTGGTAACATATGACTTCTGTGTGGATCACTCAGTAAAATTGTATTCTATATTAAAGCTCCTGACATCCATGCTCCCAACAAAAGGAGAAAGCATATTAAAAAATGGGATTCTAGAAAAACTGATGTAGAAATATGTATATCAAATGTAATAGCAAAGTCTAATGTTTTACTTATACTATAATTTGGTTCTCAGACTGCATGATATCTAGGAAAAAATATTTCTAGAACTCATTATATCAGTAATTTAATGACATTTATATCTAGAAACCAAACAGATGTTTGACAATTACACCTTTTGTCTAGTCCTTTATATACAATCTTAGTATATAGAATATTTTTAAGTGAAGACTCCAAAGAGAAACATTTCCTCTATATATAATCAAAAGCAATAAAAATACAGATTAGTATATTTTGATTATGTTATTACATTATAGCTAGTTTATTTTAATTATCTAAATTTCAGGCTATTTCATTATAAGATGTGCTATGGGATTCAGTCATCTAATTGTTAATAACATTTATATAATAATGAATTTTTTGAACAAGTGAAATGAATGAATGATTGAAATAATGAATATATATTCAAATGACAGGCAGAGAAGTACACATAATATAAAATTACATAGCTTGGGTCACATAAAAAATAAACTATATTCAGTACAAAATGATAAAAAATTCAAATCACTTCAGTTTTACAACTAAAATAATCTGTTGCTAATAAAATTATTCATACACATTATAAAGATATAATTATACACACAGAACAATTGTTCTATGTCATAGAAAAACAAAATTATATGTTAGTGTTAAATCTAAAGGTACAAGTTAGGAAAAGTAAGCCGGGAAAACAACTATAAATTTATTTGCTGAAGTTAATGTCAGATGAAATTTGTTATGTAAGGAGACACATTTATTTCACAGAAGTGCTTATCATTTATCAACATTGGAGATGGAACAGCTTTTTTTTTAATAAAACAAGGCAGTTTAGGTAATGCAGATGTGTAGGTATCTTAGTGTGAATAATCATGTTCATGCAAAGGATGCTGGGGAAAGTGAGGGAAGAAATCTCAGAAGATGAAACAAGAGAAAAGTGGTAAGAGTCCTTTGCTTTTGTTTCTCAATGATAAGGACTAAGTTCAGGGATTTTCTCTTGGTAGACCAGAGTCTACCTAGGGTTGATATTCCCACCCCAAACATTCCTACTTGTATTACCACATTTTAAGGATGCATGTGCTCAAGTACAGAACTCAACAGTCTTCTTCCTTCCTTTCTCTTGATTTCCCTTCACAGATTTATGGCTGTAAATATGATGTAATCAGAATGGTTTTTATTTTCTTAAAAAAAAATACTACAACTGGGATGGAGAGATGGCTCAGTGCTTATAAGCATCAACTAATCTTCTAGAGGACTTTGGTTCAATTCCAAGCAATACATGGCAGCTCACAATTGTCTGTTATGCCAGTTGTAGGAGCTCATACACCCTCACACAGACATTCATGCATGCAAAACACTAATGCTCATAAAATTAAAAAAAATACTTCAAAAGGCAAAAAATATTACTTTCTTGTGGATGTGTCTCATAGTCTAGAAAGAGAATTGAGAGAGAAGCTAACAAATGTACAACCTTGCACTCCTCCCTCAGGAGTAGCTTATGAACAGTCACTAAAAATTCAGTCCTCTGGTAGAAAACGTCCCAATTTGTTGACTTCACTGTGCTGTTTGTGGTATAAAATGGACCACAAGTCCAATTTTAAGCTATTAGCATGATGTCACTGAAAGAATAATTGAAGAGATATGTGTTGCATTCCTACCATGCAGATATCATATAAATATCCCTAAGAGCAGTAATATTATCAAATATAATGATATTATGGTGAAATGGTAAATTTAACATATAGATTTATTCAACCTCATTTCAATATGAGTTTATGCAATTATTTTAATAATATCTTTGCATAAAGATGGGCTATGCTTCCGAGGCTGATACTAATTTAAGCCAGTTCTCAGAGACTAGCACAGGATGATTGCAGTATTGTATTGCCCTTGTCCCAAGGAGACCAATGATTGCATTTTTGTCTTTGCTTATTATACCAAGATGGGGTTTAATACATTAAAGACTCTTGAAAGCCATTGAGTTAATGAGATATGAAAGGATGTGCAGAACATCTGCATCTATAACATTCGTGCTACTATTTGAGAACAAAAATTTCTTGGATAGGGGAGCTGCAGAGTCAGAGGAGTGTGTGTGGGTGCAGAGGAAAGGCATTTGAAACCGAAGTGCTCTTTTAAAGGATGTGGAGGTTCCTTACGGTTTGACAACTTCAGTTCTGGCCATAAAAGTTCTCTTTTTTCAAACTGGACGTGTATCTAACACCCCCTATAATTCAATTGCTGTCAAGTGAAGTAGCAGTACAGTCCAGATGATGAATAGTTTAAGTGTTACCTGCATCTGAGAAACAGGTTCACTGACCCATTTTTCATAAAACAAAGCAACCTTTATTACATTGTAGTTAAGGGTGATGAAAAAGCACACTGGCTTCTCTAAAAAACAGGCAGGGATCACACAACTGCTCCCTTTATTATAGCAAATGAAGTCATTGATTTTGTAGAAGTCATTCAATCCCAGCCATCACTTTCACACTGATGGCTACTGTCAAGGACATGTAGTCATCAAGTAACGTAACCTAGTAAATCCCTTATTAAACTGGTGTAGCTAATAATGGTGACTGTTGTATGCATATTTGTTCAACAAAAAAAAATAAAACAAAGCAAGTCAATGAATACATACAATAATTAACCCAAGAATAAACAATCTTTTGATTAACCATTATTCTCTGATAAAAATATTAAGATCAAGATGAATTTTGGAATTTTTTAAAATAAAAATAGAACCTTGGATCCTATAAGCAGCAACCAACATATGCTTCAGTAAGGGCTTCCATTGTTGAAAACACCATATCAAAAGCAACTTGAGGAGGGAAGGGCATATTTCAGCTTACAGCACCACATCCTAGTTCATCACTATGGGATATCAGGACAGGATATTCAAATAACAGGAACCAGGAGGCAAGAACTGATGCAAAGACCACAGACCACAGGGGAGACCTGTTTACTGGCTTGTTCCTTATGGCCTATTCAGCTTGTTTCTTATAGTATTCAAGGACACCAACCCAGAGGTGCCACCTTTATTGAGCTGGGCCTGTTCTCATCTATTGCCAATAAAGACAACGCATCACAGGCTTGCCAACCTCAAAAGAGGTGTGAAGTTGACATGACAAAGTTACATGATTTTGCATCTAAATGAAATTTAATATTGTATTCTTTGAAGTATAGAAAGAACAGACCCAATTTAAATTTTAAAATGTCATGAGACATTTGTTTACACATTAATCCCCATTGTATTTGATTCTTCAACTTATCAATGTAAAAATGAAATATAAAACTATCTCTATAATGGCTATTGTCTTAACCAAAAACCAAAATGGTCTGCCAAGTTGATTTGTCTGAAAGCCAAGACATGCTTAGATAGATGGAATTTGAGTTTCAATACAAAAACAAAAGGGAAAGTTAAAAAAAAAAGACAAGGGAATCTGTTACTATTTAATCCAGAAAATTATTTAAATATTTGTAACAGACAGAATTAACTCCTCATTGCATTAATATTAGTTATGCAATGTAATAATTGGCCTTCTGATACTGAATTATTAAGTGTTCTATAAATTACCTACCCCTACAAAATTTTCAGTCTGAAAAATCCCATTATAATCAGAAGAGGATTTTAGGAAAAGTGTTTGGGAAAGACAATGATAATAGCAGATTCTGTCAATCTACTGTAAAGAGTTTACCAGGGGAAAGAGTGACAGTTTAGACAACTTGAAAAAAAAAAATAATGGAGGCCATCAGGTTCTGGGTGGAAAGGCAGCATATAAACAAAGTAATCCTATCATTATCTCTATATCAGATGATATTGAGAATACAGGCAGAGTATTTGAGGCACGAATCCTTTATGTTTTAGTTTGTTTCATGTTGTGTTTGGGTTTGAATTTTGAGACAAAATACCATTCTGTAGCATTGAAATTCTTTCAACTCATTATGAATGTTAGATAGAAACTCCTGAAATTATAATGCAGTTTGACCTCAAAGACATGACAGCCACCTTTAAACCAGCCTCCAAGTGCTGAACTGTGAGATTAAATTGAGAGAAAAATACGGTTTGGATATGAAGGAAGCTCTTCCTAAAGCACTCTCATATTTAGATAGATATGATATTATCTAACAATGTTTCTTCTAAAATGATTCAATCCATGTAACCTTGGCTTAGTTTTGTCTACTATTTAAATTAATAATAGTTAATTGTAAAATATGTGCCTCACATTATGATTTGCATTTGCTCTGTGTTTAGTATCTATTTCTGCATGGTTCCAGAACGATGCTGCTAGATAATTAGAGGGTTTATTTGATTGCCAGCCAACCCTGGGGTCTGAGATAAAGGCTCATTTTTGTAATTCCAAATTTTGCCTGAAAACTTCCAATAATAAATGTATTCTATAACTTTAGATTGAGAAAAAATAATTACATTTGGAAATGCCCCAAATTTTCAAGTTAGTTTACTAAAGTTTACTGATGTATTAGCTTTGGTCTCTTGACAAATTGCAGTTTTTCCAAGTTTGTTTTTAGAGACAAATATATAATTTGAGGTACAGAATCTTCCAAACAGGTTCATGAGGGGGACATTGAAAAGGCAGGTGTATTCATGACCTTTCTGTCCTACATGACAAAATATCAGACTTTAAATAAAGTATACATTTTGTATTACAGTTTAAAGAGTCCAGTATATTAATACTTTAGTAGAATAGCATGGTGAATAGAACATGGGGTGGAGGAGAGCTGAAATAGACAGCAATGTAGAGTTCATCATGAAACAACACACAAGGTTCTATCCCAATTTACTACTTTATCCAGTTCAGTTCTACCTCTTGGTTCTAGAACTATCACAAACTATGCCACCCTCTGAGGAAGAGATGCTCAAATTATGAACCAGTGAGGGATGTTACATATCCCAACCCAAGCATCAGGAATCTTCACTCTCCTTATTTGGCACACTCGGATCTGACTTGCCCTCTGTTACATGTAAATGGAGCTCTAATTGGTATAAACAATAAAAACCCTGAATCAAATATAGAGAAAAATACTGAGAGATCAGAGAGAAGAAGGAGTAAGCCAAAGCCACCTTTACCTCATTAGCTTGTTGTTGGAAAAGAGAGTGAGTTCCTGTGCCCCCCTCCAACTATATCCTCTCTCCTCCTAGCCATCTCACTTCCTGTCTTTGCCCAGCTATATAAAAGACCTCTAGACCTCTATGGTTAGTTAGTGGCAGGCTCTATCCTCTGATCTTCAGACAATCTTCATTTGTATAAGCAAGATATCACCACAATTACTTAAACCTATTAGCTCCCAAATACCGTTAGGATGGGTAAACCAGTCTCCTAGGAGATGATCTAATGCTCAGCTTCTGTTAGGGACCTAATTCTACAAAGATCATAGACCTTTTGAAGGCAAGATTTTGTTTAGCTTTGTTTTTTTTTTTTCTTTATATCTCTTCTCTTAGCATGAAACTCAGTACCCATATGTAGTGGGGTAAAGTGATCAACATCCATAGCCTCAAACCCCAATGTCAAGTCTCTGTGTAGTTCTGGCTATATAACAAATGTAGAAGCTTTGTGGTACTTCGAAAAGGAGCGGCAATTAAATAATTCATTGACCTTATCATGTTTTCATCATCTATCATCTTCCAGTACTCCTATACCTAATTTTACATTTTTAGACCATTTTAAGGCCATGATTATGTTGGTTAGTTTTGCTTGTTGGCTTGTTGATTGCAATGCAGACCCACCTGGGATGGGAATTTGGATGAGATTACAATGGAATTTGGCCACATCTGTGAAATATTTTGATAATTGTGTTAACTGATATAGGGAAACCCACTATGAATGTCATGAGCACTCTGTCATTGTCTGGGATTTGCACTAAATGAAACATAGACAGCAAGCAAATACTAGATTCTAACCCACTTTCACTACTTCTTTCAGAGGCCTCCATAACCACCTCCATAACAGAACAGAACATGAAATTGCTAGCCCTTCTTCCCATACATTGCAGTGTGCCAATACTTTACTACAGAAATAAAGAAACTAAAACAATGGACCTTGTTGTTTTCCAAACCATTTAACACTCCTGACCTCTTTCCTAGCCAAGTACCCAATAGAATAAACACAAATTATTTGCCCACACAATCCCAGAAACTAAATAGCCAGCCATGGAAAGAAGAAACATATAATCATAGTGTTAAGTTTCACTTTAATAATGACCATAATCTTCAATGATCAGTCAATATTACCTAACAGTTACAGCAGCACAAAAAACAAAAATCAGGATTGATCACGTAGATGACCACTCACCCTCTTTTCTCATCTTAAAATACTCATTTTTCTCTTGTATACGCCATTATGGTGTGATGGTGACATTTCCTTGAGCCTGTCATCTTCCCAGAAAAACAAAATAAAACAAAAAAACCAAAACAAAACAAAAAAACCAAAAAACTAATGTCTACACTCCTTGCTCTTCTTGCTCCACTTAACAAGAATGAACTGACTGTGCTGACTGTGTTCTTCTTGCTACTATAGGTCTCTTGCCATCTTGTTTACCCATAGGATTGCATACTTGGTTTCTTCCATTCTATTTTCTGCATATTTAGTTTTCCCCCTCTACTGTATCATTTTTTGAAATTGTTGTACAAGTTTGTAATCAAAACAAGCAAAATGATCAAACCAATAAAAGTTCTTTCAAACGTTTATTCCCTTTTAGTTATTATCCAACATTTTTCCTCCACTGATATGCAAAACAACCCTAAACCAAAATTCTGTCTTTAAAAACTGTGTTCATTTTTAGCCCCTTCCAATGGCAGTAATTTTATTTTCATTATTTATCTATGCCCATCATTATCTCATACTGGATTAACAGATCCCAACTTCTGTTAAAAACTTTTCTGCTATTAAATACTGCCATCTCACCTTTTTACTCATACTTTCTCATTCTCAATGACCTATCTCCAATTTGTATCAAATGTTGTCTTCAAAGGGTTTTTACTTGGAGGTGGTAGTATTAGCAATGCTTTACCCTGAGTATGCACAAAGCTAGCCTCTACTCTACTGATGTCTTAATTCCTGTGTCACCTCTTTCTGTGTCCTCAAAGCAATTGCCTAACATATTGCTGTCCCTAGTTTTTTTTTTTTAACAGAACTTCTCACTCTGTTGTGTTGTCAACTATTTATGATTCTTTATACTTGTATCAAATATAAATAATCCCTAGAAAATAATAGCATTTGTCTGCCTTTTCCAGCAAAAACAAAGCTCAGAGTTGACATTTCAGTAATCTGCTTCATAAACGGCACTTACAGGATTACAAGGCATAAAGAAAATGCAAGTTGTATTGCAGAGCCCATTGCCAGGCACAGAACACTTGCTGTGCTTTAGTGACTTCCACTGTTAGGCGCTCAATAAAAACAAATTAATAGAGTTTATTCCAACTAGTCTTGTTGGTGTGTTAAATCTCATAGGTAAAATACTTGCATTTTTACAGTTAGATATTTTTATATAAGTGAACATTTTACAATCTCTAAAATCAAATCACAGAGTGTGTTCACTTACTAGCAGGATTGAACCTATTCATGCTCTCTGAATAATCAACCATTCCAACTTTCAGGGCAACTTCCACGAGCTAAATTAAAATCAGAGACCTTATCACTAGACCCAGGTTCATTTAATTTAAGCCTATTATTAAGCCTCTCTCTTTTAAAAAATGTATGAATTGAAGAAAATCTCATTAAACCTCATGGAAAGGCTAAAGCAAGCTCTAACTATAGAGTCAACCAAAAATGGGAATATTAGAAAGGGTTGTGATGAAGTTTAAATTACAGGTGATACGAGAATGAAACCAAAACTCTAAAGGGAGTGATTCTGATATGTATTCGAACCCCTTTCTCAAAATCCCTTTTGTACATACAATAATACACACACACACATACACATAGTAACAATGCATATATACATAATTGGAAAGGGGAAAAATGTATCAACCTTTTTTCCTATTTTTTTTGTTTTTGTTTGTTTGTTTGTTTGTATGTTTGTTTGTTTCTTTTTGGGGTTTCAATACAGGGTTTCCTGTACTGCATTGGAGCCTGTCCTAGAACTCATTCTGTATATCAAGCAGGCCTTGAACTTACAAAGATCTGTTGCCATCTGGCTCCTGAGCGCTGGGATTAATGACATACATGAGCAATGCCCAGCCAATATGTATGTACGTATGTATGTATGTATGTATATATATATATATATATATATATATATATATATATATATATAATCCCAAAATACGTATTTTAAGTGGATGAAACATGAATATTGAGATGAAGCTATAAAATTGCTTCCAAATCCCACTTCCACAAATCAAAAGTTCACAATGGTATTGTGATTTAACCATGTCTGAAAGTCATTAAAACTTAAAATAGCCATCATAAAGAAATCTGTAGGGACTCTGTGAAAACTCTTGACTCTCCTTTCCTTAGCTGCAATTGGCCACCTCTAGTTCTTCATCTAGAGTGGAACCTTTTGTAATTTCACCTGTTCACATTGTAACATTAGCAATTGCCACATTGATCTTGTTCTGGCAATTTTATTGTTGAAATTTCATTAGTATATTTACTCTGTCATGACTACTAGATACTATCTACCAAAATATATCATGACCCTCTGGCTCTTAAAATTTTTCTGCTCCCTATCCTATAATTTCCCTGGCTTTAGTATGAAATTTGAATTACACATGTATCAGTGTGGTAAACTAACTCTTGCATAGGATATTCAAATCTAGAAATAGGCCTGGACACATAAGCACACATATAGCCACACACAAGATTGATTTATCTCTTAATATAATAAATGTATTAATTTAATTATTAAATTAAAAGATAGCATTAATTCATGAGGTTGCATGGGAAGAGTTTGAGAATAACAGAGGAAGTTAGGAGGATATAAATTATACACTGCTCATCAATGGAGGCCCTTAAAAACATTTTGCATTTGTTGGTAAAATTGTGGGGTAATGGGAACACTCATCCATTGCTAGTAGAAGTGCAAACTTTTACTGCCACTATAGAAATCAGTGTGGTGGTTCCTCAGAAAGCTGGAAATAGATTTAACTAAGGACAAGCTATATTAGCAAGGCAAGCTATACCCAAAGGACTTTATATCCTACTACAGAGTCACTTTCTCAACCAATTTTCTTATTGTTCTATTTATAATAGCCAGAAACTGTAAACAGCAAAGATTTTTGTCAATAGATTAATAGATAAAGAAAATGTGGTACACTTACAGAATGAAATATTATTCAGATTTAAAAAATTCATAAAATTGTCTGATAAATAAATGAAAGTAGGAAAAAACAAACATAAACTCAAACAAAATAAAACATCCCATGATAAGGTTACAGAGACCCAAAATGAGAAATATGGTATGACTTTGTTAGGCAAGCTATTACCTGAATAACCACAGAGAACAAAAGCAAATACTTTGTTTTGCTAAAGGAACATAGAAATAGAATGAATCCTAATGACATTCTGCTATACCCATAAATCAGTCTTCTCAGTCAGCCATCATCAGAGAATCATTCTTCAGCAGGAGATGAGCACTAGTATAAACACTTATAATTGCACAATGTATAGAGAATGAAAGACTTTGGAACACTCAGTCCTAAAATGGGGTGCCTTCATCAAACTCATCAAGAGAGGAGATAAAAAGAGTGTAAGGTCCAGAGGAGTTGGACAACACCAAGGAGACAGACAGTGTATTCCAGACACAACAGGACTGGCATATTAATTAACTCACAGAGACTATGGCATCATGCACAGGGCTTGCACGAATCCAAACCAGAATAGGTCCCAGCTCTGTGACTAGAAAGTAATCATGAATCCCGATCCCTATAAGAAGCTATCTCCAATTGACAGCTACTTACGAATCCAAAAGAAAAATTAGTTTCTTCGTGGGAATCTTATTGGGTACATACACCACTCTTGTGGGTAGCTCTTATGCCCAGAAGTTCATGACCAAAGCAAAACAAACTCAATTGTGGTTTTGCAGATTTTCTTTGTCATACTCTGTTTTGTTGGACACCTTTATTTTTCATTGTTCTTTTGTTTGTATATTTTGGTTCCTAATGTTTTGTTTTTATGGGTTTATTTTTGCGTATATATCTCTCTGTGTATCTTTTGTATTCTTTTTTATCTTTGATTTGTTTATTATTTCATTCTGGCTAGTTTCTATTTTTATATTCCTATGTATTTCCTAAGAGAGGGAAAAAGAATGCATGGAGTGGAATGGTTGGTGAAGTGAGGTGGGAAGAATATGGGAGGATACATGGGAGCGGAATCAGTGATCAGAATATATTGTATGAATTTTCAATTAAAAAAGTAAAAAATATTACTAAATTGAATATTGTCTTTGTCTAAATTAGAACAGTGTGATCAAATACTAGATTTAATTCTCTATTAGTGAATAAGATATGAGAAATAGGGCTCTTTCATGTTAGAAGAGATCTTAAGTAATCCAATCCCTACTAAATCAAGTGTGTTTGTAGAAATAAAAAATAGTTCCTCACTTAGTGTATAATAGTGTGTTGAAAGAGTATGTGCAACCAAACACCACTCACTGTGCTGCTCCATAACATTCCTTTGTACAGGCCAACGTTCTGGTTCTGTACATGCAGTATGGTGAGCAGAATATGTGCATAATGGATAATAAAGTACTAGACATCCGCCGACTTACCCTTGAGTTAACCACTTCCAGTGAGATGTTCTGGGGTGGAGCGCCAGGCACTGAAAGCAATCAGACAAGATGAGAAGGTTACTGCCACAGACCTGAAAAAGAAATCCCAGCCCACTGATAAAAAGAGAGTATATCTTTTTTTCAAATTTTATGAGATTTCAGTAACATAAGATCAGCATGTGGCCCTTTTCAATTTTCCTAGAGAGAAAAGAAATAAACATTTGTTTATTTGTGTCCCATGGGGTGGGTCAGTTAGTTATCTTTCTGTCGAGCCCTCAAAATTATTTTACAAAGATCACCAGCTGTGGCAGAAAATACTTCCATCTAATTACAGCTTTATGCTGGAACCTACAAAGACACAGGGGAGATTTTCTGGAGTTGACTTTTAAGAATAATCATACTGTGCTTTTCCGGGTCTGCATGGTTTTATGGTAGAATATATCATTGTAATAGACACCTGGGTTGCTTAATTCCTGTAGTGCAGTCGTTATAGAGATGAACAAAAGGAAACGACTCCTCATTTTTTTTCAAATTATTAATAATTAAACTTGTATAGAAGGTTACCCAATATTGTTTGGCCCACAGATTTTATGAACAAAAGACCAGTTAATTTTTCTTTAGGCATTTTCTAGCTACTTCAATATTTTTTCTGTATTTAAAAGTTATTAAACTTTTATGTTAAAAAGTGTACATACAACTCCCCTTTGTTAAGTGTGATGAAGATTTACTATATACGAAGTGTAAATCTCCTGACATGTGAGCAATTTGAACTAACACTGACTGGAAAGCTGTTATGTGTCCAGAAATGTTCTAGCTATCAGTGTGGAAGTGCAAACATATAAAATCCTTACACAGCATAGGTTAGGAACAGTATTCAATAACCTCTTAGCATCATTCATTTAGTAAATGAGCCACTTTTACTTTCAATTGTGACACACTGGTGAGTGAGACAGGACTGGACTACTCGTGCATTTTCATAACTCACTAGGCCAGTCTGTGTCCATGCTTCCTTCTCCTTTCATGTAAATGGGATGATATCTGTAGTATTTCACATCATACCAGCATATGACACGATTTTAGTTATGCTCTATACTGATTTCTGCCTGAAAATTATTTGCCATCAGGGCAGGCTGCATGCCTGACTAATTTCTGCCTTCTTCAAACTGACAACCAATTAATATGTATTGAATCAGTGAGTAGATGATAAATGAAGACCTACTTAGGCCTGTTCCTGGATCTTTATTAGCATGATGGAAATTGCAATAATTTGATTTGCTTTGATTTGAACCTCTTATCTTAGTGCTTGATAAAGATTGTAGCCAATGTATTCTGTGATAAAATATGAGGCATATGCTTAATTAAGTCACTATGCAATCTTTAAAAATATTCCATTATTTAGAAAACTCCTCAGATGTTTTAGTTAATACTATGACTTTGAACTGAGCAAAAAAATGAAACTTTCATGTGTCCAAATATTTTTTCAAATTTTAATGTTTTATCATCTATACAGAGGATATTGTTAGGCTTATGTGCAAATTCAGGATGTGAAGGTTGAAAAGTAGATTAGTTTATAGAATTATTATGACAGTATAATAAATGTTACTTTCAATCCAGAACTTTAGATACAAATTTTCTATTTCCAGTGTTTAAACCAAAGTATAGGTTAAAATGTTTTATTAATTAGTTTTACTCTGTTTGTTTGAGTGTAACTAACATATTAATGGCAGAAATTAGATTTTAACTTTTACCCTAAGTGAAAATTAAGTATAACATTGCTCTGCCACACATAATTTAAAAGATTTGACAGATTTTATTTTAAAACCATTTTTTGGAAATTATCTCAATCCGTTATCATTTGAATCTGTAGCAACAGTTATTGATGGAATTTTGGAGGAAGGAGAGGGTATATTACATTTCTTTATTTGGTTGGGAACATGCCTGTAAGTGACGTCATATCTTGCTATTTTAATATTTTTAATAGTAGTTAATTTCCAGTTTCTAGTATGCCAAAATAGACTGAGGAGTTCAACATATATAACTATCACAATATCGAATTTATTTTTATTAAATGTTGAAATAAAATATAACAAAACTCCCAAAGTCTTCACTTTGATTGTGTTGACTTATTTTGTCAAATTTTCAATAATAGAACATTCTTACTTTCCATTGACAGCATACTGGCTATTTTGTTTCAGGCAAGTGGAGAATTCTTTTTCAGTATTTCAGTTACCAGGCAACAATAAATAGGATTAGATGCTGAGTAGAAGTTAACAAAATTCACACCCCCATACATCTTCTTGGTCTTACAGAGTGATAAAGGCATGTTTATATTCAAAATATTAAGATAACACCAACAACACATGATCAGATGTTGTCAAATATTCATCTCAAAAAGGTAAAGCCTACTATTTTATACATGCTAAGATGATGGTAGAGTAAATTCCCATACTTCCTAAGGCACCTCAATAACTGCAGCATTTGAACTTATTTCTGAGAAACACTGCTGGCATGTTCATATATTCTTTGGCCAAAGTAACTCATGATTGAATGCATCACTTTAAAAAATAAACTAATCTAAGACTATGTCAAAAAGAGGAATGTTTCCATACTGAATCCCACCTCTTTATTTCTAATTTACATGGTTTGACTCTGCGATCCTCTTGTTATTATTGTGGTTTGTTTGTTGGTTGGGTTTTTGGTGTTTGGTAATTTGAGGCTCTCAATGTGTCTAGGATGACCCAAAATGTGTTATCTTCAAGCTTCTACCTTCTAAGTTCTGGAATTATAGGCACATATCACACGCCGAGGTTTCTGATACTTTCTTTTGAATTAGTTGTGTAATTTGTAGGAAAACTGGGTGATGGCTTGCATCAGAAAGTACTCATAAATACTGGTTATGACAGTAATGAGCATGGATGTTTGCTTAGTTTGCTCATGAATTCTTTTCTGCTCTTAGAGGTAGACCTGGAGAGATTTATTAGTTTATCTAAAACAATTAATAATGAAAATTTAATGTAAGTATTTCAAGAAAATATTTTATAAAAAATAAATACTTATATAGTACTAGTAAATAACTTTAATATGTTTGAGATATGTGTCATTGCTAATCAATGGCACCTTAGGGTGAAGAAATTTAATGAAAAAGTATGCCCTTGTCCACAAAACATATTAAAATACACATAAATTATAAATTGAAGCTAATTGGCATAAAAGTATTTACAAGCAATTTAGGAGACCTTGATAATCTTTTGGATAGACTTTAGAAAATAAATTTCTTACATGTGATTTTGTCATATACATTTTCTGTGTCAGTCTAAATTCTTATGGAATAATCTTCAACCATTATCTTAAATAAAACACAGGATCCATTTATATGTAGTTACATAATAAATCAGTTGTCCCAAAAATGAGAAATCCTACAATTCACTTTTATAGAAAACCTTTGTAAAGTTTTCGGTGAAACTGTCTAATAGCGCAACACATTTTCCAAGGTGATAGAAACACATAGGTATATATAACACTATTCTAAATATTTAATGGAATCAGAAAACAGAAACATATATTGGCATAAAGAACAAGTATGAAAAACTGATATGAGTGTCATTCATTGGTATAGTGTGTTAATAGATTAGCCTATTTAATTTTAATTATAATACAAAATATCAAATGAGACTAATGCTGAGTAACTGAGGAATTGAAACAAGCTAGCATTTAATATAAGGCATTCCATCTAATGTGATACATGACCTCTACTGAATAGCCTCAGCAGAGAAAACATTAGAGGAGGTATCCAGAAGGGAACTGAGTGATATCAGGGTAGAAACCAGGAGCACATGTTGTGTTCTAAAACCTAAAGAAGGTGAGTTGATTATAAATGAGGTTATAGATGAGGTCAGGATGCCCACACAAGAGTCCCTTAAAGTCCCTCCTATCTTTTATCAAGTGCATCTGATAAAGAAAATTTAGTGCTTCTCCAACAATGATATTTACATGGGGTTATGGTTATGGAGTTCTTTTTTAAGGGACAGATTTTTTTTCTATGCACTGCAGCATTTCCAGGAGATAATTCTTGGACTAATGAGTAACAGTCTATCTTTCTCACTTATGACATTTAAAATCGAAGTGGAGAATAAGGCCACAGTATTACAGTTCAGGGTGTGAATGAAATCTACATAAATTATGTAAAATATTCATTTTCATTTGTTTTTCTTTTATTTTTATAATTATAAGCTATGAAGTAATGTATTCAGCAAGTGAATACTCTGTTCTGCCTTGAATAACAGAATCAGATGGTTGGTTAGAAGAATTACATTAAAATTAATACTGAAGTGGTCTAACAGTAAAACACCCTTTTGAGGGAAATTGCAGATGAGCAACACTACTATGTTAGATCCTTAAAAACAAGCATGTCTTTCTTCATGCTAGTGATAATCTGTGGAGTTGCTACCTCAATACTTTTCCAGATCAAATAATGCTAGGTCAAACTGATGACATTTTACTCCAAAATATCAACAATTTATAGAACTAAACATGGTTATAGGGAACCCATGCTGACTGCATCTGGCCCTTGATCTGATTTTGTATTCATGGGAGGCATCTCTGCAATACCATCCCGCCTGAATCTCTATCTCCCATTCCATATCATACACTAGCCTGTAACATTTATTAAATTTTTTATGCTTTCATTAACATGCATTGCTTTGGTCTCTGGTTTCCTCTGACACTATTTGGTTTAACCCATTATCTTTTTTAAGATTGATTGCTCCCTTTTATTCTATGGAAAAATTATTCCTAATCTTCCTTTTTGTTTAGCAAGATAAAATGAAGATATGCATGTTCATGCTCACTTCATATATTTTAAGCGCATGTTTATCTAGTAATAACCTTTTGGGATGCTTTTAATTAGTCAATATATAACATCATTTATACTTTTAATTGTCTGCACCATTTAAAATAATAAATAAAAGATACGTATCATCTATATCAGTCTACTAACATAACTAATGTGTTTGCTTTGTACAATATTTAGAAATGAATAAATATATTCACAAGAATAACTTTAGCTTTTGTACATTAGCCACAGTTTGGGGATTATCCATTAATCCATCCTTATTCAGCGTATACAGTGCAATTGCATATTTAAATTTGAATAAGTTGCCTACAATTCTTAATTATGATGAAACATTGCAAAGAATACTAGTTCAAAAAAGCTTCACAGCAGAATCAATAATATACATGATAATTTTTCATTTCATAACATATATGTGAATAAAATTACACTGTCACTTACCATCAGAAAGTGTAACCACTGTTACATCGTCAGTAGATACTCCTGGCCCATAACGATTATATGCTAAGAACCGAAGAGTATATTCTGTGAATTTTTTCAGGCCTTCCAGTTTATAAGACAGTCCATCAACCTCTATATTCTGGAGACATAAAATGCCAGAATCGTTATTAAGGCAGCCCATTAAAGCAGAAATAGCAGTCATTCCATGCAATCAGTGAATTGAATGTTAGACACTTGCTCATAGAAGCAACTCTATCCCTTTAATGAATTCTTGTAAAACCATCCTTGTGTCACACACTCCCCTACTAAAGTCCAAGCTACTCTGCAGACTCTCTTAAAACATTACCATGTGATTTTTGTAGTCATTAAGTTTCAATTTGTTTAACACCGCCCAGAGCACTGAATAGCATAGGCTATTCCACTCAAGTAGAAAAGACAGAGATTCATTTCTGTATCTCAAATTAAATAATTCATTAAGAAATCAGATTGTCATTTGCTTGATGAAATATACCCACAGATACTGAAGCTCTCTGACACTTTGCCATGGATTTTGTGTCCTCAAATGCTGGGGTGTAGATTGAAACTATCCTTAGTACTCCACAGCTGCAGTGGGGAGCTACTAAAGGCAAAGGGCATTATAGAAATCAGCCCCAGTGCTTGCTAAAGAGATGTAGTTTAGTTCCCAGACTAGCACTATCAACATTGGGCAATATACTTATTTAGTTATTTGGAATGAACTATAGAAAGCCTTGTATAAAATTAGATGGGAAATAGATTTAAAAATAAGAGTTAAAAGTGACATGGGAACAGCCAAGAAAAGAAAAGAGAAGAGAAGAGAGGATAAGAGAAGAGAAGAGAAGAAAAGAAAAGAAAAGAATGAAAGCAGAATTACTAATTATGTCACAGCAGTTCATCCAATGCTGTCTTAAAAAAATAACTAAGAGGTACACCTGAGATATTTATAATTAAATCTCTGGCAAGTTTGCTTCAAAAGACAAATACTGATCAGGTTTTTAATATGGAAGCAAGAAAACCATTCTATGCTTGGTAAACTTTACAAACAAAAGTCTAAGACCACTTTTCCTTATCCTTACCTGCTCTATCTGTATACTTATATCTTATCCTGTACAAAGGTGATAATTTGGAGGAATCTCAATAATAGTGCATATGACTATACATATACATAATCAAACGTTATTATTACATGTTACTTATTTATCCACATACGTATTTACTGTTACTCTACTTGAAAAACTCATTTGTCTCATTTTGGATATCTATGAAAAATCATATTTAATTATAAAAGCCAAGTAAGGTTGGGGAAAGTAAGCTTCTAAGAGTAAATTCAGACAACAAGTGGTCACAGCACGAGGGTGAAGAGAAGACAGAGCAGCATGAAGCATCCAAGAGTAAAAAGAGCAACTTAGACAAGGCCAACAAACACAAAGCAGAACATTGTTAGGTTGAGTGATGAAAAGAAGTGTCTCTAGGCATAGGATACAGCTACCTGTGCTGTCCCAAACTACTATAGTTAAAGCCCAAGTTAGCATTCTTATTATGAACTTCACCCCATTGTCTTTTACCTCTTTCATCAGTACAGAACAATGAAATGGTTTAAAATTTCCAGTAGAAAGTACTTGGAACAAACCAGCTATTCAATGAACCAGCTAAATGATGAAATGCTTCAGTATCTGCCAAGTGCCCTATGCCTTTGTCCCTAGAGCATCAGGGGATTGAAGTTATGCAGCTCCTTTCTTTACTCACCTGTTCTTTTCCTGTGGATACTTCAGTGCAGAACAATCTATAACCTTGGACTGGACCATTTGCATAGGCAGGGGGTTCCCATGTAATAAGAATTGAGGTAGGTGAGGTAGATACAGCATGCAGGTTTTCTACTGGCCCTGGAACTTGCACTGTATGCAAAACAAATTGATGCAGATGAGAAACGTAGCTGTCTCAAAACAAACAAATATGAAACTGTATAGTTAAAAAGACAAAGGAATCTGTACTGTTTATAGTGTTATATGGGATAATAATGTTAAAATATAAGAAAGCACAATAGTAACATTTTGTTTCAAGTGAACAATTATATAAATTTCAATTGCACATTCTATTTTATAGTTAATGAAAGAAGTAAAATTCTTAATATTTTAATATCTTAATGTAATTAAACATTAATATCTTAATGTTTCCGATCTCCTAGTACGGTTTTATGTGTATATTGCTAGTATCTACAAAAGGAAAATGAAAACACAATAGCATCTTTGGTTATGATTGTTTACTCAGATAAACAATACACATAAGCAGAATTATCTCATTGTCTTTAGGTCAGCAGTTGATTGTGTAGCTGATTTTGGGTCCTTTAACTTTTTTGTTAACTAGTTGTCAATTCACCCTTTCTATTTTATCTCATTATCATTACTTAATCAAAGATAAATAATTTGTTTAATAATGAAATCCTTAATCAAAACACTTCTATTCAGTTGTGTTTGAATAATCATAAATTTTCAAGTTTCTCTGTAACAGCTAATGTTTCTCTCTGGATTTGCATTTAATATTTTGATGGGCAAGTAGATTCCTATATTTTACGATCCATGACTCACTATTGTTCACACTGTTTTGGGGTTCGCCTTGGTCCCATGGTAACACTAAAGATTTTCTTTATGTTATATTATTTGTCCTTGATACCCATCCCTTCATTTATTTGAACTTTTCTTCCTTTTGTCTGGTATAATATTGCCCTGGGTTTTCTTGGTTTGGCCCTCATTTTAAAATCAGATTGTTTTTGAAATCTTTCTGGTTTTGAAATCTTTAAAGCAAGCCTTGGTATTGAAAAGAAAGATTTTAAAGTGAAGTCTGTCTCTCAATGTATTGGAAATAGTTCAATGCATTCGATGTTTCAGTGAGTAGATTTAAAAAAAAAAAAAACAATGAACTTGCTTTTTCACCTCCGTCATTAGGTTGTACGTGACAATTTCTCAGAAAAAAAAAATAAAGTATTAAGAGTGTTACACATATTCTGGGATTAGTAATATGTCATGAAAAGTTATGGTTCACTCCTCTTGTCTAAAGTGGAGCTTTAGACCTGAGAACTGTGAAGAGTAAACTGAGAAGTCTTTCTTACAGGACAGAGGTGTGCAGCAAATAGTGAGGGAAGGTGCATATTCACATACCACTCATTGAAAACAATAGGTGAAATCATTTAGTTTCTAGTAAGCAAACAAAAAAGAAAAGAAAAGAAAAAAAGAAAATGAAAATGTATTGAGACTTTGGAAGCAGCAAGAAAAGACATGCCAAATTCACAGACATTTCTAGCAGATATTGTAAAGAATTACAATGTAGGGCTTTATACAGCTCATGGGTATGAGTCCCTGAGAATGAAATGAAGTTACTCATCCAGATGATCTTGGCTGCTGTTACTTGGTGTAATAGGGTTTCCAGTGAAAATACTCAAAATACTCTCTAGGTTCTCTAGAAGTGGAAACAAAAAAGTTGTGCAGAAATGTTGCTACACAAAAATTGTTTTAGAAAGTTGTGTCACATGAACGTTTTTGGGTAAAATTGCTGATCCCATCATTAGTAAACTAAAGCATATTATGTCATGTAGCCATTATTGATTAGAGAATACAAATGATTAGTTAATACAAGTAGTCACTGACATCTATAGAAACTTGATAAGAATAAGGTTGGAATATGCCTGTGTGCTTTGTAATATATATATATATATGTGTGTGTGTGTGTGTGTGTGTGTGTGTGTGTGTGTGTGTGTGTGTGTCTTAAATGCTGTTGGTTTTATGGAAGATCTGTTTGCTACTACCCTAATTTGGACCTAGTTGCCATGGGTAGTGCCAGCCCTTATCATTTATTCATTGGTTGTATTTGTCTGTGTTGCTAATGGTCATGAGCACTGTCCAGGAAGATCATAGGCATAGACATTCAAAAAAATTTCAAGCATATTTAATAAACATCAGAATTGCCAAAGAGCACTTGTTCAAGTGCTTGACTCTCTGCCAGACAACAGAGAACTTTTCCTTTGCTTGGGTGAAGTCTCAACACTAAATTGTCTTAAGATATAAGCTATGGTTTTATAACATGGGAAAATATAATTGATAATCTCTGTTTTTATAGTTAAAACATCACAGTCATATATATTTGAATATATTTATATAACAAAGATTAAACCCAATTAAACATAATGTTCAATAAAATTCCAAAACTCTCATTTAGATTAAAGAACAATTTTAAGATGATTTTTATAAAGCTCCTATCCTCGTATCAAGACACTGGGTCTCACTTAAGTTTTAAGTGTTATTCTTCATAAAATTGCTATAAATTCTGAGTCAAAAATATGTAGTATTTTTCTTTTGAATCATAGTCTATCTATATATGTAGATAATGTACTATTTATTGTGAATTTTAGGTGAATATTTATATACAAATGAATAATTATACATATAAATAATTATACTTGTATGCAGGTGCTTATCTAGAAAATATATTGATATATAATCTATGTGGTATTACATATTTGATATGTGTATATAAGCTGTAAAGAAGAGAAAAGCTAAAAGAAATGCTCAGCAATGTTCAAAAACCAGTATTAGATGTGAAATCAATAGAGTTAATAGCTTCAGTCCTCCATTTCATTACATTTCAGTATGTCAGTCAAGAAACTTAATGGGTTTAACTGTTCATCATTTCCAAGATGTGTTTAATAGCCTTTACTGATCCCCTTGGACAATAATCTAGTGGCAAACTGCATCTAATTTCTTTCCATCTCATTTCAAGTTACCTATTTCTTCAAATAATGAAATGACTTCAGGATAGAGGAATAATCTATGCAAGTAACTCATCAATCACTGTCAGCCTAACCAACTACATTTTAAAGTTTCTATATTGCATTTTGGTAGAAATTCTTTGTAACACCTGTGTTTAAGGACAAGTTGAATAGTTACAGTAGAGTAAATGAAATATATTAGATGTCACTGTTTGGCTTGAGAACAGAAATTTGTGGTTATTTATGCTTGTATGTTTTATAGGATAACAGAGCATGTTATAATAAGACCTTGATAAATATTAACCCTGTAGTGACATATTAGTCACATCTTTAGTAAAAGCAATCACATGCAATACATATTGAGAATAGGATGTGAGGGAGAATACATATTGAGGATAGATTGTGAGGGAGAGGAAAATAGTGAGGGAAATAAAGGGAGAAGAGATGAGAAAGGTAAGAAAGAAAAACAAGAGAGAAGGAGTCATGATTTAGTGAACTACAACAAAATGATTATAGATGGCAGAGTGACCCTCAGAAAGCATGGTATTTTTATACCTAATCTATGACATGCATCAACATTTTGAAAAGCCCCCTTCTGCTTGATGCAGTGTGCCAAATCTATAAAAGTATATTGGAAGGTGTGTGGCCATAATTTCTGCCATCTGGTTTCATGATTCTGTGAATGATTATAACTAGTATAAGTAAAGACATCTCAGGATAATTTTTATTTTGAAAAATCAGTAATTTATGGTCATAAAATCAAGACTAGTGATTGTTAATTATGTTAGGATGTGAAATGATAATGAATCCACCTTGGAGACATCTTCAATTTTATTTATTATTATTTTCATGAGTGTTTGCTTTCATGTAAGTATGTACACTATGTATTGACCTGCTGTCCTTAGATATCAGAGTAGAGTTTTTGAGTTCCTGGGGCCTAGAGGTCAAGGAATTTGTGAGCTATCATGTATGTGCTATGTACTGAACCTGTGTCCTCTACAAGAACATATTCAACATTTAATGAAAGACTAGTTTTTATAAAGTTGATATGTTTTTATACTAGATCCTTTTCAAATTTTCAATTATGAGTATTTTAAGGGATTTTTGGTTCATCTAGATAAATACAATAGTATTTTATGTTTTATATTATGTGTTTGAGCAAGAAGTCATAGAACATATGTATAGTTACTGCATCTCCCCAGATTATTTTTCTTTTCCATGTCATATCCCTTCAACAATCTGGCTACAATATGCTTTCCAGAATTCCCAAATCTTAAGTTATTATTATCATCATTATTATTTATTATTTTTGTTATTTTATTGAGTCTGTTTCCTAAAATCTTGAGAGTTCCATTAATTTATCTTAAACAAGAATTTGAATTGAAGGGTTTCAAGAAAATGATTCAGGAGGCTAAAGACATGCCACAGACTAAAAACACAGGATGAGTTAATGTCTTTTAGCCATTACACTGATAGTTCACAGCAGGAAATCTGAAATGGAGACAAATGTTAGTGTCAGCGAATATGCAGTTGAATATCTGAATACTTAAATTTCTTTTCTTCTAAATGACTATAAAGTACAATGAGTTCTAATGTTCCTAAATTGTCAAATTAACAGCTATTACTTTTGTAGGACCTAAGAAATTCCTGATTTTGAAAAAAAAAAAAAAAAAGGCATTGTGTGTGTGTGTTGTCATTCAAGTAATGACCCATAAGTCATATCCCCTCAAGTCGGGACAAAAATCTGAAGATAATTCTTTATCTGTTTAATAATGCAAATATGATTTGGAAGTGAGTTTTAAAGATGATAACAGGAAGTTAAGCAGTAATCTGAGTGATCCAAATGGATTTTGCCTACTAAGTTCTTGTCCTGTAAGGAGAAATTTCTACTCCAATGATTTCCTAAAAGAATGTTTTACATGCAAGTCATTTCTGAAATGACTCTCTGTTATTGATAATAAAGTGCATGCTTTGATTGCCTCTTGGTTCTTTAATCCTGTAGTTAACAGCTTTAGTGATATTTATATGAAATCTGTTTCAATTCTGTATGGGTAAAGCAACATAAAAAAGCCTACTGGCAATGTAATTATCAGTATAATGAATCTTGACTGAACTATACATATTTAGGAGGTATGATGGTAATTTGGCAAAGAAGAAGCAGAAAAATGTGGGAAACCACAGAAGTGTTAAAGGTTTTGCTTGGAGAAAACAATTATCATACCTTCATTCTGCTTTTAGTTTTAATAGGTCTGTTATTGCTAATGATTGATGCACTTATTGTGTCATTGTGTATCCATAAATAGTGTGGAGATACAGCTGCATAAAATACACTCTTGTGATATTTCTAACATATAAGTCATGTATTTCTTCAGATATACATATATAAATAAAACAATCCTAATGAGTCATACTAAATTTGAAATAATCTAATTATTAATATTGATTAAAATGAGTGACCTCAGGATAAGATATTGCTTGGAAAATAACTCAAAATTTTTACTAAGAATAGCAGCTCTTAACATATCTTTAAGAAGAAGCATATAAATTATATTGAATTTCAATTTTTAAAACAATGGTAAGAAATGAAAAGTGTGGTAGAGATTCCTGAATATGTGTTAGGGCTTTCAAACCTGATTTATTTTTAATTGAATGCTATTATTTAGCTATTCTTTGTATGAATGCTTTGTTTGCATGTCTGTGTGCCATGTACATACCTAGTGCCCAAAGAAAGGAGAAGAGAGTACTGGGTCTCCTTGGAGTGGAGTTAGAGAAGGTTTAAGCTCCCTTGTGGGTAAGGGAATTCAACCCAAGTAATCTGTGCTCTTACAGACTGAGGCACCTTACCAGTCTCCAAGACTGCAACTCATTTACATCAAGGATACATAAGCTAACTATTATGTGACTTAGATAAATTGAATATAACATTAAAAATTGAGAAATTAAACTAAGTTTCCAATAAAGTGTTTAATTTAACAAATCTCATGTGACATTTGTATGCCATTGGCTGCTTGAGATTATACCAACCTGACTATACTGACCTTAATGCATCACCCCAGATGACTCTATTTATGCAGATACAAGAACTAGCTGGCTTTGAAGTTTAATTGTACTTTATATTTTTGTTTTTGTGCTTTCTGAAGAAAATTTTGTGGTAGATATTTTCAAGAAAGATATCAAAGCACATTGAACAAGTACAAGATACTTACAGATTATGAGGCCCTTGTAGTAGATGGTAAGGACAGATGGCTAAACACATAGTAATTCTAGAATTCAACCTGGCAATTAATGTGTACTTAGTAGAGATGAGAATGTAGTTCTTTGGCAAAAAGTATTGTTGAAAAATGGTAGAGATTTTCATTGGTGGGAAAATATAGTGTTTAAGGAAGACAGATAATTTGATGAAAAGAAATATTAATATGAATGAACTTGATGAGTAATGTATGGCAGTGGCCTTTATAGAACAAGCTAGTAAAAGGGTGAAGATGTCTTAATTTTAGGTGAAGATTTCAGATGATGACAACTTCAAGTAAAACTAGTATGAGTAATTCTAATGGACACTGAAGGATGGCAGATTCTCATCACATGCTGAGGGCACGAATTTCTTTTTCATGATGTATGGGATTATCATTGCATTGCTGCTTTGTTTTGCTGAATGCCATGGGTAACTAAATTTTATTCTACCAATAAAAAAAAGTTATCACTTATGAAACTCAAAGATAGCTCAAAGCCTGTCCACATTTTTCTACAAATATTTGTCTAACGTTCAGTTTGAATCAAATATGATAGTTCATGTAAAACTGATACAGGAGGATCATGAGTTCAAGTCTCCTCTTGAATACAACCTATAAAAATCAAATATGCAAAAACTGCTCATAAAATGAATTTTCAAAGTAATTTTCTGAAAACCTGTGAAGAACCTCACTCATTTCAAATAGAAACTGTGAATATTGACCCTTGGGTAGCTGCTAAAGAAAGTGTCAGGAATCAAACACGTGACCTAAAGTAAAATCCTTCTGCCATTTAAAAACACTATACCATGGGTCCATAACATATACACTATGCACATGATTTTTCACAGATTTGCATATAAATAATCAAAATTGCAAATAATCATATAAAGATTATAGGATGTTACATGGGGGAAAAATCATTGCAAGTAATCTGTGAGATAAAGCCACTGATACCAGAAGCAGGATTCTTTCACCATTTCCAGATTTCTGCTAGCTTCCTAGACTATTAGAGGAAAATACATGTTTCTCTTCCTAATTCCAGGAATGTTAAAAGAATTTGAGGCATGTCTACCAGGATATAGAAGGAATCCTTATCAGGATTATGTTCATAAATCTCACCTGGCAAAGACTTGCCCTCATAAAAGAGCAGAGATTTTTCTACAGATAAAACCTGAGACTTTCCTCCTTTTTGTATATACCCACATAGAGTTACGTTCACTGTTTTATTTCCATAAGAGGAGGAGGCCAAGTTATTGTTCTGTTCCTGCAGATGCATCATAGGTAGAATCCTCAGGGACTATATTTCCTGGCCTTTGCTTGCTTCACACTGATTTGAGACTCATATGCATCAGGGTCATATTTCTGCACACAAAATATCTACTCTCTATAAATAGATAAGTACCAGAGAAGCAGGTGTCTTCAGGTTATGCACATCCCAGAGTGTTTCCTATGGTGATAATGTAACTCAGACCCTGCTGCCTTTCTTCAAGGCGGCTTGTACTGTGGTCAGTATGGGAGGAATCAATATCTGATATTTATAGTTTTAATAGCACTATAAAAGACATGTATAGATTACTCTTATAAAAGAGCTACACTGCCATTTGTTAGAAGAGAAGGAAACAACAATCTTTTCCAGACAGGGTGCAGATTTTTCTACCTAATAACAAAAATTTTTACCTTGAAAGATACAATCTCATTGGGGATACAATTTATTTTTTATCTATTTCTGGACTTTAAATGCTAAGCAACTATCTTGGATAAACTGGATGGTTAGGAGGTACTATAAATGAAGGGATAAGTTAGAAATCTTTTTTCTAAACATAAGTTTTACTGACATCAGAGGTCCAGACTACCCTGATATAGGAAATGGCAGAAGGTCCCACCAAACTAATATTTGATAACAAAGGCTAGTAGAAATATGTGTAACCTCAGAAGTCAGGGACTCTAGGTCCAAATCCCTAAACTTCCCACAGACTATGTAGATAAAGTCAAGATTTTTTAAGGACTACAAACTTGAATTACCTTATTCGATAATATGGAGTTCATATAGGCCCTACCTTGCTACAAATATGAATAATGACTTATTAATAGATAATAACAAAAATAAAATTCCTTCTAAATATTAACCAACTTTAATAATATGCCAGGGACTATAATAGTTGGAGGAGCACAAAGTAAAGCATTTACACAGGACTAGCAAATAGTCCAAGAAGGCAAGAGGAAACACATAGTATCAAGAGCAAGAATCTGAAATGGGAGGAGTGCTAAAATTGCTGGAGGGTGAACATATCAGGCCTTAAAATCCTGTGTTTCTCCTACCCTTTAAGACCTATGATAGAATTGATTGCTTTAAGCATTCTGTGCTCCTCCTACCATTCAGAGTACATTTAAAGGTATAAATGTAGACATTGGAAGCACAGTTGTTCATATCCTGGATTCCAAAAGGACAAGAAGAACTGTTTTACCCACAATGATGGTTGTGGTGATGAAGGGACAGAAAGATTTACAAGCCTTATGATTTCCTTCAGCATATAGGAGAGGGAAGGCTAGGGGACTTCAACAAGGCTGCCTATGACGCTGACCTCCACAGCTGATCCTTCAGTGCTGCTCTCTGGGCCATTGTGCACGCACAGCTGTGTAGAGTGTGTGAGTGTGATGGGAGATGTAAATATTTTCTCTTATTGGTTAATGCATAAAGCATAGTTGGATAATAGGAAAACAAGATAGGCAGGGCTAAGAGACAAGAAGGAGAGAGGAAATAGTAAAGAGGAGTCAACATGGAGAAACTTGAGAGAACAAAAGTCTGGGCCCTCTCTCTAGTAAGATGAGACCACATGGAAATACTTAGATTAATAGAAATGGGTTACTATTTAAAATAGAGCCAGCAGAAAATAAATTGGTAACTGGCAAACAGCTTTATATCAAACATAGCACCTCAGTGAATTATTTGGGTCTGGTGTGGTGGTGGAAACAGACCAGCAAGGAAAACATACTCTTAATATAATGGCGCCACAACATGGCTAATAAGAACTTCCACTTAAAACTTAAAAGTTTAGGAGGCCTCAGCTGGAGAATGCTAAGTCCCAGCTAGACCCGCTTAAGTATCAGCTGAGCCTTTGTCCCCCATGGACAGGCCTTGGCTAGAGTTGAGTCTGGGTCTAATTCCAGTGGATTCTCTCCTACATCCTTCCCCAGAAAATCCCTGGATGGACCCTGGATCTCGCTGCCCCTGTGTCCTGTCCCAATTGAAAGTGCTTTTGGAGTTCTGATACACCCCCACCTACCCCCACCGAGAGCCTACCATCCCCCTACTCTCCCCCTACCCTCCTCTTACCCACTCTCCCACCATTCTGGTTGAGCATTGAGACAGAGGGTGGAGCCAATAATCCAGCCACCTTCAGGGAAATTTCTGGAGATGATCTGAGCACAATAGCCTGCCTATCCACACTGAACCACCACTAATTTCAAACTGCATAGTCTCTGACCCCCACCACTGGTCTTCTAATGGAGTTCTGGGCCCCTCCCAGAGATCCGCCTATCTCTGCAGGACCACTCTGAGTTTCTGCAGGCTGGATCCTTGATCCCCATCACAGGGCCTCTGCTGGAGAGGTCTCAACTGGAGAGTGCCAGATCGCAGCTAGACCCCCCTATCAGTAAGAAAACATCCTGCAGGCTGGCCTCTGCCAAAGAGGCCTCAGCTGTCCTCTGCTAGAGCCTTATCTTTGACCCCCATGGCTGGGTCCCTGCCTGCAGAGAGACCTCCTAGAGAGTTTGGACCACCAAGAGCTACAGACATGGAACATCTGACCCACTTAAACCCATAGACAGAGAGAGAGACCCCAAAACGCCTACATCAAGAAGCTATGGGAAGATAGCAATACAAGAAAACACCTAACAACAGAAAGATAAGCATAACACCACCAGAATCTAGGGAGTATACACCAACTAGACCTGAATACAACAAAGCAGATGAAGCAAAAGAGAACGACTTAAAAATTATCGCCATAAAAATTATAGAGGCCCTCAAAAGAGATGAGAGAAAATCTCTTCAAGAAATGGAAGAAAAACAAACAAGAAATTAGAAGAAATGAAAAAATTAGAAGAAATGAACAAATTTCCTAAAGAAAGTACAGAAAGCCAAGAAGAAACAATTAAACAGATGAAGGAAACAGTTCAAGACTTGAAAACTGAAATAAAGACAATAAAGAAAACACAAACTGAAGGAATGCTGGAAATAGAAAATCTGGGCAAATGATCAGGAACTAGATGAAAGCTTAACCAACAGAATTCAAGAGAGGAACAAGAGAATCTCAGGTGCAGAAGATAAAATAGAGGAAATAGATTCATCTGTACACGCCTACCCCTGCCAGCAAGGAAGACGCGACTCAGGGGAAGATCTTCTTCATGCAGTTTTAATCAGGATCCTTGAAACATGTTTCCTCTGACCCGCAGGAGCCTGGAGGACCCCTGCACAGGTTTAAATACCCTTGCACTAACCAACCCCAGTGAGCTACGTGGACCCTGCAGATAGGCTACTCTAACGCAGAAGCACATATGCTGAACAGACTTAACCAAATAAGGGCTTGTATACGCCAGAGAGCCCTCACCAACTGGAAGGTGTAAGGCAGAAGCCAGCGCCACTTTAAGGCATGGCACTTCACGGCACTCTACATTCATTGACCAAAGAAAATCATAAATCCAACAAATCCTTAACACAAAAAAACATACAGGAAATGTGGGACACTGTGAAAAAGCCAAACTTAAGAATAATAGGCATAGAGGAAGGTGAGGAAGCCCAGCTCAAAGGTGACGAAAACATATTCAACAAAATCATTGAGGAAAACTTTCCCAATCTGAAGACAGACATGCCCATGAAAGTACAAGAAGCTTACCGAACACCAACTAGACTGGACCAAAGAAAAAAACAAACCCTCAAATAATCAAAACATGTAACATACAGAATAAATAAAGAATATTAAGAGCATCGAAGGAAAAAGGACAGGAAACATATAAAGGCAAACCTATCAAAATTATGCCTGACTTCTCCATGGAAACTCTAAAGGCCAGAAGGTCCTGGATATATGTTCTACAAGTACTAAGAATCCGCGGATTCCAGCCCAGGCTACTATACTCAGCAAAACTCTAATCACTATAGATGGAGAAAAAAAGATATTTAATGACAAAGCCAGATTTTCATAATCCTATCTACAAATCCAGCCCTACAGAAAGTTTTGGAAGGAAAACTCCAACACAAGGAAGTTAACTACGCTCACAAAGACATAGACAACAGATAATCCCACTTCACCAGATACCAAGGGTAAAGTAGGACAAATATATTCATAATACCACTGCCAACAACAAATCTAAAACAAACAAGCATTAACAATTAATGGTTCTTACTCTCCTTCAACATTAATGGTCTTAACTCGCTTATAAAAAGACACAGGCTAACAGAATGGATACGGACAGAATCCATCCTTCTGCTGCATGCATGAAACACATCTATGCTTCAAAGATAGACATTATGTCAGGGTAAAGGGCTAGGAAAAGATCTTCCAATCAAATGGACAAAGAAGCAAACAGTTGTGCCTATCCTAATATCTAACAAGTTAGACTTCAAGGCAAAATGAATCAAAAGAGATGAAGACGGTCATTTCGTATTCATTGCAGCAGAAATCCATCAACAAAAAGTCGATTCTGAACATCTATGCCCCAAATACAAAGGCACTCACATTTGTAAAAGAAACGCTACTAAAACTCAAAGCTCACATAGAACCTCATACACGTGTAGTGGGAGACTTCAACACACCACTCTCACCACTAGACAGGACCACCAATCAAAAACTCAACAAAGAAACAAAAGAACTAACAGAAGTTATGTTTCAACTGGGTTTAACAAACATCTATAGAACATTTCATCCAAACGCAAAAGAATATACCTTCTTCTTCATTCCACATACAACCTTCTCTAAAATCGACCACATACTAGGTGGCATAACAAACCTCAACAGAAACAAACAATTGGAATAGTCCCCTGTATCTTATCAGACCACCATGCTTTAAAATTGGAATTCAACAACAACACAAATCGCAGAAACCCTACAAACTCATGGAAACTGAACAATGGGAAATTGCCATAATCACCTTGGTACCCAAGCCTCACAAAGATATAACTAAGAAAGAAAAATACAGACCAATATCCCTGATGAACATCGATGCAAAAATACTAAATAAAATCTAGAAAACCGAATCCAAGAATACATCAGAGAAATCATCCACCATGACCAAGTAAGCTGCATCTCTGGGTTGCAGGGATGGGTTAACATACGAAAATATATCAACATGATCCACCATATAAACAAACTGAAAAGAAAAACCATATGACCATCTCCCTAGATGCTGAAAAGCCTTCAACAAAATTCATGATAAAGGTCTTGGAGACATCAGGAATAGCAGGAACATGCCTAAACATAATAAAAGCAATATGCAGTAAACCAACAGCCAACATCAAATTGAATGGAGACAAGCTTAAGGCAATTCCTCTAAAATTAGGAACAAGACAAGGCTGTCCTTTCTCTCCATATCTCTTCAATATTGTACTTGAAGTTCTACCTAAAGCTATAAGAAAACAAAAGGAGATCAAGAGGATCCAAATTGGAAAGGAAGAAGTCAAACTGTGTCTATTTGAAGATGATATGATATTTTATATAAGCGACCCAATAAACTCTAACAGAGAACTCCTACAGCTGATAAACTCCTTCAGCAAACTAGCAGGATACACGATAAACCCAAAAATATCAGTAGCCCTATTTCATTCAGACAAAGAGGCTGAGAAAGAAATCAAAGAAACATAACCCTTTACAATAGCCACAAACAACATAAAGTATCTTGGGGTAATGCTTACCAAATATGTGAAAGACCTATAGAATAAAAACTGAGTAGCTTTAGAGAAAGAAATTAAAGAAGATATCAAAGAATGGAAAGATCTCCCATGCTCTCAGATAAGAAGGATAAATATAGTAAATATGGCAATCTTGCCAAAAGCAAACTACAGATTCAATGCAATCCCCATTAAAATCCCAGCACAACTCTTCACTGAACTTGAAAGGATAATAATCAACTTTATATGAAAAAACAAAAGACCCAGGATAGCCAAAACAACCCTGTACAATAAAAGAACTTCAGGAGGATTCACCATCCCTGACTTTAAACTCTACTATGGATCTATAGTACTGAAAACAGCCTGGTATTGGCACAAAACTAGGCAGTTAGACTAATGGAATCGAAGTGAAAATCCTGATATTAACCCACATATCCATGAACACCTGATTTTCAACAAAACAGCTAAAAGTATACAATAGGGGGATGAAAGCATCTTCAACAATTGGTGCTGGCACAAGTGGATGATGGTTTGTAGAAGATTGCAGATAGATCCATGTCTATTGCCATACTCAAATCTCAAGTCCAGCCACACTGAACCTCTTAGAAGAGAAAGCAGGAGGTACCCTTGAACAAACTGGTATAGGAGACCGCTTCTTGAACATAACTCCAGTAGCACAGACACTGAGAACAATTAATAAATGGGACCTCCTCAAACTTAGAAGCTTTTGTAAGGCAAAGGACACAGTGGACAAGACCAAATGGCAACCCACAGACTGGGAAAAGATTTTTACCATCCCTAAATATGACAAAGAGCTGATCTCCAAAATATACAAAGAACTTAAGAAACTAGTCAATAAAACAGCAAATAACCCTATTAAAAAATAGGGTACAGAATTGAAGAAAGAATTTTCAATAGAGGAAATCAAAGAGGCTGAAAGACATGAAACTGCTCAACATCCTTAGCTATCAGGGAAATGCAAATCAAAACAACTTTGAGATATCTCTTTCTCCTGCCAGATGGCTAAAATTAGAAACACCAATGACAACTCATGCTGGAGAGGATGTGGAGAAAGGTGAACACTCCTCCACTGCTGGTGGGAGTACAAACTTGTACAGCCACTTTTAAGATTAGTATGATGTTTCCTCAGGAAAATGGGAATTAGTTTACCATAGGATACAGCAATTTCCCTGTTAGGTATATACCCAAAATGATCCACATCCATGCAACAAAGACATGTGCTCAACTATGTCCATAGCAGCATTATTTGTAATAGCAAGAACCTGGAAGCAACCTAGATGCCCCTCAACTGAAGAATGGATAAAGAAGATATGGCACATCTACACAATGAAATACTACTCTGAAAATAATGGAATCTTGAAATTCACAGGAAACTGGATGGAACTTGAAGAAACCATCCTGAATGAGGTAAAGCAGTCACAAAAGAAAAAACATGGTATGTACTCACTCATATATGGAATTTAGACCTTGAGCAAAGGATTACCAGCCTATAATTCACACTACCTTAGAAACTAGGATACAAAGTGTATTCTAAGTGATTCATATATGGTCCCTCACAAAAGGGGAAGGGACAAGTCCTACAGAACACATGGTAAGTGGGGGGAGGCAGTGAATGGAGAGAGAACTAGGAGAAAGAGAAGGGGAGGAAAGGAAAGCACATGTGACTAGGAAGATTGAGTCAGGGTAGGAATAGAAGACAGAAAAGAGAGAGAGAGAGAGAGAGAGAGAGAGAGAGAGAGAGAGAGAGAGAGAGAGAGAGAGAGAGCTTAAAAGAGGGAGCCGTTATTGTTTTGAAGAGAAAACTGAACCTGAAGAAAGGTCTAGAGACCGACAAGACTGACTCTAATAATTTGAGCAACTGTGGAAAGGCTACCATAAATGCCCTTCCCTGATAGTGAGATCATCAACTAAATTATCCACCATCATGGAGCCCTCATCTAGTACCTGTTGGAAACAAAAGCAAACACTCATAACTAAACACTGAGTCGAACTAGAATCCAGATGCAGAGAGGGAGGACAAGACCAAGTAGCAGAAACACACAAAGACAGCTGACCTGAACAAGGAGGAGCTAATGACCCCCCTCCCAGACTGATAGCTGGGAATCCTGCTTGGGACTGACTCAGAACCCCTGAATATGGGTCTCAGCTAGAAGGAGCGAGCAGTTAAGGGATCTCAAAGAGTAGAACCAGGATGTATTCCTGGTGCACAAAAGGACCTTGTGGGCACATCCCCCATGGTGGGATACTCTCTTAACCTAGAGACAGGAAAGAAGTCCTAGTCTGTACTTCAAAAGACTTGACAGATTTACATGACCCCACCTGGATAGCATAGCCCTACATATAGAATGGGGGTTTGGGGATAGTAGGGGAAGGTGGTCAGGGTGCACGTGAGGGGGGAATGAGGGTAAGAGGAAAGGAGGGAGGGAGAGGAAACTGGGATCGACATGTAAAATTTTTAAATTACAATATTAATAAAATATATAAAATAAGTAATACTAATTTTGTTTGTAAATTAAACTTAAAACTTTAAAAAATGGTTTTAGGAACAAAAGAACAAAGAGAAGCAAGACTTCTTGGTAGCCGCATTTTTTAGTTGGACTCTGTTTTGCTAGAGACAAACAGAGACTTGTGTGGTACCTTTAGGGGAGGTTTCCTGAATCAGCATAAGTGGCAAAAAAACCCACAAGGTTTTTAAGAAGTGCTGCTAACAACTTAATGGTATGTAAGATAGCTGGCGATGGCAGTGACCACATCTCCAAGCCAGCAGCATGCTGCTGGATGGCAGCATAGACCAAGGCTGTGAACACAGCTCTCAGTTCTGCCAGTAAAAGTTCCTGCAGCCATCTTGGATAGACTGTGGCAAAAACAGCTGTGACTTTCATTTTAGCAATTTTGTTGTTTACCAGATAAAAGATTGTGGCCAGAAAAAGATAAAGATTTACAGTAAAGACAGATTCAGATTAAGAAAAACCTCTAAAGGTTTACAGTGTGTTTTAAAATATACATAGGCTTGAAGAGAAAAAGAAATGGGATAAAATAAAAATAAAATAATATAAAATAAAAAGTCAGAGAGTAGCTGGGTATGGTGGCATACAACTTTAATTCCAGCACTCAGGAGACAGAGGCAAGCAGATATCTATGATTTCAAAATAAACCTGGTATACAGAGTTAATTCCAGGACAGATAAAAGTTACACAGAGAAACCCTGTCTCAAAAAAAATGAAAAAAATAAAAGTAGAAGATATAGAGTAATAAAAAAGCCATAGAGATGGAAAGCACAGAGAGACATTGAATACTGTGTGGTATTATGTTGTCTTTGTATTGTCTAACTGCTAAGGAAATATCAACAATTTTTAAAAGAAATGCTGCTGGATTATTACAAATTATATATTTTAAAAATGTTTTGACTCCTTTTTAAGTCTAAGGACAAGTTACTGGGGAAAAGGATTTCTATTTTTGTTTCCACAGAAGATGAAAAGCTGTGGATTTCTTCCAGACTAACATGGTGGTTCAGGTGATCCAAAATTCAAAATAGTGGGACAAGACAGCCTTGCAGACTACAGCCAAGATTTCTGGGTTTTCTTAGGATCCCCATGACAGCGCCCCCTACTAGCAGGAAGCAGTTGGAAAAAACAATGCCCAAATTCCTAAATATTGTTTATACATGTTTGTTTTCATTTAAATGGCCTTGGTTATAAAAGGTTAATGATCACAACCAATCTCTTCAAAGGTACAAAGATGATTGTGGTATAGATATGAATACTTTGCTTTGGAATGGATTTTCATTTATTGACACATATTTAAGGTCAATTTTGTGATATGTATATTTCTCCTCTTGTTTAGGTATTGTGTTTATATAGTTTATTTAAAAATGTAATGTATAATTTAACACAGATTATAGATAGTCGCAACTTAGAGTTAAGTTAGTTAGGTTTTTTAGATATACAGAGATGTATTTGAGATGAATATGCATTCTTCAAACCTTTCAAAGACCTACAGAATATGGCATTTAAATAGTTTAGGGTTTTCTTAACATTGAGCCATAACTGCTCCTTTCAACATCACCCGTGTCAGAAAGGAAGATGGACATTAAAGAAACTCATTATGGAGTTTGCTTTCAATATGGCAAAACTAGCCATTTGGGCAAGATACTGATCTTGTCTGACTGTTTAAGTTTATGCTGTACAAACTGAATATGCAGGAACCACAGGAAAGTGACTGCTGATATAAGATGAACATTGCTACAGAGTTCCTGCTTCATGGAAGAGTCTGCCAGACAGTCTGCAGGACACAGACAAGAGTGACTGACAAACTGCCAATACAGATGGACAGTTTAAAGTTTCCTGCTTTGCTGAGGAGTCTGCCAGATAAACTATAGCCTATAGACTGAAGATGGAACATTACAGAAGAACTTCAGATGACTGACCAGGGTAGTTGTCTCTGTCATTTCTAGAGTTTATGTATTATCCTTCTGTGGTCTTTGATGGAGTTAAAAACAGATAGTTATGGTTATAGTTTTCCTTAGTTAGGATTAAAGATAACTTACATATAGGATTTTAGACTCACAAAGATAGGATAGATTATGGAATATTTTCTTTAAATCTTGCTAAATGTTAATGGAATAAACATTGTTGACTGTGGTTCTTATTTGATACGTGTTGTGTGATATATTTTGCTATGCTAAGATTAACACCCTTCTTTTTTTTTTTAGACAAAAAAGAGATGATGGGACATGTCATTCTGTAAATATTTTCTCTTATTGGTTAGTGAATAAAGAACTGTTGGCCAATAGGAAATCAAGATAGGCAGGACTAGGAGAATGGAGGAGAGAGGAAATAGTAAGGAGAAGTCAATATGGAGAGACTTGAGAGGACAGAAGTCTGGGCCCTCTCTCTGGTAAGATGAGACCTAATGGAAATTCTTAGATTAATAGAAATGGGTTAATATTTAAGATAGAGCTAGCAGATAAGAAATTGGTAAACTGACAAACAGCTTTATATCAGACATAGCATCTCAGTGAGTTATTTGGGACTGGTGTGGTGGTGAAAACAGACCGGCAGGGACCAGCAGGGAAAACATACTCTTAACATGAGTGACTATCAGAGCTTTCATTCTTTACTGTGTTTCCAATGCTTCCCCATATCTCAGTGGGCTTCTACCCTTATCTATAGTTCTAGGCTAGAATTTCTCTCCATCTTTCTTTTTCCTTTGTTTTTATGTGTTATAGTTAGTTAATTTCTCATTATATATCGGTGACTAGACTCAGCCAAGATGCTTAATGTCTTTATTTACTCTACTTATTTCCTTCCTTTTCCCCATATATATATAGTCATTGCTTTTCAGTAACATCCAGTGGTTATTTCTAATGATTTTCTTTGTTTTCATTTCTATTTCTGACTAAATTAGATTCTGTAAACATAAAACTTTGATCATTATATGGCATTCAAAATAATCACCCTAACTGACATAGGAGACCTACACATGGTACTTTTTCTTTCTGAGAAGTGGATGTGCATATTGAAAATTTTCTCTTACTCACTTTCTTGATGCTTTGAAAGGGAAGAGGAGATTAAAAATCATTTCCAGCAGCAGCAACAACAAACATTTCAGTTACAGTGAACCTGGACAGACATCTGACCTTGAAGATCCTGAAATTAATATTCACTCTGTGATTCTGCTGACATTTATCTCCAAAAAGCACCTTTAATGCCCTTACACATACATGCATCCCAGAGTAAGACTGATAATGACACAGAGTAGAAAGCCTGGCTTGTCCCCTATCACAAGGTAGCATCTCAAAGCCTCTTGGTCTGTTGACTGAATCACCCTGAGGATTAAGTTTATTTTATTTTCAGTATTCAAAAGATAAGAAGTTTATTAACCACTTGGAAGACTCAGGCTTGTTCAGAGATAGCAGGAGCAGGATGGACTCGGGCAGTAAATCATAGAGGTAGAAGAGAGGCGTTAGGGAAAACCTAACACAGAGTCACCAAACTGCTGCTGCTCATCCAAACAGCTCTCTTTTCCTCAGCCACTGCCTTTGCTTGTATTCCTATTAATAATGAAAGTGTGACATCAGTTGGAAGGACAGGACCTTAATTTACATTCAAAGGACACTAATCATTTTAAATAAATGTAGACTTAAGTAAGAAACCTCTGGTAATATATGAGTGTCAGATATACACATATAAGGAATTAGTCAAAAGTATACACATATAAGCCTTCTCACATAAAGAAACATGTGATCCAAGAATGATCGTATGCAGCCTAAGTCATTTGGCAAGTTTGTTGAAAAGTTATGTAACATATCTAAAATTAATATTAATAGTACATATTTCATTCAGATATGATGTACACTTCAACTATTGATAACAAAATCTAATGATATATCTTACTGTTTTTATGCTATATTTTATGCTATATTTTAATATAAAATCTGTGTTTTATAATTATAAGTATGAGAAATTTCCCTGGTTTAAAGTCAATAGATATTAAGATAATGGCACATATTTGGTATGTAAGATCATAAATCTTGGAATTGTGAAGCTATGTGGGCATCGATATCTGGGAAGGACCATTGATAGGAAGATTTTATATGTTTATTTGAAAATTTTATATGTGTATATTGTGTTTTGATCAAATTCACCCTATTTCCTCTTCTCCACTTTTTTCTCTATCCTCCTAGCCATTTTCCTACCCAATTGTATGTGCTCTTAAAACAAACAAACAAACAAACAAACTAACAAAAAACCAAACAAACAAAAAATCAAACTGTTTTCTCCCAGGGCTGCCTGTAAGGCTTGCAAGGGCATGGGATTAGGACCACATATTCTAGAGTGGATAGCCTCTAATGATTCTCCCTGAAAAAGAAAAGAAAAGAAAGGAAGGAAGGAAGAAAGAAAGAAAGAAAGAAAGAAAGAAAGAAAGAAAGAAAGAAAGGAAAACTCTTCTTCTCCCAGCAGCTACTCCTGGCCAATAGTTCCTCAGGTAAAGTGGGACTTATGAGATCCTCCTGCATCCATCCAGTTATTATTGTAACCCATAGTGTTCATAGCTGCAGAAGGCCATTGATGACTTCTCCCCCCAAGGTAGTACGCATTGCACAGCACCTTCTTACATTATGATTAAAGCTAATGGGTAGGTCTGAAGTTTTCAAGTCAATCACAGCTTGATTTTTCCATGGCCTGTGGTTTATATAGGTATTGTCTTCAACAATAGTTTAAGATCAAGTTCTAGAGGGTAACCAACAATAACATCAATGACCTGTAATTTTTTGATGAGGGGATTTATGAGCATGCACTGAACAACTTGAAAAGAGGCACTGAACATTTTCTATCATAGTTTGTGGTATCTGGTTGTGGGGGTATTGTCCCCTGGTTTAGGATAATTCAGTTTTGATCGTACATGGTTGAAGAGTGGAAATCTGAGTATGTGGTCTCTGGCAGTACAGTTCCACCCAACAGCATCGGCAGAGTCTGTATTGAGCAGACTCTAATCTCTTCCTGGTTTCATTACTAGCTCAGTTTTCAGTCCTTAATGTTGATTAAGTACAAGTTCCCACAAGTCTAAAGGAAGAGGTTTATAGAGGGAAGACCCCCATCAAAAATATTCTTAAGGACATTGAACATGTCACAACTCCAGCAGTGTTTTGTTTTGTTGTTGTCCTTTGTTTTGTTGTTGCTTTTTCTGAGAGACAAAAAGTAAACACATTTCAAAATATAAAAGCCAACATATTCATTCATTAAAAAATAAATGCTATTTGCTTACTCTTTGATTAAATTACATATAGTTTTTCTAACAATTTTTAAATAGTTCTCCCCAAATCTATGTGTAGTGGGATATTCACTTTGTCTGCTTCTATGGCACTGACCACACCCATTGAGGGCAGAAGTGACCTGTGGAACTAGGTCTCTGAAAGAGGTGGGGAACGCTCTCTTTCTGCTCTCTTTCTGGCGGGATGCAGAGAGAGGAACATCCAGTTCCAACTGCTGCATTCATCTGTCTGTTTTGTGAGGGTTTCTCCCTTAATAAACTTCTATTCGGCCTATTAGTTTATCCTGACCCTTATTAAACTGCAATATCTGGTGTCAGGAGTGGGATCAGGATTTTCATGGCACCTGCGTTTCACCCAGGCATTCACCCCAATCCTCCCCACCTCCTTCCCTGAATGGGCAGGGTCCCTTGCCTAACCAGGCGGACACACCCTGCCCTAGACCTCCTTTTATCTCCATCATGGCCCTGAGACTACTGCTCATCTTCTGCCCATTCCCTCAGATTGCATTTGCACAGAGCCATGCAGCACCAGCCCTTCTTTTTGTGTTGCTGTACAAGGCCTGGACTCAGCCTGCCCTGTTTGTGTGCTTGCAGGCTCTGGCTCTGACTCTGGCGGCAGCAGCAGCAGTGGTGGCAGCTGGTGGGCTGGGGGAAAATATACACGCTACAGTTGCAGGCAGCTTCTGTTATCCCTGTGATCTCAACAATTTGTACAAGGCTCGCTTCACTCCTTCATTTAACAAAATTTTGCTTGCCTTAGTTTGTTAAAAGCTATTCTACAGGGACTGTGATCAGAAAAATCACAGGAAGCTATTTGGCGGTACAGTTCCCGACACTATTTGGTGGTGCAATTCTGGGTAAAACTGGAATCAAAAGGATCCTCTGCTGCCGGACGCTATTTACTGGTACACCTCCAAGTGTAACTACAACAAGTTGAGATCTACAACTAAAAGCATCAAAGCTCCAGGACAGTGAAATTACACCTAAGGTAATTGTAACATCTTTTACAATTTAAGCGAATATAATATCTGAGATCAATTTTTCCATGGCTATGACAGATAATTTTACAATGCAGGACTTTAAGAATTTTTTTACTTCATATATAGAAAAAATCTTAGCAAAAAAAATTATGACTGGATCAATATATATTCTTTTTTACTTTGATATTTATATTTAAGTTTTCCACTAAAAATAACAGTTCCTAACAACAATCTCTGAACACTCTGGAAAGAAGATGGGGCCCCAATTGAACATTTCCACTTGACTCAATCTGATGCATCTGGACTACAAACTTCACCCTAAAACCGGTTTGAGACTGCTTTGCTCAAGACAACTCATGACTAGCTAGCTGTATTGGTGCACCTTCTTATGACAACCTGGCCAGAACTTCAAGTACAATTCCAGTCAAACATTTTCTGCCACACAATGGCTACCTACATATGTTACAGCCAGTTCTGTTGACAAATTTGGTTGCTTAAAATTTTCTTCCTACAGGATCCCATGGATAAATCATTGTTCCATTTCAGCAGGAAGTAATCTTAAGATAATGGTTCCCCCTTTCCCCACTCTTGGAATTTAGGGACAATATTCATATTCGTAGGGTTGGTCTTAGTTACTTGGGGTTGGGTATGGAAGGTGATACTTAGACTCAGTTATCTCTTTTAGACAAAAATAGGGTATGGTTGGGAAAGGTATGGTTCAGAATGGATATAGGTAGATTAGCCTATCTTCTTGTGAATTATTTAGTAAGAATGGGACATTAGTATTATAGCTTACATTGTTATATATTCTTGTCTGTGGTAACCTATGTAAAATTATGTTTATTCCCTTCCTGGAAGAATTGTATATTATATTTTGTCATATTGTGTGAAATCTTTCCATTTATGATATTTTATGCACATTATTCTTGCCATATTCTATGTATGTATACTTTTGCTTGTGTTAAGTAATAGTGATACAATTTGGGATATTTGTCTTGCTCCCTTTAGAGCTCTACCTCTTGTTTAGACATTTTTACTCTAGCTCTACTTTAGGAATTTACATATATATGTGTGTGTGTGTGTGTGTGTGTGTGTGTGTGTGTGTGTGTACATAGTTATATTGTTAAGGTATTTATCCTTGGTTTACTCGAGGAAGTTTTATTCAGGTTTTTAAGCTAAGTTCCTGAGTATTAAAGATTATCCTCACCCATGTTTCCTTTGCCTATGAGATTAGTCAGACATAGATGCTTAATCTTCAATCACTTCATAGACCTACAAAACATGACGTTGAAATGTTTTTATATTAGTACTCCATTGACATGAGACACTGTTGCTCCTGACTGGACATTTTCCTGAAAATATGTTGGACACTGTTGCTCCTTCTGGAGTTCATCCTCGCTTCGACTAATGGCCTCTTGGGCAAGGAATTGCCTCAGCCTTGACCACTGATTTGGATATGTGGTCCTATGTGCTTGCAGGAGACAAACACAGAAGACTGCTGAACCTTGCCAAGTCAGGGTAAGACAGCCTCTCTACCTCCCTGCTTTATTGTGGTCTGTCAAGTACTCTTTGTCTTAGCCAAAACTGGCTATACCAACGTTGCTGTGAGACCTTAGGTGACTGTCCAGGTAGCTTGCTATTTCTGTCCTCGCTGAACCTTTAGGAAGTTGCCCATCCGCACTTCCTGTCTACCCTAGTATCATTATTTTCCTTTTCAGGTCTTGATGAGGTTGTAGATTAAACTATCACAACTATTATTCTCTCTTCCTAGTTAGATATATTAGGTACTAGACTTAAGCTTTCCAGCTTAGGACAACTCTATTGTAAACTCCCTTATGCCTTCACTATAGGACTAGATATGTAGGTGGTTTTGTTCTTGATTTTCCTTTTCTCAGAGCACACTTGTTATTCACTGTTTTGTATATAGTTTTGTATCAAGCTTAAATCTTTTCTTTAGACTAAAAGGGGAATTGTAGTGGGATATTCACCTTGTCTGCTTTTGTGGCACTGACCACACCCATTGAGGGGTGGAGCCAGGGGCGGAAGTGACTGTGGAACTAGGTTCTGAAGGAGGCAGGAACACTCTCTTTCTGATGGGACATAGAGAGGGGAACATCCTATTCCAACTACTGCCTGCGTTCATCTGTCTGTGTTGTGAGTTGTTTCTCTCTTAATAAACATCTATTTGGCGTATTTGTTTACCCTGACCCTTATTAAACCGCAATATCTATGTGATGTTGAAATTGTAAAATCTACTCTTCTTTGGGAAAGGATTTTTGCAGATACAATTAGTATAACTGATATGAGCCCAAAATTCAATGTGAGCACTTTCATTTTTGAAAGAAGAAAAACACACAGAGACACCGATTCAGGGAGAATGCTATCTATGAGATATGAGATGATCCTGACAGGCTACACACACTAGCCAAGAAATGCCCTTTTATGCCAGAATGTACCAGCGGCCAAGCCAAAAAAAAAAAAAAAATGGGGGGGTCTATATTTCCCTAGAATTAAGAGATGGATTGTGTCCCTTCTGACATTTGGATTTCATACTAACAGGATTACGATGGTAAGAAATCATTTTTCTATTATTTTCATGCCACCCTGGAAATACTGCTTTCTTAGATAGGCTAGTCAATTTGATCTCCATAGAAATAAACCAAGTGCTGGGTGGTGGTGGTATATGATTTTAATCCCAGCACTTGGGAAGCAAAGGAAGGAGGATCTCTGAGTTCAAGTCCAACTTGGTCTACAAAGAAGAGTTCCAGGATAGCTGGAGCTGATACAGAGAGAAACACTATCTTGAAAAACAAACAAACAAACAAACAAACAAGCAAACAAGAATCAGAATGGGAAGTCATGTGACAAAGGAACACTGTCTTGAAAAACAAAGAAACAAACAAATGAACAAACAAGAATCAGAATGGGAAATCAGTCATATAATAGCCCAGAGTGGAACCACAGCTTTTTGTTTATAATCTTGTCCCAGCTTCAGGAAAAAAAAGTGTAGGTATGTCAAGTCTGCTCGTTAAAGACTGTAAGTCCAAAATCTAAACACAGCACTAAGCAGCCCACTGGTTTATTGATCTATGTGTGTCTGACTTTAAGTTCTATAGAGACCAGGGTTGTCCTTTATGAAGTTCAATGCTTGCAAGCTACTATTTAAAATTCCTTTGTGGATTTAGTAGCATACTTGATACTGTGTAAACATTTTAGAATCTGGCTGTCCTGAATTCACAGCTCCTTTTCTACCAGCATGGCTTAACATTTAGAGAGGGCACAAAGAAAAGGTTTGTTGAAAGTCAGTAGCCAAATGTTTCTTTAATTTGGTAGCCTTCCCTTGGCCCTAAACTAGGCTTCTGTGTGTGTGTGATCATAGTGCAGTGGTATAAAATTCATATTGAACCTATAGATCATTGTGATTGGCATCCCATTAGAATTCTGCCTTCAGTTCAATGAACATAGGAAAAATACACATGAGAGAGCATGCTGACTCTCCGTTCACACTAAGGTTGGCATTGACCTGACACTTTTGGATGGGGTCCTTGTAATCTCTTGGCAACCAGAGAAGTGGGCTGCAGATCTGAAACCTTCTTTTCTGTCTATTCTTTCTGGTTTCAGCCACATCGAATTACACCTTATAGGACTGACAGCAAGGTTTGTGAAAGCAAAGATTGCATATGACTGGCAAGCATTTGAACACATTTTCATGGCACTATGCATGCAACTGTGGCATTGCCACAAGGGTACAGATGCTTCAATAGGTTGTGACATAAAAAAATTTCTTCATGTGTTCCACATACTGCTTATCTTGGAACCAATACAGAAGCTAAATATTGCATGTCACTGGCCATCAGCCTGGTTGCATGTGGCATTTTATTTGTTTTCACAGTGAATGCATTAAATAATTCCATTGGGTTGACAGTCTGAATGAATACTACTGTAAACATTTAACTTATTTAACTTACCAAGTTAAATGTATCCAGATTTGTTACCCATATACTGCCTCTCTCTATATACCTTTCAAATTGTCTTTATCACCTAAATTCTACCAATTCATATATGTTCTAAAGTCCAAGACCTATGTAAGTCCTATTTACAAATTTTTCCCCCATCTCACATCCAGCAACATACCTTATTCTTATTCCACAAACAAATCTTGAGTCCTGTGAACTCTCCATTTCTACTACTGTGGAAACCCAATGTACCTCCAAGATCCCATTTAATCTTGAGAATTGTATCAAGCCATAACCTCCTTTCCAGGTGTTTCTCACAGGGGATCTAAAACCAGACTGCCACCTCCCAAACTCCTCTTTCTATGCTCCCTCTTCTTCTGGTACAGCCCAGACACCTTTAATTTCTTCCTTCCCAAGATACTGGCAAATATTATTGGCTGTGCCAAGATTATTTCCTGACCATAGCCAGCAGCACTATAGATTCACCAAGGCACTTTCTTAAACCATCTTTTATCCATAGATGCTATACTTTCTCAAATTAACTATATATTTCCAATTCTGAGTGTCATAGAGTGGTCTTGTCATTCCCTATGTTTTTTAAATTTTTCTTTGTTTTTCCTCTCTGTCACTGCAATATAGAAAAAGGAAAAGTATTTTTTTGTTAATATACTGCTCAATTACTGGTGCCAAGAAAGAATGGGGCTTACTAGGTATGCAAAATGATTGTTTGCTGTATGTATGTATGCAGGGATGCTCTATGTTTATATGTATAACAGGCTAAGTTTCCAACTAAAATAGGCAGTAAAAATAAGGGCTTGTGTAGGCTGAAACACATAGCCCTAATGAACTTGCCATGAGCATAACTTTGTGCTTCTAATGATGTAATGAAAAATTTAATGGAGAAATATTAATGACACAAAACAGCTTAAAGAAGTAGGAACTTACAGAGTATATGAACAAATAGAATTAATTGATAGAATAACGGAAAATTACAGTAACAACACTGAGAGCTGACAATTTGATGGAAGCAGAACAAATATTTTCATCATCATAACTATCGTTTAATGTGTACTGAGGTGTAAGTTCTCATTTGAACTTTTCTTCTGTGCCTTACTATATGGCTGTGAGATTGATATTATCTTCATTTTACATATGAAGGCGCTGCCTTACAAAATATAACTTGCCCCAGTTACAGAGTAAATGAAAGTCTGGCTGACTTGTGACTCATCATCTATACATATCTTTCACTGTTTCTCTTCAGTACACTTTCAGCTCAGATTACAGATTTATGTAAGTTGACCATGCATGATTTCTGGCATCATCAGTGGGCTCAGAGTTCCACAGCACAGTTTCCAGATGGCGAAATGAAAAAAGAATAAAGTACTCTTGATCATTTACTTCTGGGAACTAATGGCAACATTTTAACTTTCATTTTAACACCCATGGATGTCTGGAGTAATTGTCATCACCTTAAAATCTTTCCATTTGAAGCCAGGGCAATTCCTCTGGCTTCAAAATGTTCTGTGATCTCAAACTGTGTCTCCACCTAACTGATTATACCTAATTATTTTTTTGCCCCCTGGCAGGGAAGATGGTGTTAAAATAGCCCATGGAATATGAGTCACTTGTGCCTGTGACTGCCAGACATCATCCTCTAACATACATACAGGACATTTATTAAAGTAATAAAATGCAACAGTTTTAGACTTAAAGGACAATAGTTCATCACATTATTGATTTTGGGGAAATATTCAGCATCTACTGCTTCGATAGTTGTCAGCATTAGAAACCACATTTAAAAGCATTCATAGAGAAGTGATTTTAAAGCTAACGTTATTGAATTTTGTTTGGCTCTTATATCAGGTAAGTCATGATTTCTATCAGTCCCCCTATTCTTCTCCCTCCTTCCTGGCCTCACTCTTTTCTCCCTTTCTTTCCTTGACAAGATTCAGCTTAAAGCAGCTCGGTTAAGAGGACTCCCACATGATAGGAGATAGTCTTTACCACCTATACTTCTGACAGAGGATTAATATACACCATCTGAATATGACTCAGAACAGAGAAAAACATTGTGAATTAGACTTTCTCGAACTTGTGATCCTGTTTGCAACATTTTTCTGAGTGATGTAAAAACAGGTATATGATAAAACGCTGGGTCTGTGTTCTTAAATATTGCAAAATAATTAACACTAAAACTAACATGTTTTACACATAAAACTATTAATAAATCATACACTGACTTTGGGCTAGTTCTTGGAATGTTAACTTATGTTGAAAAGAATAAATAAATGCTGCCCTCATGTACGCTATACAGAAATTTATTTTATAGCTATGTTGTCACCAAAAAGTGTAGCAAAAAATCTTTGATGCTTTTATTTGGGGTCTTTATTTCTTGAGGTTCTTTTTTCCAAAATTTATTTATTATGAAGTGGAGCACTTGAGGACAATATTTGAGCTCAGCTATCATTTATTGTCTTTTATAAAAACTGAAATTAAACAGCTCAGTGACTTCCCCTCCCCCCAAACCTACTCTTCAGGTCCTATGCTGTGAGGACACATTTTGTTTCTTATGGAGCTGTGACAAAAGGGTGTCATCTTGGGAGCAGATATTTGACCTCAGCTGACTAAAAATTATCTTGGTTTGCTCAATATTTTATTTTCTATGTAAGAAAGTTTTAGAAGTCTTGCAACACTAATTTTGATAAACTATTTCATAAATTCTATGTAGATCAAAGTGTTCTTGCAACATGGAAGCAATTTAATATGAATGGGCTTAGATATGGTCTATAGTAGTTATTACATTTAGTGCATTATAGCAGTAAGGGCTTCTGTTAGAGTCATAGAGCCTTTAGAATGGATATGATAACCGGACTGGCATTTCTCTCCTCATTTACTAATGAGGTGTTCACACTGGTACCATGGGAGGAAACATCCTACTGTCATGGAAATGTGTTCTGTACTGTCTAGTACCATAAGTACTGGTTTAAAAAACAATAATTTAATGTTGATTTTCAACATTTTAGGTGCCATTGATAAGTGGAAGTATTGCTGTTTTGACTAAGAGAATAAGTTTCATTTCAGTACAGCTATATATCCATAGACAGATGGTGGAGAGGGTTACCCTACTCTACAGAAAATGCTTAGAATTTAACATAAAATATTTATTGTTGATTAGACAAAGGCTGAAATTCGTTGCTTTGATGATGATTAAACAACCCACCCCTCTAAAATTACTTCTAATTCTTCCACTAATATTCATAATCATAAAAAACATATCTCACTTAATTGACAAATTCAAATGGGATTCTTATTTCTTATACCACTAAGAATGTTTAGCTGTAAGGTCCCACCTACTAAAAATATGCTTAGCACTGAGAGACTTTTTAATATGTTATCCATGTCTGTTGTCTTCTAAAAGAGACCAACTAGCAATTCTCGTCTACTTCCAGCTCTTACTTTCCAGACTTGTGTCTAGACTACCTTCAGTCAGCTAGTTATCAACTCTGCCATAGTAAGTTTTTCAGATATTCATTCTACTCACTTTACAACCAAGACAATAATTGTTGGAAACTAGTTCAAATGATTAAAGAAATTATCTGCAAATAACAACAATAAAGTTGACTTGGTCATTCACAGAATCATAAAGAAATATAACTTGTATTACTCATCTTCACCACACAGAGTACACATCTTATTCTATTGGTATTTTCTAATCAATTAAATAAATATTTATAAATTAACAAGTTGTTACTTTACAGTTCAATTATGAAATAATATATTAATTTCCTAACTAACACTTGATGGGAGATGTTATTCTGTATATATGTTTCTCATACTGGTTAATAAAGCACCGTGGCCAATAGGAAACAAGATAGGCGGGGCTAGGAGACCAAGAGGAGGAAAGAGGAAGTAGTGGGGAGGAGTCGAGATGTATCCCTGGGAGGAAGGAAGACGCCTGCCGCGGCTCCCCGGTAAGATAACCATGTGGAAATACTTAGATAAGTAGAAATGGGTTAATAATTAAGACAGAGCTAGCCCATAAACAGTAATGGTAATTGGTCAACAGGATTGTATCAAATACAGAGTCTCTGAGTGTTATTTGGGGCTGGTGCGGCTGTGGGCCCAGACTGGCGGCAGGCAGGATGGAGCCGGCGGGTAGGAACAACCTGCCATAACAAACACCCAAGTTGTGTGTCTGGAATGGTTATGCTGGTTTCTCAGCTACCAGACTGGGATCCCTGAGCTCCCCCTTGTCTGAACAAGCAGTTTCTGTGAGTTTCTACAGCCTGGTCTTGACCACCTTTGCTCATCACTCCTCCAAGGGCCCATTCCACATAGAGGGATACCCTCTTAGCCTAGACACCTGGGGGAGAGCCTAGGCCCTGTTCCAAATGATATGACAGATTTTGAAGATTCCCCCCATGGAAGGCTTTGCCCTCCATGGGGAGCAGAAAGGGGATGGAATAGAGGTTGGGAGGGGGACAGGTTAGGGTGAAGGAACTAGGTTTGACATGTAAAACAAGCTTGTTGCAAATTTAAATAAAAAAATTATCAAAAAATACTATATTATTTTTGTGGGGAGGAGTAACTGAGTACATAAAAGGACTGTTGTGTATTATAGTAATCAAACTACAGATCTCATGTTAGGTCTACTAACTAAGATGTTTACAGGTGAGTAACTTTACAGTAACTTTACAGTGTGGGAGAGTTGGTATTATGTTCTTATTTGATCCTCAACTTGACAGAATTAAAAGATTATTATAGAGTATTTAACTATGTAAAGATGTGTTACATCTGTTTATACTGCAGAATATTACTTTAACCGTGTAGAGATGTGTTACATTTATTTATGTTACATTTGTTTAATGTTCTAAGGATTGTGTTTAATTATGTAAAGATGTGTTGCTACTCCACTTGCCTGTTCAAGGTACCTGATTGGTCTAATAAAAAGCTGAATGACTAATAGGCAGAAGAAAGAATAGGCAGGGTTGTTGGGCAGAGAGAATAAGTAGGAAGAGATATCTAGAATGAGAGAAAAAGAAGAATGAAGATAAGAGAGAAAGGGAAGGACATGCCTAGTGCTAGAAACCAGGCAGCTACCAGCCAGACATAGGGACAGCAGGAAAGTAAGATAGAAAGGAGGGAAGGAAAGAAGGTAGGAAGAAAGGAAGGAAGGAAGAAAGGTAGGTTAAAAAGTCCCAAGGCAAAATATAGATAATGAAAAACAGATTTAAATAAGACCTAAGGTAAGATTGAGCATTCATAACTTATAAGTCTCTGTGTCAAGACTGAGAGCTGGTTGGTACCCCCTCCCCACACAAAAAGAGACTTCTGGCTAGTGAATGACTACTAGATATCAGACAAGACCTATAAATCTTATTGTTACATATAACCTCACAGCTTGTGAAAAGGTGAAATCAATAATATCTGCTTTTATAGATTTCAAAAAACTAAATAAAATCTCAACTATTAAGGAATAGGTTCTAGGATGCATTCAATGACATTCTCTGATAAATTTTCTATTCTGACCATAACTACCATACAAGTAGAACCCTGCCATAATTTATACACACACACACACACACACACACACACACACACACAAAACAGTAAAGTGTAACTGCAGCTCTGCATTAAAGCTGTGTATTTGTAAGTTGCTCAATATGAGAGTTGGCTTTCACTATCTTTTCATGTAAAGAATTTCAAAACGTAACATTGTTTACAATTCTTAACTAAAAAAAAGAGTCTTGCAGATAATTGCATTGCCGTCCAGCAAACACAATTTATATTGTAACTCAGGCCCTTGAGCCTGTATGTGGTCCATTTTAACATCCTTTATGATTAAATTGCCGTAACAGCATTTTATGGGCCACCACATAATAATTCAAAAGTTCGCCACATGTGGTATGAAAAGATTAGACATGTCTTAGTCAGGCAGGGACTTAAATCCTGCCTGATAATACAGTGGAGAAATTACACACCACAAAAGCAAGGGAGAAAGGGCAAAGGTTTAGCAAAAGGAAGATATAATCAGATGATCCACGCCTTCACAAAAACCAGGTTTTTTCTAGTCTAGGCTATTATCTTATGAATTTGATCTTGGACTGTTGATCTCTCTAAATGATTCCTGCAGAAGGCATGCACTTGTAGAAATATTTGCATCCAGCTTTATTCATTGAAAATATGATTTTTCTAATGTAGCTAATTTCTCAAATAAAATGAAAATCTGGACATTAAATTTTTATAAAAGCACTGTGCAATGTCAGTATACAATTACTATACCGCATTTGGGAAAATAGCAGTAAAATCAGCAACTAAATGTAAACCCAGATGAAATCTGCTTTCAAAAAGATAAAATGGTTCTGCTAGTGGAAAATATTGACAAGACTTCTCCTCTTGTCTCTCTCTAGTCTAGCCACATAATGAAATACACCTCTGTATGTCCTGTAAAAATACAGACAGCAGGCTTATAAATATTAGAGATGGGAGAAGACTGGATCTCTTGGGTATGCCATCTTATTCACTATTTGGTGTGTTATTCAGTAATGCTGGTGTATGTTTATATTGCTAGAATTTCATTTACTGCAGTATCTATTAGCCATGATAATGTAATTTATTTATCCCAATGTCTATAAGAAATGTAGCAAGTGAGCTGCAGAGTACAGTATAAATAAGTTGAAGGGTATAGTTTCCTGTCTGCTGTCTAAAGGATATTCAGTATGCACATTTGGCTGATATAAGCTAAATTGTTCCTGTCTGCTCATCTACTCAGGAAGATATAAATAAGCCAATGACAACTCTTGGGAAACAGAGTTAAGTCATAGTGCAACATACAACTGCAAAGTAAGTAGTCTTTAGTCCACACTAAGGAAGAACAGAGGCTATTTAAAATGAAATGCTATGAATAAAGAACAAAAATGAAAGGAATCCTCAGGTTTCATTGTCTTCGGTGAAAAGATATTGAAGGCTACAATGTGTCTTTAAAACAGAAGAAATCTCCATTTTCATTCTTTCGAGAAAAAAAAATCTTTACTAGTTACCACATCATCAAGTAGCATCATGTGTTTGGATACTTTGTTGCTTACCTCTTCATCATAGTGTGTGTCAGCTGTTAAGTAAAAATAAATGTTTATAGGAGTCTGGGTCTGATTTATTTATTATTTATTTATTTATTTATTTATTTATTTAGATTGTTTGTTGTTTGTTTTGCAGTGCCAGATTTAACCTATGTCTTTGGGTATGCTAAATCAGTTCTCAAATGCTAACTATTATGTCCAATCTATTCTGTTTCTTTCCAAATGAGCAGGAATAAATGATACAGAAGACATATTATTAGTGTTCTTGTAATACAACATTGATCTGAGATGGTGAGTTTAAATTTATTAAGCATTAAATAATGAACTGACCCACAGCCATCTCTGGAAACATGTTCAAAAACAGAAACATATGTCTGTTTGTAAAACATTTAACAACGTCCCACAAGTTCTTTCATTGGGGATGTTTGACTTTTTCATATTGTGCTGTTTACTTCTTCAGGATGTTTCCAAGATTTCTAAATGCTGCTAATAAGTTGCATGCATGTTCCTTCCTACCTGCTTTAAATGGTCTGAGATATTTTAGGTATACAGTAGCTATTCAAAAAATATAATTGTACATTTTATATCCTTCTGCCTCTGCCTCCTGAGTGCTAAGATTAAAGGCAGGCACAACCACTGCCCATCCTCTTTGAGACTCTTTATAAAATAAAAATCATAAAATTTTAAGTTTTTAAAGTGTTCAGCTCCTTTACTTTGTGATCTTGTAGTTTAATATAGTGAGTAGATTTAAAGTATGGTGTGGCCAATAGAAGCAATTGCCCATATTACCAATATCCTGGTTCATCTTCTGGCAGCTTCTTTAGTATACTTGATGCATATTTCAGTTTTTAAATAAGTTACTGGTATTAAAAGTTTCATGCCATTGGTTTTTCCTTTAGCATTAGACTCCTTATAGAAAAAATGTCAAATATATGAAAAAACTGATGGAGAGGAAGATGAGGTAATAGTATTAGGCTCCATAAGCTGCTTCTTAGGTGATAAACATGTAGGTTGTAGGGAACACTTTGGCCTTCCAAGTTCGTAATAACACATTATGGTTTGAGTAAGATGACTATCTCATTAAAATATTAGTTCACTTTTCAAAGTGCTGAAGATAATTGTGTTGCTACAAAGATCTCCCTTCCATATTGCCACTTCAAAAAGTTCTATGAGAGGATGCAAGGATATTGCAGATTAAAATAAATGCTTTTAAAATTGCCCTTCCATTTCCATACTCACACTCAGGCTGAGTGGCCACCTTGATGGGTTGAGAGCTCTCCCCTGGTCCCCACTCATTGTAGGCAACAACTCTGAAGGTGTACATGGCTTCTGGTTTCAAGTTCCCCACAGTAAGCTGAAGGGACCCAGGCTGAGTTGTATTCAAAGCTCGCTCCCTAGGAAATCAAGTTGAAGAGAAGTATTACCTTAAAATAAAAGCATTAGCCCAAACTTTGTGTGGTAAACAGAGTAATGAGCAACAAAGAGGTTGCTTACCATTTAATGTTCACTTTGGGATAAAATTCAGGAATTCTGAGATTTGTAATGTAAACTAAATAATGAAAAGAGACCACAAGAAGACACTGCAAATTTTGAGAGAATTCAAGCCTTCATCATTCTCATTGCAACCTATAAGCTAAAGTCTTGTTACTTGACATTTAGAATTTAGTATTCATGGGTTATGACAAGAAAAGCGTTAATGAAATAAGAAGAAGTGTTTGCAATCTAGATAGGAAGAGATATTTGGCAAATTCCAGCTGAAGAGAGAAATCAAAGTCTAAATTATTCTATAAATTGGTTGTTGTTAGTATTGTCAATTCATTATTCATCCATCTTTTCTTTTTTTGTGGAAAAGTAAAATGCAGGTAAACAATATTTCTGTTTATATATGGGATTCTGGTTCCTATGGTTACTTTAAGTTCAGTTACAGAGAGAAATGATGTTACTCTCTTTGTAAAAAGAAATAATAATGCACATATGTGTCGATGCCTTATTCTTCAGTGCATATCTACATGTGTCAATCACTAACAAAGACATTTCTCCTTTTGGAAAAGAATGATCTACATACTGTGATTTATAGCACACAATAAATGAGGACAAACTCTATGAGTGGTGACATTGACATTCAACAAGTAGAACTAGTAAAATATTTTGAAAGAATGATTCTAGAACTTCTACATGTGTTCACTGACCCTTAGTACATAATTGACTATAAAAAGTTAAAAAGAAATTCTGAAACTATTGGATTGTGTCATTTTATTGATAGACACTTTTATAAGTTCTCACAGGTATTTTATGTACATGTAAATTTTGTCATTGATTGAGTTTTATCTTATTTTTTGAGAGGTTTAAAATGACACATATTTTTGTCTAATTACATGTAAAATTTTCAGCTGATTTCTTAAGGCAAAGCTTCCATGGGCATGAGTGGTGATTCCTGATCTATGTGCATTTATAACAGGATCCAGTAGAGACTAGTTTGCTCAGCATTAGACCTAAAATGTCTTCCTCTTCTCCTGATCCTTCTCCTATAGTAACAACTAAAATGTCTAATTATAAACTGGGCAAATTAAAACAAATAGGCAGTTTTCAAAAGAAGTACTAATAATTGAAAATGTTTTCAAAAAATTCCCAGCTCTCCATAGCACCAAAGAAATGAAAATCAAAATCATAGTGTTATTGGTGCTAGTCACAATGACTATTATCAAAAAGACCAACATAATATCGAATGAATAATTGGTTAGTTCTGTGGCCACATCTGTAAGATATCATCTTGATTGATAATTGCTGTAAAGGGGGCCAACCCACTGTGAGTGTGAATAGCCCTAGGCAGAGAGGTCTGGGCTGTAGAAGAAAGCAATTTATTCTTGAGACAGATTGAGCCAGAAAACAAGCCAGTCAGCACTGTTTTTCTTCTTTAGTTCTTATTGAATTCCCTCAATGCTACCTGACCTGGAAGTGGAAGATGTACTCAACCCTTTCCTCTTCATGCTATTTTGGGCCATAGAGTTTATCCCAGAAACAGAGACCTAACTAGCCCTCCTTCTAAACACAATATAATGATAAATAAAGATTAGTATCCATTCACTTTTTGTGATGACTATACATTGTACTTACTGAAATATCACACTATATCTCATAAATATGCATGGTTGTAATGTACTAATCAAAAAATGATAAAACAGGTTTAAGGAAATAAAATTTCTAACAATCTTCATTGGATCATTGCACATTCTATACATGAATCACATTATCATAGTGTACTCCAGAAGTATGTACATTTAAAATATAAATAATCAATGCTGAAAAATACAATGAAATCCGCTTAACAAGATTCTATGTACTGCGCACAGCTTACTAAGGTAAAGCACGTATATGTGGTTATTATTGTTCTATTTTCTTTCTTGACCTTTGTAGAAATTTAGCTGAGTGTTTCATGAGTCCTTTGGTATAGACTGATATGCTTGATTGCTATTCTTTTACAGGAGCATAAGTAACATTTAGAGATACATTTCCCCAAAGGATTCAGAGCTACACAGAGTAACATGTGGCTCTGCGTATAGTCAAAACAGTATTAGGGAAACTTCGCTACTTTTGCTAGTATATATGATGTATTAAAGGCAAAAATGGAATGATGGACATTTAAAAATCATCATGAGAGTGGATTTGTCTCTCATGTGCTATATATTACATTATGGTATTTATTCTAGATCTTCAACAACTTAGTTTCCATAAAAGGTGGGAGTTGAACAATAGACTTCTTGGCTATTGGTAGGAAAGAAAGCTTTCACTGTTGACTTTATTTTATAGCTAGTAAATAGTTTGGATAGAACACATATTATCTAGATCATGTTGCTACAGCTTTTGAATAGGCATATTCAAAGTAAAATGCTTAAAAAGTGAATATGAGGGGCTAGAGAGATGGGTAAGTGGTAAGAGTATTGTTCTAACACAGGAGAAGAGTGTAAATTCTAGAACCCATATCAGGCAGTTCACAAATTCCTAAAACTCCAACTCCAAGTGATTTATTGCCACTTGCTGAGATCCATGGTTACTGGTACACACACACACACACTCACACACTCACACACACACACACAATGGTGGTAGGAAGAGGGAGAGAGAGTGAGAAATATAACATAAAATAGATAAAAGGATAGACATTTTGAATATGAACAGTTAAGATTTCCCAATATTAAAGAATGAAAATATCACTATATACTAAGGAGACTAATAAATTTGAGGACATAAATATTTTGTGTTGCCATAACATCCATCAGCATCTGACTAGTTACACAAACCAGTTGTAATTATTCATAATTGCAAGATATGGTCTTGAAGCTAGGTTTGGTCCAGGACAACTTTTGATCTAGTGCTCAGGAGGCAGAGGGCAGAGGCAGGCCAATTTCTATGAGTTTGCAGTCAGTTTTGGTCTATAGAGCAAGTTCCAGCCCAGTGAGGACTATATAAGGAGAGCCTGTCTCAGAGAGTTAAAGTATTGGTAGCTAGAGATAACTGATACTTCAACATCACACTAAGTGTTCATAAAGCAACTTCAGAAAATATTATTTGGCTGTTGTTAGGAATATCTCATGCTTGCTATCCAAGCTGTTCTGAGACAACTCTGTGGGTGCTCCCTACACAACTGCCCTTACAACTCTGCTTGGATTGCTGCCTTTCTCAGCGTAGACTGGCAATAGCTTTTTAAGCAGTGATTTAATGCAATTTATTTTTTTTTAAGAATTATTTTGTTTGGAGACACTATCTTGTTTTTTTAAGGCTTGCCTTAAACTCAGTCTGCCTGCCAGATCGTCTTCAACTTGTGGTGGCACTCAGGCATCTGCCTTGATCTTAGGCTTGCACTTAATATTCCAATTTTATGTGTCACTTTTCAAAATCTGCTTACCATGCCAAAGTAAAACCACAATAAAATGTTGTATAGATAATGCATATCCGTGCTGTACTGAATCTTGGATGGGAGCTTCTGGTTTTCTCATTTGCCAGCTTTCCAGTTGCCTTGGGAGGTAAAATGGGCACTATACACAAACAATGTGAAAGAATTTGTTATACCACTGAGGAAAAAGCATGGCACTTGTCAAGCAATACGGATATTTTATTAGTGGCAGTTTCTGTTCTTTACTGTTACAGCAAAATATCATCACAGCATCAGGAGACGTAAGCCCTATGTCATCCAACAAAAGAAATTTCTATAAGGACTTGGAACCTCAGACCTAAGTAGTTAGTAGGTGGTACAGTTAGGGAGACACAATGTACAGACACTTTGTATATGTTCTAACAGCACCAAAAGGATTGTCCACATTCTCTATATGATTAATATTGTTCTGGAAACTAAAGGAATACTTAGCAGTTGGCCATAGCTAAAGTTTCTGCTAGTTTTAAAGAAGGCCTGCTAGTGAACATCATAAGATTTCTAAGAAGGTGGGATCTTGCTAACAGATACCAAGAGGAAATATGAGTCTTTCAGCTCAATGTTACAGCCCTGCTATTCAATAACATCAGTTTTTCCTCTTAGTGTCTGGGCTTTTGTTGCCAAGCTGACTATCTTATTCCTGTGGTCATAGTGGAGTGACACTATATTGCTAAAAGGATACATAGGTATTGCTAGCAAATGGTATTTTCTGCCATCAACCTTTAGCTACAAACTGGAAAGTCACTGTCATGAGGCTTTTTGATAACACTTCCTGGACCTGTATGGTTACGGATATCTATGGAAATTACTTTCCAATAGTAAGTAGAGACTTGAGTTTGGAATGGCACCTTGTGTTCTATGGTCCTGTCTAATAGACAATTTCAAGTAGCTGGATCTCAGCATATCTGTATTGGAATGGAACTAACTAAGCCTTTTGCTGTCTTCTCACTTTACCCACTACTGCTCTGTGAGTGAGCAGATATGCACATTGAGTCCAGAAAAAGACAAAATGACAGATGTGAGGTCCTGGCAGCATCACCGGATGAGTGTGTTGTTTCTTACTGCCAGGGTATCATCTGAAAGGACCTAGGCCCCACTGATTGTCAGTGAATGCTTTCTTGAGAACTGAAAATGTAGAACCCTCAAATGCACAAGGTTCAGGTCCAGTCTGGAGCAGGAGATATTCTGTCAAACAAGCCCTTCTTACTTCACTTCTGTCTCAACTCAGAGGTGGGTTGTGGAGTTCACTTGGTAGAAGTTGAGGGAACAAGTGGCTTGTGTCTTTGAGAATCCATCCACCGCAGATTCACTCTTAGAAACCCCTGAGAATATGAAATGAAGCCTGATTCTCCTTGCTAAAAAGCAACAGTGGGTTACTTGGCCTCTCTACTACCAGGGGGTGACAAGGAGTAGTTAATGAGAACACGTATTCCTTGCCCAGGCAAAGCTGTCTCAGGTTACCTTTGTAAGATTTCATGCCAAATTGCTATTTCAAAATCATCAACTTTGACAAAGGAAGAGTAACCAGCTGCTTTATAAAGATGTTAGCATAAACTTTGTTTCAAAAAAGACTTTTTGGTCCAATGCTGTTTGTCTCTGAGGGTTTCTATAGCCTGGTCTTGTCCTCCAGCGTTGGACCTACTCAGACCCCATAAACATAGGTCTCAGTTAGAAGGCCTGGGTAGTCTAAGGGACCTCTGACAGTGGAACTAGGATGTATCCCTGGTGCACAAAAGGACTTCGGGAGCACATTCCCCATGGAGGGATACTCCCTTAACCTAGAGGTAGGAGGGAGGGCCTAGACCCTACTCAAAATGATTGACAGATTATGTTGACCCCTCCTGGAAGGCATCACCCTCTCTGTGGAGTGGGGAGAATGGACTGGGAGGGGGGGATGGAAGGGAAGGACAGAGAAAGGGAGGGAGGGAGGGAGGGAGGGAGGGACAGACAGGAAGGGAGAAAGGGAGAGGGAAATGAAATGGATATGTAAAATAAGAAAAATAAATAAAAAAAATTAAAAAAGTCTTTTGGGAAAATCTTCTCTATTTTTGTACTTAATTTTGAGACTGTGTCTAAGCTGTCTAGCACAGCACTAGCACTGTAATCTTCCAAGTGCTTGAGATGTCAGATGTGTGCCACCATGGCCAGCAGTTGTTAAGGGAAAATGGCAAGAATCGAAACACTGGTGAAGATAATTAAGAAAGCTTGATGCATAGACAAGAGACAGGTAAGATAACAGGTTGAACTGCAGGATGGGGCCCTTTACAAAAGGAGTCATCACTTGAGACCCTGTGAACTCCCCACCTCACCCCAGTAACATCCCAGATTTATGAGTGGTTAAATCTTTCCACAAATCCTTGCATCTGATGAATTTTCTTGTAAAAGAGTGAACTCTGTGTGAAGATGTATTCCAAGAAAGCCTATTTCAGGAAAGGGACAGCCCCAGAGTTGTTCCAGAACAGATGCTAAGACAAGTAAGATAATACAGGCAGGCTTTTCATTGCCACACAGCCATGTCTCGCCTCTCTGCAAAGTGTACTTTGTTTTTGCTCATTCACCTGAGAAAAATTAACTCTACCCCAACATGGATGTGAATTCTTCCTGCTCTGGAGAATAGGAATTGAGACTGCTTGCGAGATTGAGAGTGCTGCTAGGGTTGAGAAATGAGGAGAATTGGAAAGAGACTTCTCCAATAAAACACACTAGCTCCCAAACATGGTTGCATTTTTAGGTACAAAGCAAGCAAGGTACGTGGCAGCAAGTTCAGAAAATTTGCACTGAGACATAACTCTGCATAAATTACTTTGATTACAAGTTCTTGTGTCTGAAAGCCATTCCTGATGTAGTTGGTGTTTGCAACATAAGGCTAGATGCTTGTAGTGCTTTGTCTTTGCCCTTGACTTTCATAATTATTGCTACTTTCCACTGGCAGTATTCTGTAATTTGCTCATTTGTACCCACAGCCTTGTGTCCTGCCTCATCCTGTTGTTGATACAAAATGATCTCCTTGCAATAATCTAGAGACCCTCACAGTGTGGTCCAACTCTTTCACATTCCTCTGTGAAAAGCCCACTTGTTCTATGTATCCATACTCATTCTGTTGTTTATCCGCTGCCTTTCTTCTCACGTTTTATGTATTTAATGGGTCTGTAGGCACTATATTTCAACTTGTATTTCCTTTTCTAGTTGACAAAAGTCTTGTTTCCAGTGAAATTCAATTAGGATCCAATTGAAATGCAATGTCTCAGCTGTATTCAGCTGTCTTCCTGTAGCTCTAGCAACACTAAACAGTATCTCTCTTTTTTTATTTTAATTTTATGTATTTTAATTTCATGCTCATTTGTGGTTTTGCCTGCATATATTTCTGTATGAGGGTGTCAGGTTTCCTGGAATTGGAGTTACAGACAGTTGTGGGCTGTCATGTGGGTGCTGGCAATTGAACCTGGGTCTTCCAGAAGAATATTTAGTGCTCTCAACTATTGAGCGATCTCTCTGTCATTAATTTTGGTTTGTACATTCAATACAGTATATATGATATGACATTAGAATGTATATTAATGTCTATGTGTGACTTTCTGAGTATAGAAAATAGTGAGGCTGTTAAGGACCCATAATTTTTAAGTGAGTACATAGATAATTTTGAAACACAGTGATTATATACATATCTCCACATATCTATTGTTTTAAAAATTCTTATAACTCTATATTTAATCCCACATTGTATTCTAATCTGAAAAGGTCCTGTTCTATATGTATTTCCCCTTCCTGGGAATGGCTGTACTATAGAAAAATTAGAGACAGGGAGCTGCTTAGGGAAGAGTAGACTTTCTAGTCTAATGTCCTCTGCTAGGAACAGAAAAAAAAAAAAGCAATCATTTTTGTATTATTATTTGCAGCTGTTTTTGTTTTCCTTGCATTTTTTTTCTTCCTTTCTCCTGGCATTATGTTAGCTGGATTCAGAACTTGCATTTTATACTTTGGAGATAAATAGAGTTTGCAGATTTTACAATTCTCCTTTTGGAGATTTACTTGTAACTAACAATTTCTACTACATAAATGTATTCTGCTTTAGCTAAAAGTGCTGGGCGTTAGCATTTAGTTATAATGGTTGAGCACAAATGCTGTCATGAGGTGCCAAGTACCTAATTAGTTGCTTCCAAGAAGAATTACATTAATTCCTTTGTATTGAAAAAAACTATGTATTTTAATGAAAATATTTTTAGCAGTGCCTTGTTATCCACTTTATTTTCATTTTTATTCAGTTAGTGAGTTTGAGTAGTGCAACAAGACTGGGTGGTTCATGCCTGTATGAGGCAAGCTCTGAGGTTCGAGGTTGAGAAAGGAAGATAATGGGGTGCAAGGCCAGCTGAGGCTACACAATGAGGTACTATCAGCAAAACAGACTAAAAACACAACTGTGGAGACATTTCAAAACTATTATAAGACATTTCCTGAAATATGGCACAACTAACAGCAATAATACCTCCCAACTCTAGAGACTGGAGAGATAGGATCAGCATATAAGAGCACTTGTAGGTTTTGCAGAAGACCCAGATTACTTCCCAGAACTCAAGTGGCTATTCACATCTGACTCTAGCCAAGTTCCAGGAGAGTTGATACTCTCTTACCTCTTGTCTGCAGGCATCTGACACATGTGGAGCATATACATACATGCAGACAACACCCGCAACACATAAAATAAAATTAAATATTTCAAAAAATTATATTTAAACGTTATGCTCCCTACTGTCAAATAATCAAAGATGTTTGGAATTAATGCTAATTTTTTAGAGGAAAAAGTTTCAAAAATATTCACTACCAGCTGCTATAATAAAACTTGTTATTGTTTTGTTTTTTTTTAATTTTTATTTTGTTTTTTTTTCTCAAAGCTATTTCTATTAGATATTAATTAAACCTTGTTTTCCTTTTACTTGAATTGTGAGAATCACAGCTCTCATTCCAGGCTTTTAAAAACGGATTGTTACAATCTCTGCCTTGATATTTACTATATATCTAAGAAATTGATTAAAGAACACATGATAGTAGCAATGAAAAAAAAACATATTTTTGTGAGGAGAAATATTTGTCCTTCATATACTTGTATGACTTGTTTAATCTCACCATCCTTCCCCATGGTCAATCTGTTTGGTTTTGAGTTGCCACCCTACTCTGATTTGGGGGTGAGCCTAGCTTTCTTCCTCTGTTGAAGTAAACACTCACACATTGTGGATTGCTCCCCAGTTTCTCTGTCCCCAACTTTTTTTCAGCTACAGGTTACTATCCTCAAAGACAAGCCTTAAATTCCTATAGAATGTGGTAAATCTATTCCAAATATACCATGTTCAAAATGGAATATACTGTTATTCTACACACGTTTCTCCATTTTGAATTACCCCAGGGAACTGGTCATGGCATTCCCAGTGAGCAGGCAGTGGGAGATAAAGAAAGATAAAAAAAACCTGAGTTTCATTGTGTTTGCTGTGAGTTCTAGATCAGCCAGAAATACATAAGAAGACCTTCTTTCTAAAGAAATGAGTAGAATAAAATTAAAACAACACACCAACACACAGTGACTCACTCTCTCTGGCTCCTTTCCTCCTCTCTCCCTTCCTCTTTTCCTCCCTTCTTCCCTCCATTTCTATTCTCTCTCCTCCTCCTCTTTCTGCTCTTCCCCCCTCTCCCATTCTTTTGTATTCTTATGTATTCAAATGTAATCCATTGCCTCAAACTATCAGCTTTGTGTCCTAAATCCAATCTGTTTCCCCTGATCTCCTTTCTTTCAGCCAGGGTCACCACTTCCTTTGACTTCTACAGAGGCTTGATGCAAGTCTGGTGGCTTCCATGCAACTGATTTCTGGTCTAACTTCTGCTTTCTAGTAACAGCCATCCATGTAGGTCAAAATCTAGCCCAAATCAAAGCCATTTTTAGTAGAACAATCCTCCAATGACTCCAGGGAACCTGGGGTTTTTCTACTACTTCCAGTACAGTGTGGGATGGTTAACACATAATGATTCAATGAAGAATGGGTTGTTTACATATAGCCCTTATAGAGGGCATGTTTTAGCTTTCAGTATACTTTACATTCATCAGAGGAGTAAAATCATTGTTCTCACAGTCGATGTCCCAGAAACATTTTTCATTTAAAGAAAGAAAGATAGGAAGGAAGAAAAAAAGAAAAAAGTTGCCTGCTTCATAGTTTAAACTTAAGCAGATGCTCTGAGAGGAGTGCTGGCTGGTGACACCAAGCTTTGTGCCTAGGTCAGTGTACTGCTTTGGATCATGAGGCTTGTCCTCTTTCCATCACAATATACTCCCTTCATGGATAACAGGCTTTATCATCTGCAGAGTCCTCAACTCAGAAGAGCAGGGGGAGAATATGTAAACACCATGCTGGAAAATGTAATGCGCAGTGAATTCTAAAATGAATTCTCTATGTCAATCATAAAAACCTTGTCTCTAATCCTTGGCAGTGAGTACAGGTTTCACAGGCAGCACAGAGCCATATAAAACATCAGTGCTGCAGGATGGGGATCTGGTCCAGGCTTTATTCCACTGCAAAATAGCATGTGACCTTGAATACATCAGGGGTGCCTGGGAGTCTTCCATGCTTCATTTGCAAAATGAAGATACTAGCCCTTGTCTAACTACCTCACAGGGCCACTGTGAGGATTGAATTGAATGATGCTCATAGAATGTTTTAATTCTCTCATCTGAAGTCCTACTGTACTTTACATGTAGCTTTTGAAAGGAAAGAACCTTTATTTTGTGCATGAAGTGAAGGGATCACTGGTTCTACTATTTACTACTGGTGAAGCTCCTTATGCTCTATTTCTCAGTCTTTCTGAAAATGGTTCTCTGTGAAAAGAAAATTATCATAACTACATTATCTGGGGATCAAACAGGATAATGCTTAGGAAAGCAATAAATCCTCCTCCAAGTAAGAGTCAGGAAATATCTCTGTATTTCATTTATTTTAAATGTGGAACCCACGCAATGATTTATACGTGGAACTAGTTAACAAGAACAGTGTGTTTTTGTTGCAATGGGCAAAGAGCTAATAGCCCAGGTATTTTATAAGCATCATTTAATATTCACCACAACTTTACATATGGAATCCTGCTGACATCACACACCTGAAAACCAAATCATCATTTTTTTAATGCTTAATCTTGATTAGGAGAAAAGTAGAACATTGACAAAACAATGACCTTGGTGGGTCAGTGAATATTTTCTTTCAGAAACAGTATGTTGGAAAGTAAAATGAAGAAAGACAGTCAACAAGCAAAGTCCAAGGTGGGATGAAAGCAGAAAGTGGCATGCTTGTGCAAGCTGCCCTCTTCTACTATGAGTATGTCTACTGCTGCTGCCCTTACTTGGAGACATCCAACTTCTTCAGCCATTCAAAGTAGACTGGTACTAGACTTTCCAGGGAAGTTTTAAACCTTTGGTGTCAGGCTGATGTTGAGCAACTAACACTTTCTGTGATCCCCAGAATGCTTGAAACCATTACAAGTTTACATTACAAGATAATCTAGTCTAAGTTAATAAAATAAACACACACAGAGACACGGGGGGAGAGGAAGCAAAAGAAAGAAATGCTCTACTATTGATTCCCGAGTAATAACCATTCACTGACCCAAGGAAACATAACTTACAGGGTTCTGAGACAGAACTTAAATTTTTTAGAGTTCAATTCCACAACTTTATTGTAGAGAGCTGTGAAGTGCCTTATAGATGGCGCTGGCTTCTGCCTTCCACCTCCCCAAGGGTGAGCACTCTCTGGCAAAAACAAGCCCTTATTTGGTTAATTCTGTTCAGTCTGTCTGCTTCTGCCTTAGAGTAGCCTATATGCAGGGTCCATGTAGCTCACTGGGGTTGGTTAGTGCAAGGGGGTTTAAGCCTGTGCAAGGGTCCCCCGGGTTCCGCGGGTCAGAAGAACATGTTTCAAGGATCCTGATTAAAACTGCATGAAGAAGATCTTCCCGGAGTCACATCTTCCTTGATGGCAGGGGTAGGCACGTACACTTTATAACCTTTATACTTTGAATGCATTGTGACAAACTTCACAGGTAATTGCCAGAAATTAAATAGAAGCTATATTGTTTCTTTATACACATAGAAAATATGCCAATGACTTTAAGTTTTGACAAATGAATATGCAGACCAAAATATCCACTGAGTTTGAAAATATAGTAGAAAGAAAAATAGAGAAGAACTTATGTCATGATTCTATAAATATCAAGAAAGCTAACATTTCTCCTTTCTCATTGATACACTACAGAAGTGAAGAAACATGATTTGAACTCAGCCTTTCATTAAAATCTGGATCTCATATTTAACAGCTACATCTATGTATTATTTTCTTGCAGGTTCAACTATGATCACATGCACAAGATGGTTAGCCTACAGTTTAGTGTAAGTACTTGTTAAATGCTTGCTAACATTGTTGACACCAGCTCTATGGCCTTGGACCTAGGAATCACTCCCTTCCCTGAACTCCAGTCTCCAAATGCTTACTCAGAAGAAAGGCAGGTGACGATCACCAAGATCTTTTCTAGTTTTAATGATTTCTTGGTACTAGTGGATATTGGGGAAACAATTTCTTTCCTCTGAAATCTGATTTGCAGACTTGGCAATGTATGATATTCTCTGAATTATAAGATGAAAGCACCAATAGAATCAGGATAAACAATAGTTAAACATGGCACTTGCATTACTGATAGTATTAACCAGTCAGACAGACAAATGACAATATTAGCTAAAGTAATATGTTTGAGAGAGTTGTTGCTCATCAGACACAAATGGTAAATTCTCTACCTTTTAAAATGCTATTGTGTTCAAGAGCCAAATAAACCTGCATATACAAATAAATAGCTCCACCAAACCTTCAGAGATATATAATATATATTTGTTGTAGTAAGAGAAACTAAAACATACAAAATTGATGAGAGTTTTGAAATCAAATTTCAGTATCATTTTTTCTCAATTAAAAAAGTCTTCATTCACAAAAAGAGGAACATGGTATGTACTCACTCATATATGAATTTTAGACATAAGCAAAGGATCACCAGCCTATAATTCATACCACCAGAGAAACTAGTATACAAGGAGGATTCTAAGAGATTCATATAAAGACCCTCACAGAAGGGGAGAAAAAACCTCCTGAGCATATTGGGAGTGGGGGAGGCAATGAGTGGAAAGGGGGCTAGGAGAAAGAGAAGGAGAAGAGAGGAAAGCACTGAGATGAGGAATAGACAAAAAAAAGAGAGAGAGAGAGAGAGAGAGAGAGAGAGAGAGAGAGAGAGAGAGAGAGAGAGAGAGAGAGAGAGACCATAAAAGAGGGAGCCATTATAGGTTCGAAGAGAAAACTGAATCTAGAGAAATGTCCAGAGACCTACAAGACTGACCCCAACTACAATTTGAGCAACAGTGGAAAGGCTACCATAAATGCTCTTCACTGATAATGAGATTGATGACTAACTTATCCACCATCATAGAGCCCTCTTCAAGTAGCTGATGGAAACAGAGGCAGACACCCACGACTAAACACTGAGCCTAACTGGAATCCAGATGTAGAGAGAGAGGACAAGACCAGGTTACAGAATCCCACATAGACAGCTGACCTGAACAAGGAGGAGCTAATGGACCCCAGACTGATAGCTGGGAATCCAGCATTGGACTGACTCAGATCCCCTGCACATGAGTCTCAGTTAGAAGGCCTGGGCAGTCTAAGGAACCTTGAACAGTGGAACCAGGATGTATCCCTGGTGCACAAAAGGACTTTGGGATCACATTCTCCATGGAAGAGGGCCTAGTCCCTACTTCAAATCACTTGACAGATTTAGATGACCCCTCCTGGAAGGCATCACTCTACATGTGGAGTTGGGGAGGGAATGGGAGGGGAGGGTGGTAGGGGGTATAAGAGGGTGGGAGAGAGAGAAAGAGGGAGGAAGAGAGAGAAGAAGGAGAGAGGGAGGGAGGCAGAGAGAACTAGGATGAATAGGTAAAATAAAAATAAAAAATAAAAAAAGAAAGTTTTTATTGAATAGTAGTCAGTGTTTTTATCCTCTACAATTCATTTTAATTTATTTTATGAAATCTGATTAGTAATTTTCTTCATTGGTAAAATTAATTTTCAATCAACAATGGGACAATCTACATGGCTGCAACAAAAATTATAGTGGAACAAAAATTATCAAATGTCCTTGTACTAATTTACACACCCATGCATGCACACACACACACATCATCTACAAAGCTATAATGGAGATGTTGATGAATTCTGACTTAGAAGATGGTGGAGACTTTCATGTAGTACTTGACATTTCAGTTAAGATTTAACTTTAAAGCAAAACTAGTCTTGCTATGCATTGGTTATTGCTTCTGATGTTAAGAAGAGCCCAGCAGTCAAAAGAGATAAAACACAACAAGAATAAGAAACAAACAAACAACAACAAAACACTCACAAGAAGCCTATGTTCTAGCTGGAGAAACTCAAGGAAAAATGTAAGTATCACAGAGGGTAGTTGAAGTATTCAGGCACAGTAGCAGTCCCAGATATTTTGGAGGATAAGGTGGAAAAAAACTCTTTGAGCCTAGGAGTTTGCTACTATCCTATGTAACATAGCAATAGTGTCATTTCCTGTGTATCTCCAATCTCAGAAATCAACTCAGACTATTGCCAAGGCTATTGTTTGGGGGAAAAGTAATATTGCTGAAGACAACACCTATATATTCTATTGAACACAGAGAAATTGAGCAGGTGTCTACCTAACTATAGCATTCACCATTATTGTCTAGTGGTCATTTTACTGGAAGGTACCTTGCACATTTCCAGAGGAGGAAAGTAAACACCAACCATGTTACAACCAACTACATCTACATTGATGATCTGTCTCCATGATACACTGGTAAAATAATGACACAGATGTTGTGGTACTACTCCACAGCTGTCATATTGGATTAAAGGAACATTCCATATGATAGAACATGTGAATGATGCTGCTTGGGTATCTCAGGAGACTAGATAGTCAATAGACCTGGGAGAACATCAAATGATATTCTGCTGAAGGAGCACAACAATCAAATTACTTCTAATGATATTGTGTTATACCCAAAGATCTGTGTCTTGCTCAGTCGTCATCAGAAATAGAATAAATTGAACTAATTGCTCTACCCCCAACTGAGCAGTGTACAGAGCAACTTGGTACTCTCAGTCCTAAATGGGGTATCTTCCTTTTCACCAGAGCTTAGGGAGCTATGTGGAAGAGGGGCAGAATGACTTTAAGAGCCTGTGGGTGTGGAAAGACTCCAAGAAAACATATCTTCCCAGACACAGAACGAATAATATACACACCAACTCAGAGACTGTTGTAGCACACACAGGGATTGCACAGGTCCAAGCTAGGTAGACCCCAGTGCGAAGAGGAGAAGTGGGCAGGAGGTCTCATCCTTACCCAAGAAACCATCTCCAACTGACAACTACTTGTCAAGGAAACATTAATTTTCTTCACTATGTCTCACTGGGTATACAAAACTTTTAAGGGCAGTTCCCATGCCCAGCAGAAGATGGCCAGTACAAAATGAATGCTGCTAAGTTTGCAATGTTTTGTCTCATTAAAAAGCACAGGCCATTTTTTCTATGGAAATTTCAGGAAAGACACATTAAACACTTAAAGATACATCCAGCTATTTAAGGGAAACATCATAGTTTGTAGACCTTCACTTCTGATTTTTCAGGAAATTGTTGATTGTGAATAAGGAACAGTTGAAGGCATTAAAAAATGAGAATAGGGGAAAGTCAGTAAATATCATTAAGAATACATGTGGCAGAGGCTGACATAAATATCATAAATTACTAGTAGTAGTAATAGGCAATTTAAAATTCATAGCCATGAATTCAAAGTGAGTGGAAGTAAGCATAGCTGAATGTTTCTGTCTGCTATATTCAGCTGAGAGAATGCCAGTTTCAGTACAACGTTGTATTTGCCTGTTTTAGTTTTAAGCAATTCGAGGTAATAGCATGTAAAGTCAAACACTGGCACATATGACCATGTGTTAACAATAGCTACCATGAAATTTCAATTGCCTAATAAATGAAGAAATGAATGTTGTAGGGCAGAGAAGACACACTAGAGCTAATGGTTTGTAAATCCCTCTGAAATCAAATGTTTGATGCAAGAAAAAAACATTGGAACTATGATTATGGAGGGTGAGTCTTTGGGGCAATAGTTGAGATGGATATAATGAAGATAAAACATGAAAAGGTTTAGGGTGCCCCTATAGGAGTGACTAATGAGAAGGTGCCAAGAACGGGATTCAGCTTGCAAGATAGTAAATGTTGACAGAAGAGGGCATGGTGAAATTCCATTAAAAGCAGGGACTTATGAACAGTTTTGAAAATAAATGATTCCCTCAAACTGTAATAGCAGCATATCAGCTCCTCACTCCCTCCATTTCTTACTTCCTACCTTTCTTGTTTTCTTTCTTCCTCTTCCTGTTTATTGCCTTCCCTTTATCTACTCAGAATCACTTTAATCCTCTATTCCACATTGCCTCTGACCTTGTTATTTTTATCCCTTCATTCTACCTGTGAGCAGGTCTATAAGATTTCTTCATTTATTTCTCTTAGCAGTCTTGAATATATATATATATATATATATATATATATATATATATATATATATATATATATATATATATATATATATAAAGATTAGGGCTGGAATTCCCTGAAGATTTTAGTGTTTCTTTATTTACACTTTACACTTAGTTTCATTTGTATGTATTACTGTTCAAATTTTGAACAGAGTAGTAGGTGATCCAACCAGTATTTCATGATGATAACTAACACAGTGAGCGGACTATTAGAAGCTACAGAACTATTCCCAGAGACTGAGTAAATGATGGTGAAGTGACTGACAAAATGAAAGGTGCATGGGTCACTTGGGTTGAGGTAGACAGCTAACACCTGATAACAATGACCAATGCTGAAAAGAGGGAGGAGAGAAATGTAACTTGTGGTCTCTTTGTTGTGTAACTGATTCATGATATTAGAATAAATCCAGAAAAAAAGAGAAATAGTAATATTTGAGGAGACTGTCAGTATGATTTGGGAATGATGAAATTAAATTATCTCCAGGGAACCCACATAAACTCATGAAAACAATTGAGCAAGATTATTGCCTCCAGTTTTCATAAATGCACATGACAAGACCCTAAACCTCCTAAGACATGGTAAGTCAGGGAGACAATAGCTGCATGAGAAAGGCCAACACAAACAAAAGCAAATGCATTTGAAAAGTTTGGTGAATGGAATTCTTAGGTTGTCATTCTGAAACATATTTAACAATCATATGACAATCAACACTGTCCCAGGGGGCCAAGGATGTATGTACCTAAAATCCTCATCTCACTGTATCCTTACACATGAGAAACTATACTGGAGGCAAACAAATCTCTGCTTCTCACCTCAAACTTACTATGGCCTCAAAACTGAGAAGTCACATTTCAAAACCACAACATCCTGTAATAACATTCTGAGGATAAAATGCTTTGGAAAAACAAAACAAAACAAAACAAACAAACAAAAACCAAACCAAAAAAACCCACAAACTGTGAATTACATCTTTGAAAGTACAGTTCATTCTTAACTAGCCAATTATAATATTTGCCAAACAACTTTTATTAAGCAATACAATGTCTGCTATGGCCTTTATATATTTGATCTTAATTTAATCCTAACACAAATGTTATTTCTTCTTTGTTAAAGGTCATGAAATTCATTGTTTTCTTGGGACCATATGATGTCAGTGACTAGTCACAGTGCCTGGCTCTTAATACTTTGTTCTGCCTATATTCATATAAATATTTTCTGTATCAGAAAAAAAATTAAATAAAAAATATATAGTCATTTGCATCCTTGCCTTTTGTCAGGGCTGCTGTGTAAATGAACTTGATTGATTTTGTAAATTTTAACAAAACAAACATATTCGCTCAGTCTGAATGAAGAACAGGGAAAAGATTTCACACATTCTTCCAGGCCCTCCTCAAGTTATCCCATAGTCAATTCCACACATGGACATTAAAAGTGTTGGGGGAAGAAGTTGAAGTTTATGGATAGTACCTACCTGTTGTCACCCTCTCGGGAGTAAAAGACTGTGAAGGTTTGGATGTTCCCCTTTGCTTCTGCAGGTGGACGCCAACTCAGACGGACAAAGCGACTAGAAACCAAGACAGGGACCACATCTCTGGGAGCAGAAGGAAGGATGCTGGAGCTTGGGATGGCTAAGAAGGAACAAGAGGAAACCATCAGAAGTGCTGGTGCCACCAGCAGAAATCATGCAGGAAGTCAGAGCTAATCACTAACACATACAGCCAATGATATCAAATAAGTTCTAATAAAGGCTAATAAGAGGAATAACTAACATCTGACTTTGAATCGAGGGTAAATTAGAAATCCTTGACTTTTGAAATAATGAGTTATCAATAACATATATGATTTTATTGTCTGATATGTAGTTTTTACTAATCCTAGAATCCATGACAAAAATAAAAACAATGACAATATAGGCAAATAGTGGGGAAGGCATTGGATAATGTTATTTTTTTAAATGTTAAAAATCTGTGTGTGTGTGTATGTGTGTGTGTGTGTGTGTGTGTGTGTGTGTGTGTATGTCTGTGTGTGTTTGTGTATGCATGGGCAAGCATATACTTCACATAGAAAACAGTACAGTAGCATCTCTCCATCCACATTAACAAAGTGCTGATAATGTGAATTTTTAATAGATTGTAAGATCTTGACAGACTTTTCTTATTTTATGATTTTTTTTTTGAGACAGGGTTTCCCTGTGTAGCTTTTGAGCCTGTCCTGGAACTCACTCTGTAGACTAGGCTGGCCTGGAACTAACAGAGATCCACCTCCCTCAGCCTCCAGAGTGCTGGAGGTGGATTAAAGGTGTGAGCTTTAGAAGTGTGGTATTAATACAATATTATAAATATATTACGTTCTTATGAGATTAGTGATGAAATATTTTGAAAGATGGATATATGTGATATGAACAAACTATTTGATGCAATTAATGACATTTCTCTGAATCCATTCTGGAATGAGTCAAGGGTTAAATGAATAAATGAGTGAATGATCAAATAAATTCATGTGTCCATATTTGAAATAAAACATACAACTCAGATGATAAATTTATGTACAAAATTAAATTAGATATGATTTGGTCAAAGTGAATCAATTAGCTTTTTCAGGGGTTGAAACAGAGAAAGAGAAGGGCCATGGTCTCACGGGAATGTAACAAAAGCTGTTGATTGTTTTGTTTATGATTTCATTATTTTAGAAGATGCAATTACATATAATTATCATAAATATGGAAGTCACCTGATGTCAGACAAATACACAATTTCTTCTGTCAAAGAAAAGTTATAATTCTTTTAATTACTGATTTTGTCAGTGAAAGGTGATTGACAACAGAAAACACAGAACAAACAGTTGTATACAAACTGACATAGACTTCTGTAAGGTTCTCATTTAATATTAACCTGATGAGACACCAACATTCTGCAACACAATGGAGAACTTCTGTGTGAGCATAAATGCCACAGGAAAACAAGCATAAATGACAAAACCCTAATTTCCTTAGAGTATGCTTATACTGTCTTTGATACAACTTAGAATAGCCCATTTATATAATTTTAGAGGACCAAAATGAATTACAAATACCAAATTAATAACTATGGTCAAAGTGAAACCAGGTGACCTCCCCATCTCTAGATTCAAATGACAGTATTCCTAGTTACATCTTTTTTTCACTCAAATTTATTGGATTTTAAATAAATGAGTGGTCATACTATAGTTTTCTCTCTGGGTTTTCCTAAGGAGGAACTGATTTTAAAATACATTACATGAAAGAGCACAGTAGATGGACAATTTATATGTTCTATGTTATAAATTATGAAAGAATACATTTGAAACGTCTCACTTAACAAATGATAGGAAAATGAGGTGATATGATTGCAATTAGCTTGGTATCCCCATGCCACACTATGTGAATGTCTTATTTGGGTACTATTGCTATGCTGAAAAACTTTGACCAAAATCAAGATGGGGAGTAAAGAGTTTATTTGGCTTATACTTCCACATCATCGTTCATTATCAAAGGAAGTAAGTGCAGGCATTCAAACAACAAAGGAACTTGGGTACAGGAGCTGAGGCAGAGGCCATGAAGGGGCACTACTTAATGGTTTGCACTCATGCCTTGATCAACCTGCTTTCTTATAAAATTCAGGACCACCATCCCAGTGATGGCTCTCATCCAGGGAGGTTGAGCCCTCCCATATCAACCATCAATTAATAAAATACCCCACAGGCTTGCCTACAGCCTGATTTTATGGCAGAATTTTCTTAATCAAGGTTCTTTCCTCTTAGAAACTTCAGCTTGTGTCAAATTGACATAAAACCATCTGTCACACCATATATCAAAATATCACAGCATACTCCATAAGTATACAGGGAAAGTTTTCAGTTAAATATAATATTATTAACATGCAGTTTTCAAATGAATAGGGACTGCCCAAAGACTGAAGTAGTTACCATGAATAGTCTGCTAGTAGAAACACCATTGTACTTTGCTTTAGTGCATTCCTGAATTTAAGAGGGAACTGAGGTACTGTTGTTTATAGGAAGTGCTCTGCAGCACTTGGAGTTGGAAAAACAGATTTGCCGATATTTGAGTCACTTATAGATTCCAGTGTCATTCTTCTCCTAATTATGGTGTGTTTTAAATGCATAATTCATCTTTTATGGATATGTCTTTTTTTCTTTTGTTCAGTTTCCTGAATCAACAAAATGTCTCATCTTGACAGATGATTTCTAGCCTCAAACTACAAACAACACAGTTGCCTCTATACAACTTTTTTTTAAGGTAGTAAGAAATAGTTTATTCTAAGGCAATTTTGAGAGACTAAGCCTGAGAAATATAGATTTAGATTACTCCAAATTCCATATTTCAAACTGAAAGCAGTTCCATGAAGTTTTATAATTTTATATATAAAAAAAGAAAGGCTTAAATCAAGGCACATTTAACATACGTTGATAAGAAGACCAGTGAAGTGATTACAGCAAGATGGGGGAAGTATTTCTATAGGCCCAAGATGTTATTTAATGATATTCTTAGCTATTTGATTGATGGAAGCTAGAAGTGTGCTAAGATAATAGATTTTAAAAGGTTTCTATCTATTATTACTCCAAGGATTTTAGTTCAGATACAGGAGTGAGCAAGGAATGCCTGTTTCAGAAGATGAGAAGTGGACCTGCAACAGTACTAAAGGTCTAATCAGCCAACAGTTTGGAAATACACGGCTTCTTTGCAGGAGTGTTCATCCACAGTTGGCAATGTTGGCATCACATTCTATGTATGTGAGGACCACATATTATTTATTAGAAATTATAAGGCATCTCGTTGTTAGGGAGGCTCATTCCTGGGATCTGATGTAGATGAAGCTGAGTAATCAGGAGAACAGCTGTCTTCAGGAGAAAGGAATAACTAGTAAAGACCATTAAAAAAGCAACTCCATGGGGAGATGAATAGAGGAGAGCAAGAAAAAAGACACATCAATAGAGGGAGCCATTATAGGTTTAAAGAGAATTCTGGCACTGGGGAATTGTACAGAGATTCACAAGAATGACCCAACTAGGAATCTAAACAATAGCGGAGAGGCTACCTTAAATGCCCTTCCCCTATAATGGGAATTATTGCTAACTTATATTCCATCCTAAAGACTTTTTACAGTAGCTGATGGAAGCAGAAGCAGAGATCCACTGCTAAGCACTGAGCCAAACTCCTGGAATCCAGTTTCAGAGAGGTAGGAGAGAGAAAAAAAGGGTCAAGACCACGCCCAAAGAAATAGCTGACCTGAGCAAGTGGGAACTCATGAACCCCAGTCTGAAAGCTGGGAAACAAACATTGAACCAAACTAGGCCCCCTGAACGTGGGTGTTAGCAAAGAAGGATTGGGAAGTCTATGGGACGTGGAACCTGATGTATCCCTAGTACACGAACCGATTTCAGGATCCCTGTCCCCATGCGGGAACTTCATTTAGCCAAACTTTGCTCTTGATTCCTTATTTTTAGGTATATTAATCAATATCATATGTATATATTGTGTCATATAAGAAGGCATTAAAAGAACAGATCTGGATCATAACGGCTAATATGTACACTAGCTTTGAACTGGCTTTTGTAGATGATTTTTTTCTGGTTATCTGACTTTATTCACTTTGTACAGCGCCGACCTGTGAACTAAACTGGTTATTTGTGAAATCCTTTTACATGTGGAAAGGAAGAATGTGCCTCACTTTCCAAAGATTTGAGAAACGTTTTCTATGTGAAATTCTTACCTGTTATATAAAGATGTAGAGATTTTATAGAATAGCAAGAAGTTTTTGAGTTATAGCTGGCTCCATGGATCCTTTGTTTACTGTTTGGTATGTATGAATTTTTTGTCATGAGAAGTAGACCATTTATGATAAGCAGAAGATTGGCTGCAAGTTATTCTGTTTTAGCAGAATTAGGGGAGGAAAAGACCCACATTTGACACACAGGTTCTCTCTTGAGAGCGAAGTTAAAGGAAGATTCACAAACTCTCCCTGATTTCAGCAAAAACAGATTATTTAAAACAGTACAGAAAGACCATATTTTCTCTCTCTCTCTTCTCAGCTCGATTGTCCTCCTGGGCCACTCTTTTAGTTATTGCTAATGTCAGATTCATACCACCCACAATGCAAAGTGCATGTCTTTGCTCAACTTTCCTGTTTGCTGCATTTAGGATTTTCCCACTGCACAAAGCACAGGCAGATTCACTGTTGTGTTCACTGTGAAGTTTTTTTCCCCTGCCTTACGCCTGCTCATCATCCATCACTAGTGTCTCTTAGCGACTACACCTTCCTGTAATTCACCTTCCTCCAGCACATACTCTGTGCAGCATCTTGAATAAGCTTATACAAATACACACTTGGTCATATGATACCTCTGCTTATTTGTCCTTAATATCTTCTCTTTATCCCAGGGCAAATTTCAAATTTCACACTCAGTTTGTTGGTTTGGCTCGTGCTTACCATTTGCCCTGGTTAGGCTTCCGCTACCAAACTAAAAAAGGCTTAAGAATGTACACATTGTTATGGAAGAAACTGCTGGAATACCAGTGTGGGAGAGGCCACAGAGAAAGCAGGGCAGACAGGGAGTGTCTAGAGAATAACATATGAGTTACCTAGTTTCTTAACTGTGGCATATGATTGCAGTGGAGTCATCTATTTGAAATCCAGAGTAGTGATGTATTGGGAAAGAGTAAAAATTTTCTGAAAGCAAAATGATTAAGCTTTAAGTTAAATCAAATGTGTATGAATCTGAGGTGTTTCTGCCTGGAAATCGACAAGACTGCATGCAGTTACTTGACTGCATCCTGCTATTCTGATCATACAATACACACTCTTTGCTTTGTGCATGGTATCATGCCATGCCAATGACATGCCAATGACAACTGCCAAACCACCTCATCTCAGATTTGAGACTATTGAATATTAAGAAAACATGGTTTACCTTGGACATACAGAGTTTCCTGATCTTAGAAGTATTATAGTTTGATTGTAGAAAACAAAGACAGTGCTTTACTGCAGATGATCATTCAATATTTAACTATAAACTTAATATATTTTAGATTTTATTGGGCTGGTATTTTAGTTTTTTGCTTGTTTTTTGTTTGTTTGTTTGTTTGGTTGGTTGGTTGGTTTTTGTTTTTCTTCTTGAATTGCTAACTTGAGTTTTATCTATAAAAAAAGAATTTTACCTTGATTTTAGGTCAACTATTTCTGAAATGACCTTAAAATTCTGCCACTTCCTACTACCTACTTATTCAAAATGGCATTCTCAATACTGGTAACTACAAAATCAAGTTACAAATTGCCTCAAAGACAGGACTCTCAATGTTCTATAGTATCAATTAGTTGGTCAAGTTGTTAATCTTTATGTAAATATAAACAACTGTATCCAAGTCATTAGTGTACAGATGTGCTTTCATGTATAATAAATGATAAATATACATGCACATCAAGAATTTTTTAATATAGATCTTTGTACTTCATTATCAATAACTTATGTAGTGATATCTTGTTTATAACAAATACAATTGTGGGAAATTCAATGGTTATCCCATGGGAGATTCTGTAACTCAAGTGATACATGTTTCTAAAGGAAGACATATGGGGTTCTTAGCATATTTCTGTTCCTTTGCTGTACCAAATTAAAGGAGATTCAGTCAAACATTTTTTTTTTCTTTTCTTGTTCTATAAAAACCTGTGCCCTGTATCCAGGAAAATGTCATAGGGTTAAGGCTTAGAGGTATGTTCTGAAGACGGTGTTCTTCATCTCTATCCATATGAGCAACCTTTGCTCTAGGTGTAGAGTAGATATACAGGCATCAGGTGGATCCATTGTCCTCGTGAAGGAGTAAGAACCACTGGATTTTGCGGTGTTTATATTCAGCACTTTTCATGTTCATCCTCTGGCAATATCCAGTGTAGCTCAAGCAATACCTCCTCTTTAACAGCTGATAGTATTATCTGCCCACTTCCCTCTTTCTATGGGAAAAGCACCAAAGAGTTTATAAAGCATGGAACAAGCAATTATTTTTTTTGTATGGAAATGTCTAAAAATAATGAATAATTCTATCAAAATGTAGTATGAAAAATAATCAAGAAACATGAGTCAAAATAAGGCCTACAAACAAAGCAGGCTGTCCTAATGAAATGACTTTAAAGAAGTCAATGCCTCAGGACAGCCAGAAACCACACTCTGAATTACTGTCAGTAAGTGTGCCCAAGTACCACTTTTCAGAATTTAAAAGATAAAAACTATCTATACCATTGAGCTGGATACTACAACTTCAATAAATTAAGAATTTAAAACTTAACAAATGATTTCTTCCTCAGGAAATCTATCTGTAATCATACACAGCACACAAGTCAAAATAGATCAGGTCTGTGTTTATCAATTTATTCAAAGAATATGGGATTCTTACTAGATACTTCTTATAAATATGATTAGTGATGCTACAAAAAAATTTGTGAAGTTTTTTAAGAAGTTAGAAAAATATATTTCAAGAAACTGTGATGGGAGTTTTCAAATCTATTCCCTTCCAAGAAAACTTCCTAATATACCACATCATACCCCAAATTAAGGTTGTTTTCTGCTCACCCCAAGAATACCAATGAGGAGTGTCCTCATTGGGTATGTCCTCACAGATAAGTGTTCTTCTCTCCCTTGGCTTCAGGAGTTGGTTGCTTCTTCGTCAGCTGGTCCAGTATATATGGTACAGATAAAACTGAAAATAGCATGATTCACAGATTTTTTTCCCCTCTCCGTTTAAATGGTTGTCATGAAAATGGATAGATACCATTTTGTTAAACAAATCAATAGCTTCTTATACTGTATAGAGGAATTAATATTGTCCATACTATGCTAATCCTCTATGCTTTCTTTTAACAGTAACTTCTCTTCAAATATGGTCTCGATAAAGAACCAATCAGATCCTCTTTTCCTTGCTCTTAGAGGCTTAATCTCCTGTCTGGCCCTAATCTCTCTGGCCCATTACTGTTTCCATGGTTACAACTTCTTTATCTGTTGTCGGCGAGAGAATTTGCCATACTCTAACAGCACAATCTTCTTCTTTTAGGAACATTAAAAAAAAAAACAAATCAGAGTAGCAAAATTCAGATGGTTAAGGTTATTTCTGAAATTAATTGTAAATCCCCAATACACTTTTGAAATAAAAGTAGTCTTTTATTATATCTAAAATATTAGTATGCTATCGAGTTTATGTCACAGTATTCTGGTGTACCAGAGTATTTATGCTTTTACAAATTTAAAATTTAGTGTTTGGGGACTTTCCATTTTTTTCTGAGTACATTAGTACTATATTACCTTTGTTCCCTGCATATAATATAAAAGTTAAAACAAATTTATAATACAAATATATTTCACTTTTTAAACTTCTAATGAACAGATTAATTTTCCTGTGTTATTCTCCATTTTTTTAACTTAGATGTGATAATTATGTCTTCCAAACAACTAGCTGCTTTGTTAGATACTGAATCACATTTGTTTAATGACATCATAAAAATAAAATATATGTAGGCATTGTTAGTAAACTAAAAGAGATATGACACTACTCCAAGAAATTTTTTGTGTTTTAAATATTATTTCTCTCTTTTTCTGTTGATAGCTTGGCATCAGACCAAAGAATATTTTGTTAAAGTGAGGAAGTAGATGAAACTGAAATCCTTAAGCTCATAAAATAGTTTCATAATTTGTACACAAAAGAAGTTTGTCTATGTGATTTCAAAATTCTTGAAACTAAATACATTTTATAATTTTTTTTTAATTTAAATTTGCAAGCTGCTTGTAATCCTAGTTCCCTCTACCTCCCCTTCTTCCCAGCCCTAACACCAACCCCCTATCCCATTCCTTTCCTGCTCCCCAGGGAGGGGTAAGGCCTTCCAAGGGTGTTAGGAGACACAGGGAGTTCTTCAAAGTCTGCCATTTCATTTGGAGCAGGACCTAGGCCATCCTCTGTATTTAGTCTGAGAGAGTATCGCTCTATGTGGAATGGACTCCCAAAGTCCATTTGTATACTAGGGATAAATACTGATCCACTACCAGAGTCTCCATAGATGCCCAGCCCTCCTGACACCCATGTTCAGGGGTTCTGGGTCAGCCCTATGCTGGTTTCCCAGCTGTGAGTCTTGGGGTCCATGAGTTCCCCCTTGTTCAGGTCAGCTGTCTCTGTGGGTTTCTGTAGCCTGGTCTTGACCCCTTTTCTTATCACTCCTCCCTCTCTGTAACTGGATTTCAGGAGTTCTGCTCAGTGCTTAGCTGTGGTATCTGCTTCTGTTGCGTTTCCTTTTTCAATTTTATTTTTTCTTTTGTTGGTATGCATAGAAGAGTATATGTATTTATGTATATTTGTAATTGTACATAGCCATATGTGTCCTGGAACCATGGTTTTTCCATATGATTTTCTGTTTCACTCTTTTGAGACAGACTCTCAACAAAATAGACAGTAAAACTGGTAGCCAGCAAGACCATCTAATACTTGTTGCCACCTCACCCATCCTTGGGTTATGGGTCCTAGATTGGCTCTGCCTAGTTATTATGTGAGTGCTATAAATTCAAACTCAGATTTTTGTGTCAGTATAGTAAGCATATAAAGTAGTCATCAATCTTATTGTAGGGGAAGGGCATTTAAGGTAGCCTCTCCACTATTATCTAGATTGATTTTTTTTTAATGTTTTCAGAATGCAAAGAACCGTGGCATTTATTAGGAACTTTGAAAGAAAAGAAATGTGAATTTTTAAAAATAGTGACTTGTATAATCTTTCCTTTAAATAAATGAAATAAAAGTGAATATGCTTAAATACCTCATTAAGTCTTCATCTTGTGGCTAACGACATGGTTTGATGGGTAAAGCACTTGCAGTGCCAGCATGGACAGGAATGAGTTTCCATTCCCAGCATCCACCTATCAACTGGGACAAGCCTATATTCCAAACACTGTGTGAAATGTGGCTCCTGAGGCCTTGTTGCCCAAACAGTCTAGTCTACTGTTTTATTCTATATTCAGTGAGGGACACAGTATGAGCGCCAAACCGTACAGACAATCTCCACTGACACATCAGAGTAATCAGCATTTTCATTTCCTTTAACACTCACAATTTTTTGTTTGAGTATGTTTAAGCATCATCTTTTCAACTGCATTATAAAGCACACATTAAATGCCTGTGAACTATAGATACTTAGCATTCCTTGAACACTAACAATTATTCCATCCTTGTAAGTGACTAGTCTTTGATTCTTCCCTGCTGTATAAACCACTATTTTTTCTCCATTTTTTTTTTTAATTTTTAAAAGCCAATTCTGTTTATATATTGATATTACATAAAAACATGCACTCATAGATACATATATACGTACATATACACATATATGTATGTACACACACTTGTACATACATATATGTGTATATGTACGTCTATATATATATGTAAGTATATATGAATATATGTACATATATATATACATATATATATATATATATGCACATGCACATAAGAAGGCAATTTTGGGTGTCTTCTATTGTACTTTATCTTACTTTTTGAGATGTGGTCTCATTGAACAATGGATTCATCATTCTACTCTACCATCCGGTCAGCTATTTCCTGGTGAACAATGCTTATCTTATTTAGCGTATTTGAGAAACTAATTTTTAGGATGTGATTTTCACCATAGAAAGCATAAACTATTTTTAGGACAAATAAGTAATTGTTAGACAAAAAAAAAAACATGATTAATTTCTTATTAATTCAATCCTTTCTAAACTTTTAGATAGGTATTTTAGTATATGTTTTCTCACAATATTTTCTATTGTCTCCCTAGGAGTCTATGTAGTTTATATTAATGATAAGCTGTTAATGTAACAGTTCTATGAAGACAGAATATGTTGCATGTAAATTTTCTTTGGTAAAATGAATTTAATTTATACAGTCACCTTATTACCTTATTCAATATTCATTGAACAATCTTATGTGAAAACGTCTATGTATCTTCAAAGACTAAAGAAAGAAACATGCTTGATGACTCTCTTGATTGGTATCACCTACTTCTTCTTACCTCCAGCACTGTACTTCCTTCATCAGCCCTTATTTCTGTTACATTAGACAGGGTCATCCTATAAGCCATCTGTTGATACTCTATTGCTCTAGGAGCTGAACTTGAGGTGTCTACAGAGATCTCATCTATAGAGTTCGTTTTTGTGCTTATTTTTAGCAATCCATTCTGAATTCTTTTTTTTTTTAGTCCCACAAGCCCTCATGTTTTTTATACTACAGCTTGAGCTAGGAATCCTTCTCACACTTTCTTTGTTGGTTTGGCACTGTCTCCTCCTGTTTTTAGGGTGTGTGTTTCTCCAATCATCTCTCAATTTCTTACATTTCTCTCTTCTGGATTTTCATAGGAACATCATGTTATGAAGATCTATCTAAACTTACCCTCCACTATAATTATATGCTCACTTAATTTTATCTTTTTTCATTTGATGTATTATGCTTTGTTGATTTCCACTTTAAGCACCCAAATATCTAAGTATATTAATCACTAATCACCTTCTAGGCATTGAACATATTATTAGAAGTTGAGCTACTTAAAGGCTCAGAATATTTGTGAGATAATGGTTGGATATTTCAGAACTGCATTAAGCCAATATACACTGCATTAAATAATATACACTGTAGTGGGAGACCCAAGTTGTTTATACCAATTATCATTAATCTGAAAATAGACTATGAATACAGACCAAACATTGAACACAGAGAAATCTGCAAGAAAATGCAGGCTTTGAGTAAAAATGGCTACTTTTCAGCCAAATAGACAAAGCAGGATAGATTTCAACAAGCCCTAAAAAGTAATGATACATTCCAAGCCACCTTAAAAGCATCATTATATAGGCACATTTGGTAAATGACAGAATACTTTCACAGAAAGGCAAAAAAAAAAAAAAAAAAAAAAAAGGAGCTTCAGAATGTGTCTTTGGTTGATCTGGTTGATCTGTAAATCCAGAAGAGTACCTAAGGCTTTGATATAGGGTGTGAGTGCCTCGTCTCAGGGCCATATTTCAAAGGACAGTCTGATGCTAAAAGAGATTCCCTGTGGTCATAAAGAGAGATAAGCTGAGTGACAAATTTAGAGAAGAACTTTCACATCAGCAAAGATAGCTACTACACTAAAAGCATGATTTTTTTCTTACACAAAATGAGGAGGAAAAAGATCATTGTCTCATGAGTAAATTTTCTCCTTTCCCCCTCTCAATTCTATGCATTGTAAGCATAAAAATATATAGATATGCTTTCAATAATTCTATTTCCAAAGAGCTTATCTAGGAAAATTGTTTTTCAACAGTTCAACCAAGATGTAACAAAAGGGCCTATAAACTTGGATAGGTTGATTATGTATGTATGTATGTATATATATATATATATATTCATGGGTGTTAACATCAATGACAAAGTATAATTATTATTGGATCCTCCTTTTAGTGCTGTGACTTAGGCAAGTGTGCCTTTTCGTCGATGGTTATTTGCCATATTTAAAACTCTAGCTATTCAAAGTACACACTTGTTATATGGTGCTGAGAAATGGATTTTGAATACTGACTAATAACTAGCGGCTTTGACTCCCATCGTTGGCCTCTGCCGGAGATCCACCTACCCTAGCAGGGGCACCTTGAGACCTCGCCTTCCTGATTTTTGACAGCCTTTGCCGGGCCTCTGTTGGAGAGAGCTTGGACCACCCAGGGCTACACACATCAATCTCCTGACCCACCTATGCTCACCTGGAGAGTTGCATAGAGAGAGAAAGACTTGACTTACATCCACTGGAAGAAGCTATAAGAAGACAGCAATACAAGAAAATAACTAACAAAAAGACAAGCATGACACTATCAGAATCTAGGGACTCCACACCAACTAGACCTGAACACACCAAAGAAGATGAAGCAGAAGTGAACGACTTAAAACATAACTTCATAAAAATGATAGAGGCACTCAAAGACGATATGAGAAAATCCTTTAAAGAAATGGAGGAAAAAAAACAAAAAAAAAAAAAGATGGAAGAAATGAACAAATCTCTTAGAGAAAGTAAGGAAATAAAAAAAAAATCAAACAACTCAACAGTTGTTGAAGGAACAACTAACAGTTGTAGACTTGAAAATTGAAATAGATACAATAAAGAAAATAATCTGAGGGAATGCTAGAAAGAGAAAAACTGGGCAAATGATTGGGAATTACAAATCCAAGCATAACCAACAGAATACAATAGATGGAAGAGAAAAATCTCAGGTGCTGAAGATAAACTAGAGGGAATACAATCATTGACTAAAGAAAATCTTAAATCCAAATAATCATTAACACAAAACATACAGGAAATGTGGAACACTGTGAAAAAGGCCAAACCTAAGAATGATAGGCATAGAAGAAGGTGAAGAAGCCCAGAGTGCAGAAAATATATTCAACACAATAATTGAAGAAAACTTTCCCAATCTGAAAAAGGACATGCCCATGAAAGTACAAGAAGCATACTGAACACCAAATAGACTGGATCAAATTAAAAAGACCCCTCAACACACACTAATCAAAATACCTAACATACAGAATAAAGAAAGAATATTAAGAGTAGCGAAGGAAAAAGGACAGGTAACATATAAATGCAGACCTATCATAATTACACCTGACTTCTCCATGGAAAACCTTAAGACTAGAAGGTCTTGGATAGATGTTCTACAAGTACTAAGAGTCCTCGTATGCCAGCCCAGTCTACTATACCAGCAAAATTTTCAATCACTATAGTCAAGAAAGGAAGATATTTAATGACAAAGCCAGATTTAAACAACATGTATCTACAAATACAGCCTTACTGAAAGTTCTGGAAGGAAAACTCCAACCAAAGGAAGTTAATATGTTCACAAAGACATAGGAAATAGATAATCTCACTTCACCAGAACCCAATGTTAAAGCAGAACAAATATATTCACAATACCACTGCCAACAATAATTCTAAAACAAACAAAAAAAACATAAACAATCAATGTTCCTGACTTTCCCTCAACATTAATGGTCTTAACTTGCCTATAAAAAGACACAGGCTAACAGAATAGATATGAAGACAGAATCCATCCTTCTGCTGCATACAAGAAACACATCTAAGTTTCAAAGACAGACATTACCTCTGGGTAAAGGGTTGGGAAAAGATCTTCCGATATAATGGACCCAGGAAGCAAGCAGGTGTTCCTATCCTAATATCTAACAAGTTAGACTTCAAGGCAAAATCAATCAAAAGCGATAAAATGGTCATTCATCACAGGAGAAATTGATCAGCACAAAGTCTCAATTCTGAACATCTATGCCCCAAATACAAGGGCACCCATATTTGTGAAAGAAATGCTACTAAAACTCAAACCTCACATAAAACCTCACACACTCATAATGGGAGACTTCCACACCCCACTCTCACCTCTAGACATGACCACCAGTCAAAAACTTATCAAAGAAACAAAAGACCTAATGAAGTTATCTCAATTGGATTTAACAGACATCTATAGAACATTCAATCCAAACACAAAAGATTATACCTTATTCTCTGCTCCACATGGAACCTTCTCTATAATTGACCACATACTAGGTGACATAACAAACTTCAACAGATACAAAAAAGTTGGGATAGCCCCCATATCTTATCAGAAGACCATGCTGTAAAGTTGGAATTAAACAACAACACAAATCACAGAAACATCAAAAACTCATGGAAACTGGGTCAAAGAAGAAATAAAGAAAGAAATTAAGGACTTCCTAATAGTCAACGAGAATGAGGACACAACATACCCAAACTTATGGGACACCTTGAAAGCATTGTTATGAGGGAAATTCGTTGCATATGAAGTGCCCATATGAAGAAAATGGAGGATAGTCACATTAGAGACTTAACAGCACAAATGAATCCTTAGAATAAAAAGTAACAAACTTGCCTTGAAGAGTAGATGCCAGTAAAATTCAATTTCAAGGTTGATATCAATAAAGTAGAAACCAGGAAAACAATACAAAAAATCAGTGCAATAAAGAGTTGGTTTTGAGACAAACCAATCAGATAGACAATCAATAAGATAGACAAAACTTTATCCAAACTAAACAAAAAGCAGAGAGAGAACATGCACATTAACAAAGTTAGAAATGTAAAGGGGGTCATAAAAATGGGCACTGAGGAAATCCAGACAATTTTCAGATCATACTTTGAAAACCTGTATTCCACAAAATTTTAAAATTCAAAGGAAATGAACAAATTTCTGAATAACTGTCACTCACCAAAATTAAAGCATGAATAGATAAACACTTAAATAGAACTATAATCCCTAATGAAATAGAAGCAGTCATCAAAAGCCTCCCAACCAAAAAAAGCCCAGGGCCAGATGGCTTCAGTGTAGAATTCTACCAGAAATTCATAGAGCTAATACCAATACGCCTCAAATTGTTCTACACAATAGAAGCAGAAGGTTCATTACCAAACTGTTTTTTACAAGGTAACAGTTACATTGGTACCCAAGCCACACAAAGACACAACTAAGAATGAGAACTACAGAACAATATCCCTTATGAACATTGATGCAAAATACTCAATAAAATACTGGCAAATCGAATCCAACAACACATCAGAGAAATCATCTACCATTAACAATAGGCATCATTCCTGGGTTGCAGGGATATTTCACCATAAGAAAATATATCAAAGGGAATCACCGTATAAACAAACTGAAGAAGAAAAAGCACATGATCATCTCAATAGATGCTGAAAAAGCCTTTGACAAAATTCAACACCCTTTCATGATCAAGGTCTCAAAGAGATAAGTGATAATAACAGTAACATACCTAAAAATAATAGAAGCAATATACAGTTAACTAACAGCCAACAATAAACTGAATCTTAATGCGATTCCTCTAAAATCAGGAACAAGACAAGGCTGCCCTCTCTCTCCATATCTCTTCAATATTGTACTTGATGTTCTAGCTAAAGCAATAGACAACAAACAGAGATCAAGGGGATACAAATTGAAAAGGAACAAGTCAAACAGTCACTATTTGTAAATGATAGGATAATTTACATAAAATACCCAAAAATCTCTACCAGGGAACTACAGCTGATAAACACCTTCAGCAAACTAGCAGGATACAAAATAAACTCAAAAAAAAAATCAGTAGCTCCACTATGTACAGATGATAAATGGGGTGAGAAAGAAATCAGAAAACATCACACTTTACAATAGTCACAAAAACCATAAATTATCTTGGGGTAGCACTTACCAAACAAGTAAAAGACCTATATAGCAAGAAATTTGTGTTTAAAAAAAAAAGAAATTAAAGAAGATACCAGAAAATGTAAAGATCTCCCATGCTCTCGGATAGGTAGAATAAACAATAAAAATGGCAATCTTGCCAAAAGCAATCTACAGATTCAATGCAATCCCCATCAAAATCCCAGTCAAGTCTTCACTGACCTTGAAATGAGAATAGTCAACATTATATGGAAAAAGAAAAGACCCTGGGTAGCCAAAAACTGCCCTGTACAATAAAGGAACTTCAAGAAATGAAAATACAAACAACTCTGAGATACCATCTTACTCCTACCAAAATGGCTAAAATTAGAACAAGGAGGAGCTAATGGACCCCAGACTGATAGCTGGGAATCCAGCATTGGAACAACCCAGACTCCATGAACATGAGTCTCAATTAGGAGGCCTGGCCAGTCTAAGAGACTCTGACAGTAGAACCAGGATGTATCCCTGGTGCACAAAAGAACTTTGGGAGCACGTTCCCCATGGAGGGATACTCCCTTAACCTAGAGGCAGAAGGGAGAGCCTAGTCCCTTCTTCATATGACTTGACAGATTTTGTTGACCCCCTCCTTGAAGGCATCATACTACCTGTGGCGTAGGGGGGGTGGGATGGGAGGGTTTCGGGGGCATGGGAGGGTGGCAGAGAGAGAGTGGGTGATGGAGACAGGGAGGGAGAGAGAGAAGGATGGAGGGAGGGAGGATGGAGAGAGAGGGAACTTGGATAGATATGTAAAATTAAAAAAATACATTTAAACAAAAGTAACTAGCTGTGCTACTTGTATTTGATGAATGGTTATTTCTCTATTTGCTAGTCCTTACTTTTAAGGAGCCTGCTTCTACTGAACAGTTTTTTTTTTGACAGCTGGCTTGAGACCCAAGAACCCTATAGAAACATGGTAAGAATAAGTTGTGTTCAATTTAGAAGGTAAAGTACATTACAGACATTGCTTCTCCCTTGTACAAGGACAATACTTGGATAACTCAATACCCTTCTCTATTTCATTTACCAGGTTGCAGATAAAAGAGCAATGTCTCTATCATTTCATTTTTAATTTTACCATTCCCCATGTCTATTTCTGGGAGAGTTTACTTTACTTTGGGCATATTTTTTTTCCTCTGTATATGTTGCACCTGTCACTATTCCTGGATTTTGAAATATATATTTAACCATCTCTTATCGATGTCTTTTTCTCCACCACAGGGTGGCTGAGCTTTATGGAACTGGAAGCACCTCCATGCCTACCCTTTCCCTGGAGAGTTTGTATTGAATGTCAAGTCATTTTTTATACTTTCTATGCTCAGTGACCCCAAGTATGCCATTTCATAAACCCTCTGTCATCAGAGCTTCTCTGGGGATAAAGACTGGCAAGCTGTGACAAGTCCCCTCCTTCATGTGTATTTTCTCATCCTTCTCCTCATCAAGCCATATGGTGTTTTGTGACTGGGTGCCTTGTAATCCTGTTTTATGTCCATGACAAAAATCTAAAAACACATAATGGAGATAATAGACCAGCATGGCGAGCTCTGAAAACAGTGTTCTCATAGTTTCTTTAGGTGATGAGAGACTATTAAAGTGAAATACTGGACACATCATGTTATTAAGAAAGAAAAAACAAAAACCTAAATGACTGAAAGACAGCCTTCTAGCCAGGAGGAAGGGATAGAGGGAAGGAGGGAAGTAAAGAAAGAGGGAGGGAGGAAGGGAGTATTAGAGAGAGAGGGGGGAGGGGAATTAGTTGTAAAAATTGTACTTTGTAAAATAACTGGAACTACTAAGAAATTGAAATAAAGTCAGTTGAAGACAGAATCCTTTAGTAATAACACCCAAAAGCTTAACTGCTCTCTTGTAGCATAGGGAATAACTTTAAGAACCACTTTTACTGTTTTAGGATTCTGAAAAAACTAAAAAGAAAAACATTGCTTCAATCACATTTGATAGCTCAGTGAATTCTGCTAATGGGGATTTTCAACTTAGCCAAGAGATTTTTGTTCAAGTTTAAAACAACTTATTCAAATGTGTGGTAGAAGATAGACTTGGAAATGTTTAGCACTGGGATGGGAATGTTGTGTAACTTTCCCTGGGAATTGTTCTGAAGTTCAGGCTGACTAAACACTGTGTTTGTTTTGGACCAAATGGTGCCAGGTATGTGAGTCAGCAGAGTAGGCCCAGAAGGCAAAGGTGCAGCAGGCCGTGGAGATTCGTGAAGCATCTGCGTGCAGTGTTCTCATTGTTAATCCTATGATACTCATCCATAAATTTTATAAGCACTGGTGAAAAGAGAAATAAAAGTAAAAACAATAAGTAAGTATATACATCTAATAAATTATTAATAATTCCAATTAAAGGGAGCCTCAAATTTTTTCTTTAAAGTTTGTAGTAGTATAGATATATTTTCATATATCTACACAGTGTGTTATGATCATTATCACATACCTTTTGTTACTCTCTCTTTTTGCCTTCCACACTGCTGTTACTGCCTTATCTTTAAGTCTAAAAAGAGTCATAAAGGAAGAGGCTGCCATTATGGTAATAGCTGAATATCTGCTCTAATGATAATTGCTTTGTTTTATTTTTAAAAGCATAGGACAAACTCTGAAGATGCATAAAGTGCTTGTCTAGTAGAAGTATATCATTTTATTTTGTGTTTAAAGTAGAAACAAAACAAAATGAAATCGAAAAAGCCATAAGGAAATGTCATTTTAGAATTCTTTTTGTGATCATCTACCCACCAGAGGGAAGAGATAAATCCTGATAGCTGGAAAGTAGTTGTACCATTCTACTTCCAAACACAGACTGAAGAGATAAGCCACACAAAATATACCTTCAGTCTGAGAAGCACCACCCTCCACTGCACCCTGAATTTGTGATGAACCCTTGATTTCACCTACCATCCGTTTGGTGTGTGTCTATTTTGCATTCATCCCAGGTCATGTGCTAGTTCCCAGCTGAGTCCCCATTTCATTTATTTTTAAGCTTAAGTTGTAATTAACAAAATTAAAAATGACTACATAGGAAATCAGTTCTATGTTTAAGTTTGTTTGATGAATTTCCAGAGGATATGGACTTGGCAAATTGTCAGGCTGCCTGACAGTGAGGGAGAATGTGGGGAGAGGGGTTCACCCTAAGGTTCAAACTTAGTTGGTTATATATTCACATGCTTCCCTGGAAAAGACTTGAAACTCTATAAAGGATGAAAACCAAGGGGAGGTTATCATATTTGCTGCAATAAGACTCCTAATTCGAAGTGGGAATTTTTGTCTTTCTAAACACATATTTGTGGGAGGAAGGCAAAAATGATGGGCAGAACAAATTGCTCAAGAAATCTAGAAAACAAAGAGCAGAAATTGTGGAAGAGAAAATGCATATTCCAATCATTCTGAAATAAGCATTAACCAGCAAATTCCCTAAAATCAAGACAGTTAAAATAGCATTTCCATATTTAAAACTTCATGTGTCACAGCTCATTCCTTATGCTAATGAATTAAAAGAAGAAATTATGAACTTCCAGCTACTTTTTTTCTTGTTGCTGCTGTTGTTTTGAGGGAGTATCTCAAGCAGCCCTCCTGAACTCTTTATAACTCCCTATGTCAATTAATGATCCTCCTGCCTCCACTTCCACTGTGCTGGAATGTAGGCATATACCATTGTGGTCAGGAAACCAGGGGGATGTATGTGGCTCTGAAGAATGAAGCCAGGGACATATATTTTCTAGACAACTAATTACTCCATTAATTAGTTAACCCTCTTAGCCCCTATTTTCAGACAATTTAGTATGGCTTCCATGTGGAAATTTAATACTCTGTCTTGTATGTGAAGAACATTCTCTATATCTCCATTTGTTCTCACAACTCTTTCACATTTCTGTCTTTTAACAGTTGGGATGAGGAAAAAAAATGTGAATTTCTCTCACTCTATTTCACTCTTTTGGTGCACTAGTTCAGAGACTGCCAATGAAACCACACACAGTTATCTTCCCCTGATGTACCATTCCCTGTGCCCAAATGATTTACTTTTACGAAAATAAATTCTACAAAGATAACCAATAACTGAAAATCAGAAAACAGAAGTCACTAGGGATCTAGATCATAACTTGTCTCTCCAATAACAATTCCAGCAGGAAGTAATAGTTAGCTGAACAATCAAAATATCTGGAGGAACTTGATTGTGTAGTTGCTTACTGCATTCTAGCTAAAGAAAGATCTTCATTGGTCCTTATGGCATCAATTGTAACTTAGGGAATGTGTTTAAAAATTTCATAGCTTATGTGAATTATTTATTAGGGAACACCCCATACCACTTTGACTATAAACTTATTGTTTACTGTGTAATACATTCTCACACAAACCCTTCTAAAATCATACAAATCCTTCTAAATTCTGAGTAGATCCTTGCGGTGTAGGAGATTTGTTGAATGAATCAATAGTATTTTAATTTTTAAATGTCTAATTTAAGTTCTCTTTATGGGGTCAAATATATATCACCACAGAGTAACAGTCTCTTATATTTCCTCAAGTACATATTAATCTTTATACAAAATTAAATTATCATTTCTTCATTGTGTTAGTTTTAGTTTCAGTATTAATACCTACTTATGTTTTGTTTGCTTTATGTTATAAGGAAAATTGAGTGGTCAAGTTTTTAAATAGAAATATACTTTTAGAGCTTTTGTAGTGATAAGGACAAGAAAACCACAATGACAAATATTACTTATAATCTCAGTTAATTAGCAGAGGGCTGTAGTCTTGAGGAGTATTTGGAGTTTATTTAAGACAGTGGTCTCAACCTTCCTAATGCTGTGGCCCTTTAATATAGTTCTTCATGTTGCAGTGACCTACAACCATAAAGGTATCTCATTGCTACTTCATAATTGTAATTTTTCTATTGTTATGAACCATAATGTTCATATATGATGTACAGGATATCTGATATGCAGCCCTCAAAGGGGTAGTGATCCACAGGCTGAGAAACAGTGATTTAAGATAAAGAATACATTGAGAATTTGAAACAAGAGGGCTTCAAGTTCAAGGTCTTCAGGAAGGCCTGGGCCATTTAGTGGAAATCTAATTCAAATGCAAAGTTCAATAAGGGCTGGATTGTGGAAAGTGGTGGTCTTGTAGAAAAAAAGTAGGCCCTGGATTTGATCTCCTGTGTATGAAGAAGAGAAATAAGAAGGAGGCCCTTTCCATGGTTTTAGATATCTACTGCTTATTCTGCTTCTCAGTTGCTGCTCACAGTGATGCTTTCCATATGGAAGAATCACTCTAGAATATGGCAAGGTAATTTCTGCGAAAGAATTCATTTTCACCTCTACCAAATTAATCTCAGTAAAGACTGAATTATGTGAATAAACACTTTTTAATTTGTATTGTAACATAAGGTTTTCTAATACATATTTTAAAACTCAGCAAATCTGTTTCAACCAGATTGGAATAACTTTATTTATAGAAAGACTCTTCAAAGTCTAAGATGCATACAACGGTACAAACCTCTTTACTCAAATGATTAAGTTTCCTTATCTAAGAATAAAAGCAACATTCAGACAAGGTACAAAATACACTCTTCTAACAATCTGATAAATTATATGCTGAAACTACTTTTACTGAATATCTTCTGTGTATAAAGAACTGCTGCATGGAGCAGAGATGGAGTATGCAAGGCAGACTCCTGCCCTGATGAGGTTCACATCCTCCTTTTCTAGTCTCTAGATTCATTACTTTTGTAGATAGGAAGCTATAGAATCAGTTGCCTAGATGCCATGATTTGGATAACTATGTCTTCTAAATCTTAATGTGCTGTAATCTCATTTTCAGTGTAATGTTATTAAAGTTGTAGACCTTTGAGGGTTGGCCCACGGGGAGAGAACTAGGTCATGGGTTCCACCACCAAAATGAATCAATGCCTTTCAATGCCTCTTACTTCTCTGGAAAGCACATCTCCATAAATAAGACCACCACACCATGTTTGGCTATTTCAGAACACAGACTCAGAACCAGAAATTTTCCTTTGTTTTTATCCATTTCACTATGACACAGCAGGGAAGGTGACCTTGACATGAAGCAGTCTGAACCCTCCAGTCACAAAAGTTGTGCGCCAAATGAACTTGAGATACTTTTCAACATATAGTATTCTGTTTTAGTAACAACAAAAGACTAAGTCAGTGAGCAAATAGTGATCAAAATGGATGTGTTTCTGATGCAGAGAATTAAGTCAGGACATAGGAGAATAACAGCACAGTATTGTACTTATATTATCCAGAGCCAAATAAGTTGGTCACAAACTGATCAGGCATCCTCAAAGCAAGTACTTCTGCTGTCTATTTCTCAGTTTTTTCTCCCTACAAATGCTGATTATGACAGTAATATCTAGTTCTTAATAATATATTAAGCCTCTATAATTTATATACCACATATACAATACCTTATTCACAGGGAATAAATTTATATACTACATGTACAATATCTGATTCACAAAGAATATAAAAGATGTAGAAGAAAAAGAAATATGAAACTTTCCTAGCTATTAGTCCAAAAGATGAACTACTGACTCAACTCTCCCCAGTGAATGGACTTAGCAAATACATCAGTTTTCCTTGATATCTATTTCCTAAGTTTGAGATAAATAATTGTTAGTTAATCTTTTGATGGAAAGATGGAGATTAATTACTGTCCTGGAAGAATATTGGATAGATATAAAAGACTCTGTAAATATTTCCCTATAAGATGCTAACTTCAGGGAAACAGTGCAGGTTAGAAAAAGACATAAACATTGGCCAGCATAAAGTAGTTATGTCCCCACTCTATTATTGAGTAATAGAAATTACTCAATAATAGCACCTCATGGTCAGTCTGTAGACAGTAAATTGATTTGACTAGTTAGTATTTTCAGGTTAGGGTAATTGAGACACCAAGAAAAGATCTCAAAGTAGCAGAGAATCTCTACAGATCTGAGTGAATTCTTGAGTGCACACACAAAAGAGTTCATGAAAGCACACAGAATAATATAACGAACAGCTTCTATTGGATCCTTCCATAGCTTCACTCCTCATATTAGAAAATGAATATTGAGTGCTTATTTTTGGAGAGTTTTCATGAAGAAATACATTAGACAGAAAGTAAAGAGAGCTAGAATTATTAAAAGTCATATTTCTCAGGTTGAAATTATGGATGCATTTGCAGTATTTAGTAGCTTGTCAGAGCTGCAGTCTCATTTTTCTGTAAACCCACAGGCATATGGTTAGTGTCATGTTTGAAATATTCACCAATTCAATGGCAAAACGATAAATTGTCTTGGTTATAGGAAGTAAAGAGCCACCTGTTATTTTGAAAATCTAAACCTCATGTATTTAGAGGATGATAAAATTAAGGAAGCTACCACTGCATGAATCACAAATGCAAATTTGCTGGCATAAATGTAGAATAATGTACTGTACAATCCTGGCAATTATGTCAGAAATCAGTCTACAGTAATTCATTAACACCATTTCTTCAGCAAAAGTGGAGGGATATGACATCTGTAACTAATATTATGATCTATGCTATTTTATATTATGTTTTTGATTTTATGAACAGTAGTCAAGCATGAGATAATTTGAATAGCTAATTATTAAAATACTCAGGTTTCCCATTCAACTACTATTCAAGAATGTGGATTCATTTTGCAAATTATAGGTCTTACTTTCATGATGAAGAAGATGGAAAGTGACAAGTTTTAGAGAGAGGTGTGTTAACTCCTTCATGGCCTGATACACTATGCATTGACAAAACTGACTGAAGAGTCGCTATTATTCTGATATTATGTGTAAAAACCAAATTGTACAGTCTAGTAAGCTTTTAAAGTACTACTTTTCTTATTTATCTAAATATGAATTATATGCTTTACTTATTCATAGTTATTAGATATGTTCTCATAAGTCTACTAAAACTATTTATTTGTGAAGATGTTATAGAGTCATGAATTTCATGAATGTACCCTAAAACATTTGTGGTAGATATTCCCTAAAGTGGCACAGGCAACCTCATTTCATCTGATTTGGCCTGGACATTCAAAAAGGAATATAGAGAAAAACTATTGCCTGTTGCAGTTGCATAATGTGGCAAATATGAAGAAATGGTCATTCTGGGATTAAGGGAACTGTTATAAAACTATGCCTTGTGGAAATGAAAGAATAGAATCTCCTTCTTTCTTTCAGGAAGTGAAAAACTCTAATGTGAACAACCAAGGGACTGTTCCCTCAGCCAGAGAACTGCTTGTGATCTCTGCCATCATGGAATAGCCTGCAGGAAAATTGTTTCTGGATCTCAGAAACACTCAGGTACACTCAGCTGATCTTGTCCACAACCAGGGAACTAGGAACTATAAAGAGGATCTTTCTTCAGATGGATGGTTCAACATCAACTCCATGTTCACTGGAATTTTGCCAGTGAGACCATGAAGCACAGAACTGTGCAAAGCTTGACTGAGACATCTAAGACGGAAGATTGTACTGTGTGAAGTAATTAAGTTAGTGGTTATACAGGGATCTGTGGTTAATATGATGTACATGCCATCCTGTTCCTAGAAGAATAGAGATTGCTGAGTCTACCAGGACAAACTGTTGTCTTTAAAACAGCTCTTCAGAGCTTGGGTGTTCAGTCTTGATCACAAATATTGGCAATTCAGTTTATTTGGGGAATATATTCTGAGAAATATGAAGATTTTGTTCCTAAGTGGGAATTAGTGAATGATACTAGACTGGGAAACTCAATTTTCTTTAAAACTGAGACTTGGATCACATCATTTATAAACAGGTCTTTCTGATCTGCAAACTACACATATTAGAAATACACAATGAGGTAAGTTCTGACTGATCTAGAAACCCACCAAAAGATCTGTCATGCCAAATAGTGATGTCTGGGACTTTTCTAGGCCATCCCTTCTGCCATCTGAACTCCAGGCAACCTGTGATTTGTTTCCTCTTATGACAGGTTCAATTTTCATTTTTTCTGACATTTTATTAGCAGGGTGAAGCATACAGATTGTCTGAGACTCACTTTCCCAATTTAGTGTAATACAGGTACCCTAGTTACCATGTGAACCTGAAAAAATAGCACAGGGAAAATGAGTACTTGAAAACCTCCCTTTTAAGTACTGGAAGTTACTGGTTGGTATGGAAGAGAGTGACACTGGCTTAAGAGGCACCACCACTGATCTTTTCCTCTAATTAACAACTCACACCCAAATTTATACCAGAAATTTTATTTAAATTCAATGGGTCCCACACAAAATTAATTCATAAAAGTAAGGAGAAGGGCGTGTTGGAAAGAAGGAGGGATATAGTAAAAGAGTGAGAGGGTGATGAAGGGTAATGGGGATGATATCCACTAAAGCACTTATAGGTAAGAAATCATGAATTTATAAAATTATTAATAATGAAATAGCCCCCTCCAACTTTTTGACAGTATGCTGGATATGCTTATTCTTGTCTGGCTTTGGAAGGCAAAATTACTAGGCCCTATTTAATACTTGCATGGGAGAGACTTATAAAATGTTATAAAATGAGCACTGCTTACATTTTATAACAGTTCATACTCTTGCTTCTCTACTCACATATACATGCCCATCTATATGTCATAGAGATCTTAATTTTCACAGCTGTATAACTTTCAGTGCATGTATCATTGTGAGTACACAGGTACATACCATCTGAACATATCCATTTACTTTTCTTTTCAAATAAATTAAATAACTGATAGTGGTGTTAGGTAAAAATGCAGTGGTGTTAGGTAAAAAATTGGAAAATGCAGTTGTAACAACTGAACACATTTATCCTATAAATACCTCTCAGTAATTAGTGGACATCATATACTAAAAAAAGAAAAAAGAAAAATCAATATAGAAAAACTTAAGTTTGTTCAGTTTACTATTTTATCAACACTAGAGTGTTCACTGTGCCTTTGTCTCAGCATTAGGATAGCGTGAGCTCTAGAGCTAGGGTGACCCTGTCAGAACCAATCTGTCAAGTTGTAAACATGGTGTAAAACATGACTTACAGATTGAGAGTAGTTCTCACACTTCCAGATGCTCCCCTGGGAATGAATCTGCACTGTTCCTCTCAGCCATCTCTGAATGGCTGCGCACTGTGCCTTCCCCAGTCAAGCAAGCAAACAACAATGACAACAGCAACAAAAATTCAAGAGAGAGGCTTAGTATTACTGAGCAGGGTGGAGAAAAACATAAGATACTATGTCCAGCTAAAACAGCATTCATTCACAGGAAGCAATAGTCCTAACTTTAGCCCCACAAGAAAAGGAATAATCGATCAAAAATAACCAGCAACCACGACAAAACATAATCCCTGAAGCCAGAGAATATTGTACAGAGTTATGATGGAGCTAAACATGAAATTGCTGTTTTTCCTTCATAGAATAAACCTGATCTGCGTTTTCCATGCTCATCCTGTGACAAACTGTAATAGAATTTCATTTTTACCCTACGTCATGACTTCTCAAGTTCTAATAGCTTCTGCTCATTAGCTGAAGGCATACAAGTGACATCATCTTCAAGTGGACATTTTGCTTTTCTTATCTGTCCAACCTCTATCACTTTTACTAATTGAACTGAGACCTAGGAATGAAGAGAACAGCATAAATCCTTGTTGCTTTCATTGTAGTAGCGGAGTTACAAAGTGTAAGGGCATGAGTAGCAAATAGAGAGATGAGTAAGTTTAGTACAGAAAATAGACAGACAAGCAAGTCTATTGCATAAACAAATCTTCAACAACAAAATAATGAAAATGTAGAAATTATATTTTCATGATAACCTTGGGGTTTTGTTGCTCTTGCTGTTATTATTTGTTTGTTTGTGTGTTTCAGAAATGTTGCCTACTCACAGGAAAATTTTGAATTTCTCTTGAAACTGCCAGGCATGAATACATTCACAAACTCAGTCACTAGAAGAAACCAGCTCCCTAGAAAATGTCATTTTTTTTTAAACTTTGGTCTTCCCACCTTAGAACTTAGCTAGTAAAGATTTCACTAGGTCTTTGAGTAGGAAACTACCCACAAGCTAAGTGAAATCCAAAGTCATTGATAAATAATGTAACACTAAAAATAATTTTGTCTGTCTCTGTATCTCCAATGACCTGCAAATGTGCTTCATTTTTTAGAACATCATGAGGCTCTACTAAAGTATTATTATTGAGTCTATATGTTATTTTTATACATCTTAATTATGGGAATAATTTGCAAGTATAATATTATCATTGTTCACATATTTCACACATAAAAGTCATGTTATTAGATTTGTCTAAATCATGCTTAGACCACACAAATCTATAATCAAAGTAGAAAAGCCAACATCACATGCCTATAATTAAGAACATATCCTGCTTCATAAGGATTGACTGCCCATAAAAATAATTCATCCTTGTCTTATCAATGCATATGTGGATGCTTTAACAAATATGTACCACATTCAACAATTCAGAAAAATGCCATTTGATGTGAAGGCATGTTGAACATGCAGGCATCTCAATGAGAGGAAGCTTCAACTTGTCTTTATGGATAATTATAAGTAAGTTTATATATATAATTTGATACATGTCACACATTCTACCCCATCTGAATTCCTTACCCTTACTGACACTCCACAAAATGAGTCTCTTGCTTGCCAGTGTCAGTGGTCTCTCCTCTCAACAATTATGTTCATGTTCATCTACCTTATATGCACTCTGAATTCTAGCATCTCAATTCTGAGATTTGTTCTTTGAATAATCTCCAAAAGGACTTCATAATTTCCTTTATTGCTGTTTCCTCCTTGGCTCTGAATCTTGGCTTTTAGTCTGGACATGGCTTAAAAGGTGGTTGCTATTTCAGAAATTGGGAGACTCATAACTTAGCCTTTTAGAACATTGACTAATGAGTCAGTTTGTCTGTTTACTCACCACTTTTACGGGAAAGGAACAAAGTGAAGTTGTAATTAATGCATAAGGAACTGTTTGCTTGAATGTTTATGTTTGCAATAGTAATAGGATCTAGGATGCTAATTCAAATGGTAGGTGACATTATTAGGAGTTAGTATTAGTATTAGTGTGGATGGATATAGGTTCTTCTAAACTTTGTGGTTGACATGACAACATGACTACAGGAGTTCAGGAAAATGGTAAATGCCTAGTAGTGCTTAAAAGTGTCAGAAGGGGTATGAGATTTACACTCCTAAGTGGAAAATTACATGAAAGGAGTAAGTATTTCCCTAATAGGTTATGAATATTATCCCTTAGTTGGCTATTGGTTAAAACAAACATAGTTGCATTACTTCTCGGTATTGGAAGAGTCTACTCACAGACCTCTAGATTAATACATAATCAAATCGCATCTACCACCAGAATCCCTCCCTTTGGACCAAGGCACACTGGCATTGAACATATTTACCAAGTTTTTTGTCAACTCATTAAAGACATGAATGACAATATAGTGAACCTGTCCTTTGTAATGATATAATTAGTTCTTTTCTATAACACAGTATCAGACTTGAGAACTGAATTATCTATACTCAGAAGACAAATCATGGTGTGACATGATCATATCAAAAAAAAAGATATTATAGACAGCTGTCCTGTCAGTACTGATCAGTTTCTTCCACTGCTCCCCCTGCTCTCTGCATCATACCACATGCCTACTCAAGCAACAAGAAATTGCTGCTCATGATAATAAGCTAAATTGCATATGACAGCCTAAATGAAGAAGATGCATATTGGAATGGAGCATGTTTGGCCTTTACACTGTCATTTCTAGAACCATCTACCTGAAAAAAGGAAACAGAAGGCCAATTAATGTTCAAAATGGAGAAAGGATGATTATACATCTTCCTATCTGCATCTCCATAGACAAGAATCTCATGGTGTGATAGCTTTAGCAGTATCTAGGAATATCCCCGAAGCTGTTCAGGACAGTTTATTATATTCAGCTGTTCCCATCACAACTCAGTCCCATTAGGATGGTAGCTTGAAACTGGCTATGTACATCTGTGTACACACCAGAATTAACTTACACAATAATTTTTTTTATTAGTACCTGACTGGTTAGGTTTTTCCAAACTTTTAGTTCTTCCTGGAAAATAAGCTTAATGTTAAAACTTAATAAAACACATTTTCTTTTTCTTGAAATACCTTCAAATTTGGTATTTTGTGATTACTTTTTTTAAAGATGGCCATACATGTAAATAAACTAAAGAAGGCATTATTTTGTCTATAAAAGTTTCATGAGAAACTGATATCTCAACTGGTGGTGGTGGCACATGCCTGTAAATCTACCTCTTGGGAGGCAGAGGAAGGCAGATCTGTGAGTTCTAGATCAGCCTGGTCTACAAGAGCTAGTTCCAGGAAGCCTCCAAATCCACAGGACCAAAAACAAACAAACAAAAAAAAGAAATTGATTGATATCTAGTATTAGGTGATAAAATATGTGATTCAGTCTTATCCTTGGTCAAAAAGTAATGGAGGGGGAAGAAATAAGGAAGAAAACCTTAGAGAGAATGGTAGAGCAGCTGCCAAGTTTCTTCACAGACAACAATATTTAGATTATTTGTTTTGATTAATGTTATTCTTACATAGTGTAGGCAAATTCTGCTCCTGTAAAGGCTCCAGTCTCTGCATTCCTATGATTTTTCTGTTACTTTTGAGCTAGGGGTGGTGGTGGCATTAACTGTATCACTTTCTTGACAATGAATGTCTGCTCTTCTCTGTCATGTCTTTGATTATTCCTCTTCTGCTAGACTAATCTCTTTGAAAATCATAGATGTGTCTTTATTTCTTGTGGATTTCATAGTGACTAGTCTGTATAGAAATTAGATAGGTTTTTGTTTGAATGTGTTAATTAATACATAATTAATACATAACAATTTCTCTACCAATCATGCATACACATCAACAGACACACCATACACACACACACACACACACACACACACACACACACACACACACACACACATACTGTCAGAGTATCAAAGTGTCATTTTAGGACATCTTTTATCTATTATCTTCTGAAATGTCAATAATTTGTCAGATCTTACCCTCCCTATTATTTCCAATATGCTTAATTTCTAACTTGTCTTTATCTTTGTCAGTAACTTCTTTTAATCCTTCCAAGATGCAGTCTAAAAATAAGATATTTTGGCTAGCAATCTTTAAACCTTTGAATATTTTCTCTTGCAGTATTTATTAGTAATTTTTCCTCAGTAAATTCTATAATTATGGGTTTTCAAGGCTCCTGTGGAGAGAATAAAGAAAAAACGTGGGTGTGTTTTTTATTGTTTTCAAAGACTACAAGGAAATTATGCTGATGTTGCAATTCATTTACATTTTAAAAGGTGACTGCATCCTTTGTTTGAACTTTTACCCTCAAAATCCTGTGGGTAGTGAAGAGAGATGGCTGCCACCTTGTTCTGTGTTTCTGAAGTTCCTTTGTGTCATCCACTAAAGCAGTCTTTTAAACATTCTTCAGAATAACTGGAGTAGCCCTCCTCAACTTAGCACTTCAAAGGCACAGTGTTTTGTCTTTCTCATCAAATAGAACAGCATTTTTATTACTTGAACTCCTTCAAGCCTCCAGTATACATATAGTGCAATTCAAACACCTGGGTAGTAAATTCGTATATAATCAAAAAGTAAAACTGTATGAAAGAATATAACACAGCTATTAAGGAATAAATGCAAATTCTTCAGTTTTAGACCTAAGAAAATTAGCAGTATACATAAGGAGACAAAAATATATAGATGGTAGCAAAAAGCATAAGTGAAATCTAAGTCCACATAGTGAAGCATTGATAGACAAGAGAGGCATATGTCTGTATTATGGTAGACTACAGGGAGGCAGTATAGAGTTGTGTTATGCATGTCTCTACAATCTTGTCTATGCATTATATATCAAGGTTTTGGTTTTCCAGAAGTAGAGAAGTATGTGTCTTCTAGGGCAGTTTAGAATTTTGCTACTTTTGGGGACATCAAACACACAAAAGAAAATGGTTCAGGTATGAGGGGGAAAATGAAAAGATGAAATAAAACAGTGAATCCCAGAATCTCTTTTTCCAATGCCTCTTCTTCCTTAGAACCAGAATTATATGCAGAGCAACAGTTTAAAATGTGGCCCTATGGAGAGCCTGACTCACTTCAGAATAAAGATTAGAAGAAACATCTTTCTAGGAGACCACCTGCAAGGATGTATATGGCCACCTTCTACTCCTCTATTCAAGCTCTCTCTATTTCCTCCTTGTAAACAAGGATTTGAAGCAGGTCTTGCTGTTTCCTTTTGAAATATAGATAAATAGACTACAATTCTTAAAATTCAATTGGTGGTTCAGGGCCAAATAGTCAGCCCTGGAAAACAACATACATAAAGTAACATCATTTGAACTCAACAGGAGGTATCTATATTTCTGCCGGTCTGTCTCTATATATGTGTGTGTATGTATATATATATATATATATATATATATATATATATATATATATATATGTGTGTGTGTGTGTGTGTGTATGTATATATATATACATATACATATGTATATATATATATATAGTCACACTATATACAAGTATATATTTTGATGCAATTATAATTAATGGAAAGAGACCCCAAATTTGAAGGGGAGTTGTGGGGGATATATGAGAGTTTTCCTTAAGTGGAAAGGGAAGGAGAAATGCTGTTTGTATTTAAATTACAAATGTTAAAAAAAATAAAACCAAGGCTTATCTCAGCATTCATATTGAAAAAATAATACAAAGGAATGAATAGGAAGTAAATGGTATAAGAAAGGAATACAAAACTAAGAAAAATGGACCGAATACTAAAATCACACACCAAATAATTAAAAAGCTGAAGGCAACATGTGTTCGTTGTGGAAAGATTATAAAATAGCTTTTGGTTTTATCACTTATGGATTTTAAATTTCCCCACCTTCTTTTTTTAATCCCTTTCTTTCAGTACAGAGATCTTGAAATTAATTTTTGTAATTTATTTAACAGTATTGAAATCAATTTGAAAAAAATTAATGCAATTGAAGATTAAAGCAAACTTCAAAGTTAATTTAAATTCAACTATCTCATTTCTTGAGAACACTTGATATTAATAAAATTTTACAACTCCCAGCATCTGTGGTTAACTGTATAAGACCTGTAAGATAACCAAATAGTCAGTTCTGAAAACATACTCACCAGCAACATTTTACAGACTAGGCAGGTTATATTTAGAAAGACATGTATTAAATGAACAAGAAGAGCTTATGGGATGTGGTTTCATAGGGAAAGGAAAAATGATATAATTATATCATACTCTCAAAAATAAAAGGGAAATAAAAAATACTACTATCAAAAAAAGTTCATAGGGCTTACAAGTCCTTGGAAACTAATTTTACTATCTGCTGTATTTTAACACTTGTCATAAACAAATTTCATGTTTCAGAATAATTGATTAATTAAAAGCTGACAAAACATTACTTGATGCAACATAAATAGTGTAGTATGTCATTCAATGATCTATTTTCCATTTTGGGGGAAACGTGCAGCAAAGATTAAAGTTATTAATGATAGTGGTTTCAGTGTTTCTTAACTCTAAAACTGCTTGTTTAAAAGGCATTAAATCTAAATAAATTTAAGTATTTAAATATTTTTCCACTGTAACTATATGTAAAAATAGCCAATCAGGTATTGAGGTTTACAAGTAAATCCTTAAAAGATCCTGTTACTAAGAAAGTTCTCTAAGTCATGGTCGTCTGAGGAAACACATCTCTACCTGGCAGACTCAGGCTTCTGGGACACTTCCAAGTACTCATCTTTTCTCTTTTGTCAGAAAATTACTTAAATTCAATTGTGTTTGGCACAAAACACTGGGTATCTAATCAAATAATTCTACAGGAGATGGCATGATCCTCATTTTAAGCTGTCATTTGTGTTTTTCTTCCCAGTGATTTGTTCATGTCAAAATTATGCCTGTCATCTCAAATGTCACAGTGACTTCTTTCTCATTTACACTGTCATTTGGCCCAGCATCTGGATGATGCCAGCATTAGAAGAAAAAGCAACAACAACAAAAAAAATGTGAACTCAGAGCAAACACTTCTCAAAGACAGATTGGTCTGTTGCGCTTTTTTTTTTTTTTAAATAACTACTTTAATTTCCTTTTTAAAACAAACAGGTGGAAAAATTAAAAGATCATTGAGACAATCAGTTAGCAGCCCATAATTTATGTGTTGTTCTAAAACATCTGTGCTTTATTACAGTTGTTTTTTGTGCTTATTAGACTGAAAAAGAAAATAGTTCTTGATAAAATAAGCAATAGGTTTAAGTGTGGAAAAAGTTCAACATCCACTGGACTACCAGCCCATTTATTGTATAATTTAAAAATTATGCCATTGTTGAAATGTTCTTTGGCTTCCTGAAATACTGCAGGCACAGACAGTGTGTCTCAGGTTTAAGACTGAGGAAGTAATAATAAAAAACTTCAGATTGTATGGCATATACATTGAAAGCATATACATTGAAAGCAACACAAATAGTTGTTTTGTGTTTATTTTGGGTTTATTCATATGTCCCAAGCCCTTTTATCTGTAACATTCCAGGGCTTTCTCTGCAATTTTCTTTTATTAGGATATCAGAAACAGGAGGTGCCATTTTGCTAGGATTTATATAACAGTTACTTCTTGGATGCTCAGTAAATTGTTTTACAATCTGGATCTTCCTTCTACAACATCAGCTCCTTGATGGTTGAATACAGTAGTTCCACTAAGCGTCACAAATTAAAAAAAAATATGGCTGTCCATCATCCCTCTCACTCTACTTTTCCCCTTTCTCTGCCTCTCCCACCCCCTGCCTTCTATCTTGCCCCCTCTCTCTCCCTTGTGTGAACATGCACACTCATCCCTGAAAACTCAAAAGCTAACTTAGATAATAATAAGAGAAGAATGGTGTCTACATTGGGTTCAGAGCTGAGGTTCAAACTACTTTGAGTTGGTGTGGTTACAGAAATACTGCTTAATGCCTTGGGGCCCAAAGCGTCAGGAATGAAAACAACTATGGCATCATCTGAACTTATTCTCCTTAAGCATTTTCTGGATATGATAATCCAGGTTGGAAAATTCCTGGTGATAAGGATTGAAGCAACCAATGGAAAGAGAGTTACTGGGGATATATGATGTTGGGAGATTGGAAGATTTGATGAGGGACCTGTGGAAAAGCTTTACAAATAAGCAAAAAAACTCCTTTATGTCAGGGTCTTCACTAAGGTGAGGTTTCATGGGGTGTGGAAGTTGCCAGGAATGTTTTGCTTGTCTTCATCTTCACAGGGGGTATTGCTATGCATTTTAAAAAGAGGTAGTTCGAAAAGAGAATAATAAAATTAAATGGTAACATCAAGGAAAATTTCTTTCAGCACAATCCACATAGGTTGGGCAGACAAGCAAATCATTATGCAGCAAAAGACTGAAATAAAAATTGTTCTCCAGGGTAATCTTAGATGAATTCTTCCTTGGGTTTAAAGGAAGTGATGTAAGTCCAGTGAATGAAAAGTAAGTAAAACCTTCAGGGTACTTATTTAGAAAAACATTTAAAATGCAAATGATATTACCCAGAGGTCACTTGTAAGAATCCTACAGTGAATATGTGAGCACTGAGCAAAGTGATTAGTCTCAAAGAAGGTTGCACGTGCACAAACAGTATTTGAAGGTCTTAAAGAACTCATAAAGTGAGTGATTTCCTGCAGTGTCATAAGACTGTAGTGCAGAGAGATAAGAGATGCTTTTCACCATTTCACCTTGCCACAGGTGGATACATTATAGATTTAACATATTAACCCTAAACATTCTCATTGATAGATACAAATGTCATAATTTTAAACTAGCTTATATCTATTTTATTATGTGCATTCCTTATTCTTAACTTGGAAATGCATTTCAGAAAATGTTAACTTTTACAAATATGATTTAATGTATTAAGTTTGCTATTAATTATTAGATTGATTTGGAAAAACTAATTATGGTATTCTAGATATTTAACACATATTAAGTAACACAATTAAAAGGATTTCTGAATGGAAATTATTAAAAGTATGTTTAGCAACAATTTATGCTTTCACTCATTTTTATCACCAATCACCACAGCTATATACTACAATGATTATAGACTCTGGGAGTTTCCTAATTCTCAACACCTGGTGCATGCTGAAGGAAGTCTTTTGCTTTCCTCATATGGCTAACCTCTGTCCCTTGCTTCTTGCACAGTCTTGTTTAGGCTTTCATCTATGTTTTTCCCCCCAAATCCAATCATTTAATGTTTTGCTAACTCCTACAGCTCAGCTAGGACACAAAGTAACATGCAGCATTTAAAAGAAAATCTACTGAGTTTAACAGGAGAAACCACAGGAAGAAGCAATTATTTAGAATAGAGTGTTTTAAAGAGCAAAAGTGCTAAAATGGGAATGGAATATAACCAGTGGGGGTAGAGAAAATTGTGATCCAATTTCTATAAAATATTCAAAAATAGTGTACAAGGAAAGCATGCCACCAGCAGAAAGCTTCAATTACCTGTGCATCTGCTAGAAGTGTACTTCACCTGAGAACTACTAATGTGACATGGCTCTGATGTGCCTCACTCACGAGTTCATATTCCAGAATGTGAAGGGAGAAATGGGCAGAATGGCTATCCAAGACTTAGGTACACTCTGGGTGAAAGAGCTAGAGGATGGATTAGTAACCAGGTGACTTACATAGACCACTTCATGCTTGAGAGCTGAAAGACAGCTAGAGTGATGATGAAGGTACATAGATTCTAAGATCATGGAAGAGAGAAGGAAGCAATGCAGTGAATGGGACAATGGACAGCAGAGGGACACCTGGCTTTCATTATTGTCAGCAAAGCTAGAAGAAAGAACCTCATAAGTAAAGGAATACTGAGTAAAACTATACTACTGTACTTGTTAAATAACCAGAGGAATGAATTAAAAGGATTTTGACAAGGCTAGAGAATTGGCTCAGCAGTTAAGAGCACCAATTGCTCTTGCAGAGGACTCAAGTTCAGTTCCCAACAGTCTCTTGGTAGCTCAGAACATTCTGTCATTCCAGGTGCAAAGTGTTGAACACTTTGTAGTAGCTCCACAGGTACTGCTCAAAGCAGTTGAATACATAGAGAAGTATCAATCTTAGATTTCACGTAACACTTGTAAAACACAAGGATCTCGGAGAAATTTAGAAGTTGCATATTATGTTCTCCTCCAATACTCTTGCTGTAGACTTTAAGTGTTCATCCTAGAACATGTTCTAAAGGAGCCAATAAAATTGGGTAAAGAGTGAAGTTCCTAGAACAGCAAACATGCTGCAAAATTCAATGTCTCAGAGACCAATGTCTCCATTAAGACTGTCATTTTCCTTTTTAACATTTGTATGAAACATAAGTATATTTTGAGCAATATAATAGATGTAGCTATATAGGAAAATAGATACACATATTAGCTAAACAATGAACACATAATAAATTTGAATGAAATAATAAAATATGCACATGTATAATTCTGATGGTCTAAAAAACTAAGAATCTAAATTATACATATTGTACATAAAAAAACTTTGGGGGAATACAGAGTCAATAGTCATGATATTGGGTAGAGAATATGTATAGAAGTGGAAACTGAAGGCAGCAATATTGGGAAATTTAAGTACTTGTCCCTTACAGCTTTCTTCCTCCCCACCCAGCTGAGGAAACTCTGTGCTCTTCAGGTTGAGCAAACAAGGTTGTTTTTGAACTTTCCAGTGCGCAGTGCCTGTACCTTAACCCCAGATGTGGGTGGTGCATGACTTCCTTCTATGCTTAGCCCATCCCCTGACTTGGGTATATAAGTCCATTACTTTCTGTAATAAACAGCTTCTTCAATTCTCGTGGTGATCTGTTAAGTGTTTCAATCCCGACACCATCCACCAGCTTGGTACTCCTCCCATGCAGGCACGGCACAGAACTTTCTGAGAGGAGAGACAGCTTAGTTGTTAAGAGAAATGACTATTCTCAAAAAGAACCCAGATTTGGTTACCAGCACACATAGGGTGTCTCACAACTTTCTGTAATTCCAGGTTTAGATCTGTAAATTATTCTGGCCCTGTGGATACATATACTTGTAGACAAAGCACTGACACTAAATAAAAATAGCAAGAAGTGCCTGGCTGCTTGTGAAGCTGCACTAAAGAGAATAGGAAGAGGCAATACCTGAGACTAACTGTGGTGATGCTCACCTGGGCCCAGGTGTGGTGATGCTCACCTGAGGCCATGTTCACCTATAATTCCAAGACTCACAAGGAAGATATGGAAAAACTACAAATTGAAGGCCCACCTGGGCTACAAATTGAAGAGAGATACTGGGTGTCTGACTTCAGTCCTTATTTCTTCTGTTTCTCTTTCTCTTTCTAGGTCTCCCATGTTATGTACTTCCTCCTGGTTCCTTTGCATCTTTTCTCACGTTTTCATGCTGAGATACATCATAAATTGTTTTATTGTAATTTATTTATATAACATTCAAAAGAAACTACAAGAAAGATTAACAAGAAAGAAAGGGGGGATGCAAGAAAGATGAATGACTTAAGGGAGGGAAGGCAATGTAGATGAAAACAACATGTGTATTTATGACCCCACCCTAACACACACACACAAAAGCAAGAAACAAGAGCTCAGTGGCAGCTTCATGGTACTGCTGCTGTCTTTAACTAAATCTCACTCTTAAACATAACTCACATTATTTCACATACAGTTGTTGAAAACACATTTATGGTTCAAATGACCCCAAATTTTATGGCTAGAAAGACCCATTCTTAGTAATCAACTTTTGTTGCTCACATCAGTTTTCATGCTTAACTAATTCTACTGCCTTTCTGACTTTTTGTTTTGCTTTTTTTTCCTTATTTTTTTTAGCTTTATCATATTTGAAAGAAATGAATGAGAGATGATGGCTTTATGGCAGTTGACTATCTTTAACTTTCTCACCAGATTCCACAGCAATCTACATATTTAATGAACTGTTAAATATGTAATTCATATTTTTCCTTCTTGATAAAATGCATTTTCTCTCTTAATTCTTTTCACACAATATAACAGAGTAACAATTCCATTAATCATTATAGCTTTATTTCAATGTAAATTCTAAATTTCCTCAGTGTTGCCCACAACACATGTAATTATTTCATTGTAGTTCCTCTTATAATATTCTGCAAGAAGCCACACTTTCTATTATAGACATTCTTCTCCCTGAGGAGGAATAAGGAAAACTTAATGCAAATTAGAAACCGTGAATCCACTTTTAACCTGTACAGGTATACAGTTGAAATAATTATATTCATCAGACAATAATGTCAAAGTAGGATACATAATCAATTTTGGTTTCAATTATGAAAATGTTCCAAGATTTGTTATTCGTAATCATCACCATACTTATTAGCAGTGTAATTTTTCTTTGGATTCCATGTTTTTCAAAAGTTTTGATCAACATAGTAATAAGCAGGATACAATAAAAGCCCATTATCCAACACTCTTAGTGTACATAGAACTTGTAGTTAGTAAATACAAAAGCTTTCTTCTATGTGGAAAGAATGAAGCTATAACAAGTTATTTAATGGATGATTTTGTGTAACTACCAATTTGATAAAATATTTTAACAGAAAAAATTACATGAATTAAAATAAATATTTGGTTTGTCTCAGACCAGTGAAATAGCTTAGGTGGTGAAGGTGCTTGCAGCTAGGATGTTTCTTTGCTTAGGAAACATAAGGTAGAACCAGATAACTAACTACAAGATGTTCTCTGACCACCAGTTGTATCCCATGGTTCCCTGAACCTTGTCAAATAAAGATATAAATGCAATATAAAATAAGTAAAAATGTTGAAAACGGGTGAATTCTAAATCTTAAATGTGATTTCATGTAATTCAAACAAGTTTTGACATTCTAATTGAAAGGAATGGATTACACCATATATAAAAACTCCTTCCAGAGTTTATATAAACAACCTTTAACAAGATTTGAAAAGGTTTTAAATACTATATTTTTAATGTTTCAATTTGTGGAAATACAAATTGTTCACATAAACTTAATATGTTGATGTTTATCTGCAGATATTTCTAAGACTTGGAAACATGGTCATTTTGAAATTTGGCTGAAACTATAGGATGGTCACCACTCTGTGTAAATTTCTGAAAAATTCAAGTTAAATAAAATTACAGCAGAGTATCTGGGAAATATTTTCCAGCACATTGTTCTGTTTCTAATAGTTCTGATTTTACTGTAGATTATTTGATCCCACATTATCTATACACAATTTGTATCTTATTTCTCTCAATCTCATCCTAACTGCCCAAGGTTTGCAGAATACTGAAGCTGGTGAAAATTAAAACAAAACTATATTATGAAAATAAATACAAACACTACTTAAGCAGCACTTGAGTTGTTGCAAGACACTCCTGTGCCATTTGATAGAGGGAAACTGAGAATTCCACAATGACTTGATGCTGGTGATGATGACTGTATGGTGCTAGGGACATGAAACTTGAGTAGATAGGTAACAATGATGATTAATCTGTGAAATTCTTCACTGGACACATTGATATGTTTAGAATACAAATAATAAATATTGATGTAGGTCAATAGTAGATCATTCACCTAGTATTATGAGTTCCAGAGTACAGAAATATTTGTATCTATATCTATTTATAATCTATATTTGTATTTATATCTATAGCTATAGTTAATCATTCAAGACAAAATCTGGCTCAATAGATATTATTAAAAGAATTTATATCGCATTATCCTTCCATGACTAATCTTCTAACCAAATTCTGTGAAATGTATGGTCTGCTGATGGGTTTATTCTCTACATGAGTAGTTCGAATCACATCCTAAGGTTTCCTAAGTGGACATGGACAGATATGTGAGGATGGAAACTGCTCAATGGCATGATCTCTATGAGTGAAAGAGCTGGGTCAGAACACATACTCAAAGAAGGTCAGCAAAGAGAACCAATATTGTCAGGTCAGGAAATTGATGAAATGAGAGGCAATTGCCAAAAGAGAGATAATATAAGGACAAGACATAATCTTTGTATTTATTGAACTTATTGTACCAAGGGAAAAAGGATTGTAGCAACAATATCAAGCTCCCAAAACTAGATCTTGACCCATTATAATTTTATTCCTCAAGCAGACTTTGTCTCTGTGAAAATCTTGGTGATAATTTAGTAGGGCACAGTATGAATGCATCACAGTACCTTCCTTGAGATGCTGAAAATAATACAACACTAGATATCCTTATTCCTAGTAGATGACAGTACAGACAACTGATAAGTTCTGACTCAATGGGTTTGAAGGAGAACTAAAAAGTAAAGGTGCATTTCACCCCAGCAGAGAAAGGATTAAACAGTGAACCATGATATGCATGCATTAACTCTATACATTCATTATGCGGGAAGAAACAGAACAATTCTGCCATAAGGGGTGTTGTGTCAAACATGCTGAGTCTTACTTTGAACTCTGTTAATGCTAGTCATGGTTCTACTTCTACAAGCAGGGATAATGATGCCTACTTTGTGGAATTATTGAGAGAACAGACTTAATGCGCTAACCCCACTGCCTGCCAAGTAGAAATGAGTTAACGCCTATCATTCCTGTTAATTCAAGAACCACAGCACTTCAGAAACTTAAACAACAATTATGACAACCATGCACTAAGAAATACAAATCTGACGTCTGGAAATCTTCCCCAAAACAAATATAAACTTTGTAAATTTAATGATAATAATATTAAACAACTGCAACACATGTAACCATGCCAATTTGGTAAAAGCCAAGAATGGCATGGACTCTAAGTGAAACTCATAACTTTTAATATTTTGTTTATAAGATTATATAACTTATAGAAAATACTTGTGGTTAAAAGTTATAAGTGGTGTATTTAAAATATAGACATTGCAATAAAATTAGTCTATAATATACATACAGAGGTTGGGAGAAAATATTGCAAATTATGCCATTGAATGTTATAGGTATTAAGGGAATGTTATTTCCCTTAATCAACAGTAGTCTGTATATGGTTGTATCACATTTGTAGCACATGGTGAATTGACATTTGGTTAATATTTTTTTCAAGACAGGGTTTCTCTGTAGCTGTCCTGGAACTCACTCTGTAGACCAGGCTGGCCTCTATGTCGCAGAGATCTGCTGCCTCTGCTTCCCAAGTGCTAGTATTAAAGTCATGCACTACCACTGCCTGTTATAGATAACTTCTTAATCAGGAAAATGTTTGTGACAAAGTTTGGTGACCCAAGTCAGAGTGCTAAAACTGGCTCAACCTCAGTAGAGCCTGTCAGCTAGCCATTTGTTCTGGGTGGCCCTTTAGATAGAAAGGATGGTACCTTTGTCAAAAATTAGAGAAAACATAAAAGGAAAATAGTATTTCTTGTGATGTATTATTTGACAGTTTTTAGTAATAAAATTAATAAATTAATATTTCATTAGTCCACAAGCGTATGTATTTATTTAGCTGATGGGTCTGGCTGGCAGTATTTGATCTGAAATTGCAGAACAGAAATGATATAATAATGGGAATGTGGCCTATAAAATTCAAATATTTCCTGTATGAGTAATAAATAAAATAGAAATTCCTAGACTGAAACATCTGCACAAGTGGACAATCAAGAAATTCAACCATTTAGCAACGAGAGACTGGCAACAAATAAAGGTGCCAGGAAACATAAGGCCTGTTAGCAGCAAAAAGGCAAGCTTTTTTCCATTCCCCTTTTGGTCCTACCTGGTACACCTTAATTTGAAGACTTTAGGAAGACCAACTTTAGTCTGAACCAAACAGAACTGCTCCTTTTTTTAGGTCAAAAAAAGCATTGACAATTAGCAATTGCCAAAGTACAAGTAAACTTTGGCGATGTATATGGCATAGGCAATTTTTACTAACATGGCACAGCCAAAATGGTTCTTGATTGAGGAATGAATCTTAATATCTCAGAGAAGGAAATTTTAATGAAGTCTGAAGCTTTATATTGGAAATAATTGAATGCTTAGTATCGCAAAGCCCAGCTTAGACATTTCCTTTTGACATTTGAAGGATTTGCATTTGCATTTTACTGGATTTTCATTGATTATAGCTTTCTGTCTGAAAAATATTTCAATATAAATTTGGTTATTTAAAAGTTCTTCTGATGGGCTGGTTGAAAAACTAAACTATTCCAAACACCAGAGAAAAAGAATGTATTTTGCTTGCTCAAAACTAACTTAATATGAGGAATCTGCCCTTTAAGTCTAGACACAGGAATTAGGGAAATCGGTGAGATAAATGTGTAGTGTTTGTAAAAGGTTACAAATATATATTATAAATCAAGAAAAGGTGAGAAACCTTACATTGAGATCGAAGAAGCACCTTAGATTAGTTTGCACAAAGAACAAAGCAAAAGTACATGATATTAAGCAGAGTGTAAGATAATCATCTCTGCTATAAATTAGTTTGATACCTCCAGACTTGAAACTCAGTGGTATTTTCATGATTCAAGAATGGCTTGGAATTAACATAGCACATTTTAGGAATGCACTATCTAGACAAAACAGAAGTAACTGTGCAGAGAAGAGACACAGTGGCAAAACTATCCCTCAAGATACGCCATGAGTGTCACCATGGCTCCACCCTGAAGTTTTACTACCAGATCACCTAAGCATTATCACCCTTTGGTAAGGTATAATTGGCTATCTTGTCCTCTGAATTGTTTTTCCTGCTGGAATAAGACTTTTTCTCAGGTCCTTTCCCTACAGATGTATAGCTTATGTCCCAAAAATGACTAGTAAATAGCTGAATAAGTAGGCAAATAAATGTTTCAGAAAAACAAAAAAACTCTTAGCAGAGAACAATGTATAGTAAGAGGAGTAATTTTCCAAAGGTAATTATTTTTATTCTCTTCTTAAGACATTGCTAATGATATTTTGTTATTTATAAAGTAATTTCCTACAAATCAAAGTTGATGTTACCAATAATACTAGAAACCTAAATATACATACATTTAGTGATTAGAAATCCCATATAGATATTTTATCACCAAAGAATATTAATCATTTATGTATAAGATTGTTACATAATTAATTGCAATCTTCCTATGTAAGGCTATAGAATGCTGAGATTCCAGGCAGACAACCCTCATGCCAGCCTATAAAACTCTTTTTAAGTTAAATGTTGTCTAAATTGTAATATAGAGCACTTATAGTGGCCATATTTTGCACAACTAGGTTAATCTTAACATTGAAACTGTAGGATTAAACCTATGAATGATATCAAAGACACAGTTACAAAATACCATTTTGAAAAGAGTTTTATAATTCTTTAATTAAGTTAGGTCCATATCATTTTATATTTCCTTTACTCATTTGTTTCCTTTACTCATTAGTAAATACACATGCATACACACACCTGTCATCATTTTTTTATATTTGGATAATACATAAAAAAACTAGTTTTGAGAATACCTAATAGCCAAATATATGTAAAAATATCTTATATGTCTTTGTGCAAATGCAAATGTTGTGTTTCAGTTTTATTTTATCTTTTAATTTTATATTAATCCTCAGTTTGTTAAGATATAAGGATTTCAGCTGGTCCTCCACAGGTCAGAAAGTCACCATTTATTTCCAACTGTGAGCCAATTTACTCTACCAAGCCCAACAATAAATTACTCATTTGTTAATATTAAAACCCACAAGTATGAGTTCCTCCTGTTTACTCAAAAATTGTATTTTCTTGAAGTCAGTGACTAATGAATATCAAGGTTTTTTTTTTTTAATTAAGAAAAAAAAGAACAAATTGAGAAAATGTTATTGCCTTCTAGAAAAGAGTTGCTTAAGATACAATTTTAAACAGGAGCCTGACTTTGAGAGTAGAGAATGCAAGAGTCCACAGTTTTACATTAATAGCAGTGGATCTTGCTTACAAAGTTCAAAATAATAATTGCATTTGGATGCCTTTCTCTCATCAAGTGTGTGAAAATTTCTTCATCTGTATTATTTTATATAAGTCTGTGAAACCAACCATAAATGTAATCAAGGAGAGAGGATGCCCAGAAATCTATAGTTCTAACCTGGTCCTTTACATCATTTGAAATCCTGAGCAATTCTGGGTGAAAGCAATTCAGCCCAGTGTGTCTGATCCGTATGTAAATAACCTGCCACACCAGTTTGCAAAATTATGTATTCTGCTGGTTCTTTCATGGGCCTATTGGCTGGGGATGTGTGGTACACAGCACGACTGCTCACTGTAGCTTCTACTTCTCATAAACAATATCGAAACTGTTTTCTCAATGGCACATCACATTTAAAATATGCTGAAGCTTAGCCAGAAGAGAAACACCTTTGGAATTTTCATCACAAACCTCTTTCTGTCTTGATTTTTGCTAGCATATACAAGTTTAGTGTCTTGAGAGAGGGCAACCTCCCCACTTCCTTTGAATAAGATAAGCAATATCCAGGTATTTTTAAAATAATTTATATATGTCACTAACTTATAATATTAATAACAACGACAAGAGATTGTGGATAGTAACAATGCATGAAGCCTATAAAGAAAGCACAGGTTAATATAAGTTGCATTACCTGGTATCATAAACAACAATTTGGTAGGATGTGATTTAACATGAGTGTATTATCCACAGGCTAGGAATATAAAGGGTCATTAGACACAACGTTCTAGAGGGCTATTTGATCTTGCTGCATGCCTTAATAATTTATGATGTGTTTATGTGTATAATTTAAACTATCAAGGGAGGAAGACACTGCTATGTTTTGTTTGATATTTAGAGAAAATAAGAGCTCTAGGAATCCAGATGATTAAAGCAAAAGAGGGATGTGTGACTTGAATAAAGAAAAATACAATCAGAAGACATTATCTCACAATCCACACACTTAGTCTCTAGTTCTGGCTTCCTTTTGCCCAGTGTCTCCTGAGCCTTAGGTAAATGAGTTGTGCTGCAGATGCATTGATTAAAAACCATTGTTACCGTGTGTGTGTGTGTGTGTGTGTGTGTGTGTGTGTGTGTGTGTGTATTACATATATATATATATATATTACATATATATATATATGTATATACACATGTATATACATATATATATATGCAGCAATAATATGAAAAGTTTCATGAATTTGAGAGGGAGTTTAGGGGACACAATAGGAGTTGGTATAATATAAACAAAGTGCTCATGTATAAAATAGTGGAAAGTTAAGATATAATCAAAATATTACTGATAAAACTGAGCTTCAAACAGTCATGGTTTAGAACTTATATATCACGAGTGTCATCATCAGTTGCCTATACTATAATAGAGGGTGGGAGAAATGGTGAAAGTTAGGACTCAGTGTAAGGAAGTCAGTCAAGTCCCTGGAGGAATGTCTGTGGTTCTGTGAATAAGAATGACTCCCTCAGGCTCATGTATTTGAATGCTTCATCATCAAGGGTGGCTCTATTTGAAAGGATTAGGTGTGGCCCTTTTGGAGGAATTGTGTCACTGGGGTGGACTTTGAGGTTACAAAATCCTCTGCAAGGCACAGAGACCCTCTTATTGTGAATGGATCTGGGTGTAGCTCTCATCTATTTAATCTCTGCAGCTATAAGCAAGCCACCAATGAAAGGCTTTCTCTTGCAATAATTGTGTCTTTTACAGCAATAGGAGGGTGGCTAAGACCATGCCTTTAAAGGAGCTCCTGAGATTGTGACTGCTTTTTCCCTTTCTCTGCTGTCTAGTTACCTTTATATAAACAGCTCCTCCTTAGATTCTGTTCCCTATCATGATGCCCTGCCACAGTTGAAGCCCAAAAAGCAAATGGCCAATCCACAGCACCAGAGCCCTCTCAGAAAAAGGCACACAGTCACAAATGTCGTGTCTCGGGTATATTGTCAACCCAAAAGGGAAACTGACAAAAACAGAATACATGTGACAGAATATGAAGTAGTAGAGCACATACAGTGTCCATTATAAAATGAAAGACAGCAGTCTATCAAGATAGTTCAGAGGTAAAGAAAGGCACTTGCCACCAATTTTGACAACTTGAGTTCAGTCCTCTGGATCAAAAAGATAGAAGAGCAATCCTGACTCAAATTTTCCTCTGACCTTCGCATGTGCACTGTAGTATGTGCCTGCCATCGAATAAATAATGGAATATAATAATAGATAAAATAGCCATTAGTTTTCATTTACCAGCATAAATTTACTACTGGTTTACTATTAAGACAAGAAGTGAACCACTTTATTTCAATTAAATAAAAGCTTTTTATAAGAATAAATAAATGAAGGCTATAAGGACTGGAATAGTAGTCATTGTATGAGAGAGCTTACTACACACACACAAAGATCTGAGTTTGAATCTATAGCACTAACATAATAACTAGGCAGAGCCAAGTTAGGACCCATAACCCAAGAATGGGTGAGGTGGCAACAAGTATTAGATGGTCTTGCTGGCTGCCAGTTTCACTGTTCATTTTGTTGAGAGCTCAAAAGAATGAAACAGAAAATCAAAGGGAAGGATCTCCAAATTGGTTCCATGGCTTCAGGATACATATGGCTATGTACAATTACAAATATACATATACCACATACATACTCTTCCATGCACACCAACAAAAAAAAATTAAAATTGAAAAAGGAAAAGTGACAGAAGCAGACACCCACAGCTAAACACTGAGCTGAACTCCTGGAATTTAGTTGCAGAGAGGGAGGAGTGATTAGAAAAGGGGTCAAGACCAGGCTATAGAAACCCACAGAGACAGCTGACCTGAACAAGGGGGAGCTCATGGACCCCCAGACTCATAGCTGGGAAACCAGCATTAGACTGACTCAGACCCCCTGAACGTGGATCTCAGTTAGAAGGCCTGGGCAGTCTAAGGGACTTCCGACAGTGAAACCAGGATGTATCCCTGGTGCATGAAAGGACTTTGGGAGCACATACCCATGGAGGAACACTCCCTTAGCCTAGAGACAGGAGGGAGGGAAGGCCTAGTCCCTACTCCAAATGACTTGACAGATTTTGATGATCTATTCTGGAAGGCATCACCCTCCCTGTGGAAGGAGTGGGGTATGTGACTGGAAGTAGGGTAAGGGGTATGAGAGGGAGTGGGGAGAGGGAACTGAGGTCGATATGTAAAATAAGAAAAAATAATAAATATATATAAAAATATATTATATATAGTATATATAATATATATAAAATAAAAAAAATTATAAAAAAGGAAAAGCATTTGATTTCATGTATTCTCTATACCACATTTATTATATAGTTAATTTTCACCTTTCCTAAAAATAATTACTGAGTGAGTCTGTGGTAGGGAAGTGATGTCTTAATATAGCTTTTATAAAAGAAAGGCATAATAAGCAAAGAAGTAAAGAAAAACAAAGCCTTATTTAGAGGAAATATGAATCACGGCTTTTAGGAACTATTATTTAGAGGTAAGCCAAAGGGAATTCCAAAAGAAATATGAGTGAGGGCAAATGTAAGTTTTATAAATTGTCTTGTACATTGTTAAGTCACCCAGGATCCCTCATTGGTATTGCAATTGAGTTAATAAGTTATATCTAACTATGTACAAAGGAATCTTCCATGTTCTGTAGCTTATTTACTGAGCTGTCTCAGACTAAAAGATTCCAGCCCATCGAATTTTCATCTCACATAAATATTTCAACAACAATAAAATATACATCGCCTTCTTTAAACTTCTCTTTACATTGTTTTCAAATAGGCATTCAGGAATATATTATATGCCGGGTTCAGTTTTAATTTTTAACGTATCTCTTAATGGGATTTTTTTGAACCAGTGGAGCCCTGGAAACTCATTTAAAAGAAAATCTCTCATGATACTGGCCCTGCATATTATTGATCCCATGAATCAGTCATGAGCAAGAATCCCAGTGAAAAGAAATTTAAAAAAAAAATTTAAAGTGTAAGTCAATCTTCTCTGTTCGGTTTTGAAATAAAATAGCAAGCCCCTATCAGTAATAGTGACAAATTATATGCACGGTGATTATCCTCAGATGCCAAGAGACAAAAAGAATTCTAGAAGACAGAGGATGTCTCTGAGGTATGTGGCCTTATTCTAACTTCTTTGTCAATGGTCTTTTGGGTACGAATGTCATCCAAAGGGAGTCCTGTTCCAGTAAGGGACATGGGAACACAAAGCCATTTGCTCCCTGTCATTTGAAAGATGTCCCTTTAGAGTCTCTAGTTCCCCTTTTGCAGTCCTTCTGAAACTTCAAGGCTTACCAATTTACTCAAATCTATTACATACTCCAAATACCCATGTAAGGACACTGCAGGGTCTCCAGCACCCGCTGTAATGCTGGCAGCCAGTGCAAAACTTGAGTCTGAGTCCAAATTGCAAGCCTGTCACTTAGTGCCTGTGTAAATACAGAATTACTTGAGAAGTCCAAATTTTTCTTCTGTCATTACACAGAACCTTTGTAACAGTAGTAGTATTAGAATTTAATGAGCAGAACAAAGAATATATACTCATTAGCTGAGTAAACACGTAGAAAATGTCATTTGTGGAGATTTTAATACTGTCCCAAAATTTGTGCACTAACAAAAAAAAGAGCTAATAGTACAAATGTTTTCTTTCTTCCACTCAGCAGTCCCTTTGCATTGGAAAATATTTCAAATATACCTTTAATATAACACCTCCCAGATGTGAGACATGTTTTCACTTATTTATTGGATGCATTTGTTTTCCTGTGTGGTGGCTTTGGAGAGCTTGCAGATTAAAAACAGCATTGAAAACAACCACTAACATCTTCTTTTCCCCTTAACACAACTTTCATTTCCTGCTATATCAGCGAGACAATGAAGCATTCAAAAGAAATCTCAGCAACT
>JANBXA010000651.1:93610000-93940000 GCA_030556225.1 Cricetiscus sungorus | reverse complement strand
GAAAATAATGTTTCTATTCCAATTTTGGTAAGTATGTTGCTTTGGTGGTCAAAATGTTAAGAGATTGGGAAAGTCCGGGGTAAAATCCTTAGGGAACTTGAGATGTTCTGTTTCTTCACCCAAAGAAGTTATATGAGAAGACTTTATATAACTTCATGAATGGGGTGGTGTTGTGGTGGTAGGAGAGATATAGTGATGATTGTTCTGGTTTTTTTGTTTGTTTGTTTGTTTGTTTGTTTGCTTGTTTGGCATTTTTGTGTGTGTGTGTGTGTGTCTGTAGTTTTCTAACTAAGTCTTTTATTTTAATTAGAAAAAAAAAGATAAAGTGGAACAAATAAACAAAAGAAAAAAGGCTGCTGCTATGAATATCAAATTTTTAAGTCTATGAAGAATTCCCTGAGTTTTATTCTTGGATTAAAGTAAACTTATTTTGTTTTAAAGTATTATTCCTCCAGTGATTCTATTTGAGGACAGAATGTAGAAAAATACAAATAGATAAGAAATGAAAAGGAACAGTGAGATTAATATAAACAAGCAATCAGATTAAAGAAGATAAAATACAGAAACAAACACCAAAGAAATCCATATAGTAAACATTTTGAGTCTAAATAAAAGAGAAATATTAACAAGTGTTGTCATATGAATTATTTCTTCTGAATCTATCTGTAATCATGATTGCTCCCAAACAGTTACAGTTTTAAACTTTTAGGATAAATAGAGACAGAACATCTCTAGTAAGCATGAATGCAACAAACAGATTAGGGAGGTCGTGCCTGGTCTTGTGAATACCTCAGGGTCTTACCAGGTTGTCTAGTCACTGGGGATACTTTCTAAACAGGTGCTTTTTCTTTAATGGAAGGAACTGAAATTAATATGAGCTATTTAAAGTTCCTTCTCTCTCTATGTCATGTACAAACACAAATGCAGTTCTTTATGTTTCTTGGGTAGAAGTGTGAAGTAATTGTAGATATAAAGAATAATAATTCCATTTTTTCTATATCATGAATAGTAATTTAAACATATAAGGCTTCATATCATTGTTTGGCATTTTCTTTTGAAACTCCAGAAATCCTGAGAGTAATGTAAGGGTCTGGAAGGTGGTAGAGAGGGAACAGAACTTAGACAGAGGGAGAAGTGTCTATGGCAACCCTTCAGGATGTCTCTATGAATCCTATTGGTTTATGACTATTGTGATCCTTAATTAGGGCTGCTGGATTTTACTTGAATAGTCACATAGTGGCTTAAAATCTCTGTTGAAACCTTTACTTGTTGATCATTGATTAGAAACCCAAGAAATTTTTTTTCTCAATTCATACTTCTGTCCACAATATGGCCAAGCTTTAATAAACATGACTCTAAGCCATTGCCCTCTAAACTAATTATCAAGGTAAGCAAAGGTATAATGTAGACCTGGAGAAAATAATATGCCCAATTTCTACTTGTGATGAAATGCTATTTATGCCCTACCAGCAATAGTGAGTACATTCCATGAGCAAGCAAGGATCAGGCCATGGAAGAAAGCAGGACATTCAACTCTATACTTTGATGACACTAAGATCAGCTAAGAAGGTACCTATCCTTAGCTAAGAGTGTAGTTTAAGCAGCTGTATGTAAGACATATCCCTTGACCATTAGCCCTATAAGCCCAGTGTCCAGAAATCTAAACAGAAAGAAATGGGAAACTATCTGATATGTCACAAGTATTATTGGCTTTCTCTATGTCATATCTGATGTGATAAAAACATAGAACTGGCAGTCACATTAAATAATAATGGCAAAGTCAAGCATTCCAGGCTATGGTTGCACATGTGTCCACTGCTTCAACTTCTGTTTCAATACTGATCTAAGATCATGGGGAGGTGTGAAGAATGTGAAAGAGTTGTTGAGACAAAATGCCTCACACTGTGCTCATAATGCATGGTAGAAGACTTTCCTAAGTTGCTCACAGCAGAATGATTCCTCAATTCAGACATAGGGCAGCCATGTATGAGAGTATAGGTATCAAAGGCTGAGTAAGAAATAAATTGCTACATATAAAAACAGACAAAAAACACCCATGAACACTTCCATTTTGCAGATTCCAAAACCTTTACTGGGGCTAGAAACATGGCTCCGTGATTATTTGCATGGATTGCTCTTGTCAAGTTTGGTTCCCAGCATCATATTGGATGACTCACAACCACTTATTACTTTAGGTTCAGGAGATCCAACACCTTCTTCTGGCCATCAGAAATGCAAGTACAAGTAATGAAAATTAAATACATCTTTTAAAAAAATAAGACAAAGTCTTACAGAAATAGAATATTGTGGTTGGCAGAGAACAGATTAGGTGACTGTCACAAAGGAAGTTGCCATGCAATGTGTATGACCTTTGAGAGCTTTGAGAAAATTAAGGAATAAATCCTACCTTGAGGAAAAATCCACTAATTGCAAATATATATATTTAAGTATAAATTGGATCCTTCTTGAATATTTGAAATTAGAGTAATTAACACTATGTTATAATATATAATTAATAATAAGTGACAGGTTCTTATTTTCACCCCGCCATGTAATTAAATAAATAAACAAACAAGCAACCAACTAACCAAACAAATAAAATGAATGTATATGTGCATTTGTCTCTGGTTTATGTACACATGTGTAGGTACAAATGTCTTGTATCTATTTGGTACAAAGTCCAGAGGATCTTGTTGGATCCCTTGGAGCTTGTGGTGTGCATTTTTAGAAATACCATCTTAAGAAAGAAATGGGAGATGAACTATGGACCTTATGATTACACGGTAAAAGCTTCTAAACTCTGAGCCATCTCTGCAGCACCAAGGCTAGAGTAACTTACCTTAATTTATTAGAATATTGGGGGACATTTTAAAGAAAACATGCACACCCTACACAGACACAAACTATAGTTTTATATACACTACATTCTCATTCCAAGTTGCTCATCTATTCTTCTCTGAATTCTTTGAAACATATTTGCCACCATGAACAGAACAGCTTCTGCACCATGCTCCAGCTCCCAATGATGGCATTTGGCCCTCGATTTCTCTTTTAGATTAAAATATAATTACTACAGCTGATCTGTCTCTTGCTTTTTTATGTCTCATGGAAATGTAGCATGGTGATATGCCCAGAGTATTGCTCAATACAAAAATCACAGAATGAATGAATGCACAACTGAGCGGAGGAAGTGAATAAATAAATGGATAAAAATGTGAGCTAAACATTTCTAAGTAAGTAACCCTAAGTATTATATGTTTTTCAAAATTCATTCTGAAGTTTAATTTTCCCCTTGGGTAGTAAAGATAAAATGGAATAATTCAGGCAATTTGCAAAATGCATAGATAATTTAGGGGCATATTGCAGAAAAGCAGTCTTGTGATTTAAGTTGTTAAAACCCTAAGGGGGTCTTCATAAAAGTCCACGGGTCACATGCTTCATAATAATCCATTCTAAAGACCCTGCAGCATCCAAGATGTGAGGACAGGAAATAGGTTAAGGTGCACAGAGAAGTTATTAGTTGGGTCAGCACATAAGGGATTTATGTCTTGCCCATATGCCCATAGTGTTCAACAAGCCCCGAAAATAGACACGGCCTGACCTTTAGATTTCAGTGCTCAATAATTAACTTCAAAACTCAGCTAAGCAGACTGTCTGGTAGAGGAAATAAAGCTCACTCCCAAGTAGCTTGGCTATTAAGCTACAAACACACAGTTTGGAATTTTAGGCAGTAGATATTTAATACAATTCAGTATGGAGCAACCCCAAAGTGGTTTTCACAGAATGAGAAAACTTTTTAACTGTTGGGTAATCTGAGGAATAGAAATACATGGATTCCCTCATTTTGGCTTCAAAAAGCTTTGAAAAATAACAATGTTCATATAAATGGCTTGTGACTCCAGGCCACTTTCAAAGGCCTTATGGCATTTTATTATAATTTGCAATGAAGTAGAAAAGCAAAAAGTGGTTCTCTGCAGGAAAGAAGGGGGCTAGTTATATTTTGTTTGTTTGTTTGTTTGTTTGCAATGTATAGATTAGGATCTGTCTGTATGATGAAGCCATTTCAGAATCATGTACAAACTCTGCATCTTTCTGAAGCTTCTATTGATGCAAGGATGCAGGAGTCTAGGCTTGGGAGTCTTTAAGCTCTCCTGAGAGATTTACCTCAATGCAGGACCTGCTTATATTCTGAGCCTGTCATTTCCTGAATGAGGAAGAGATATGCCCTTTTCATTTCCAGCTCCTGGAGTAATTACAGGCTCAGAGAATGGGTCAGTGGGGGCACTTGGGACTTCTCCATGCCAAGAGGCAAGAAATCAGTGTCAACACTTTTACAAGAACAACCCAGCAGTAGTTTTGCTGCTACTTTTCCTACGGAGTCACAGAGATCTGGATGGCATCTTAACTGTGTCTCTGAATCAAGACTCACTTGGTATTTTATTCCCAGCCTGGGAGGGTAGCTATGGAACCAAGGACAACAAAGGTGTCATTAGAAAATGAGTTGTCCTCCACATTTTCTTGGCTAAGGAGTCATATGGGAAATAAAATATTTTGAACAAATATTTGTGTACCCACTGTTCCCAGTATGCTTGTGAGTGACTATCACTCCATAGAAATATTGAGGGAGATCATCTTTCACACTTTCATTGGCTTCATAATCTTTTATCATCACTGTTAAAAGACCCCAAGAAGATCTTAGGGTTTAATCCTGCTAATTTCTTTCACTCGGTTTCCTTTATGTCATGAACCAGCCCCTAAAGATTTATGTAACCATCTCTTTTAGTAGGCATCTACTATCCACCTTTGCTTGGTAGTTGGATGGTCTTCTCTGACATACTAAACATACTATCAGGTACAGATAGAAATTTGGATGCCCTCCAAAAACCACTCCAGGAAACAGGTATGGCCATATGCTTAGTTTTCAGAATCAACCTTGGGTTCTGGTATAGTGGCACTATGAAGGCATTTCATTGCCATAACTCCCTTATTTAGTTTATTCCTGTAGTATCTTACCAGTATATCAAAACTACATAGCTGTCTGGGAAAAAGGGAACCACTCTAACCAGTTTGCAGCATGTAAAAGAAGGATGACGAAGAGAAGGCTATGGGATTGCTTGGTGCATCGCCATTAGTGAGGTCTGAATCAGATACAATGCACTAAGTAAAAAATGAATCTTTCATACATGTTTCATGGGGACAGTGTGTCTGATAGGCCAGAGATAGAAGGAAGTTTAGGATGATAGCCAGCCATGTTGCCATCTTACAGTTGACCATGCCCTTTACCACTAGTTGCTTTTTTTGCAAATTTCCATGGCATCTGAACATGATTAGTATTGAATTTACTTTCTAGACAAGAGATTTGAGTGCTTAGAGCTTGACAATTTGTAGAAGTAGCCACTAGGAAAGTGACCATGAAACAGTTGCCATTTGTCTTTATTTCCTTCTCTCTCTCTCTCTCTCTCTCTCTCTCTCTCTCTCTCTCTCTCTCTCTCTCTCTCTCTCTCTCTTCCTCTCTCTCTCTCTCTATCTATCTATCTCTATCTCTGTATCTCTAACCCCCCCTCTCTCTGTCTCTGTATCTCTCCTATCCTCTCCCTCACCTTCTCTCATTACTCCCCTTTCCTTCCTCCCTCTCTTTCACCTTTAGCCATATAGACAGAAGAATGGTCATGTGCAGACACAGTGGGAAGGAGAGAAGATGACCATATACAAGGTAGGAACAGAATTGTTTTAGAAACTGAATTTGACAACACCTTAATCCCAGATTTCCACCCTCAAAACTGTGAAAAAAGCTAGTATCCGGTATTTCTTTTAAGAAGATTTATTTTTAGTTTATGTATGTGCTTGCCTGCCTTGTGCCAACAGAGGCCAGAAGAGGGCACTAGATCGATGGAACTATAGCTAGATATGCTGTAGGTTCTGGGAACTGAAACTGGATCTTCTGCAAAATGGGTCTTTTGTTCTTGTTTAGCTTTGTTTTCTTAACTCACACAGTTTCCTTTACTTACTTATTTTTTTTTGTTAAATTTATTTACTTATGTATATTTACATGTTTTTGATGTAAGCCATGGTCATCTGAAAAGTGGGAACTTCAGTTATGAAGTTCCCTCCATAAGGTTATCTCAGGCACTGCCTGTGGGGCATTTTCTAGATTAATGACTGATATAGAAGCATCCAGGCAACTACAGCTAGTACCATCTTTAGGCAAGAAGTCTGGGTGTTGTTTCTTACAGCAAGCTAAACAAGCTATACAGAGAAAGGCAGAAGTAGCATTCTTCTATGATCTCAACTTCAGTTCCTACCTCTAGATTTCTTTTTTACTTTGTGTTCTGTTCTAACATCCTCAGTGATAGAGTATGATGTGACAATTATAAGGCAAATGTACCCTTTCTACCACAAGTCACTATGGTTGTGGTGGGTTTTTTTGTAATTATTTTAAAATATATTTTTTTTCATTTTAAAACCCAATAACCCCCTTCCCTTCTACTGCTCCCACTCCTCCCTCTCCCACTCAATCCACTTCTCAGAGGGGTAAGGCCTTCCTTGAGGAGTCAACAAAGTATACCAAATGGAGGCAGGACCAAGCCCCCCTTCATTCCCTGCTCTGGTGTCAAGGTATCAAGGCTGAGCAAGATATTGCACTAGGGAATGGGTTCCAATAGCCAGTTCATGCACCTGGGAAATCACAGAAGCCCTAATTCAGACAACCAGTCTGTAAAATTTTGTTTTAGCTGACAGGACAGTCTAGTATATTATCGTAAATAAGACAGATTTATTTCAAGCCTTTAAAATTACATCAACATAGGTCATAGGTATCTGAGTTCAATCTAGTTTCTCTAATTGTATTAATATTCTTGTATTTCACCAACTGAAATTTAAGCTTACTGCAGATAAATATTACTTTAATGAGGAAGCATGCCAGATACTGTAGGCAAAACTTACTTTAGTAAAAATGCTCATAGTGAGTTAAGGTCAATAAAGAAAAACTTTATGGGAGGAACCAGGTTGTAGACCCATTAGAATAGAGCATGATCTGTATGGACACACATTAAAGCCTCTTGCTCTTCACTTCAGTCCTTCAAAATTTTGAGTTTCTCATGGAAACAAGTACAAATTAGATGCATCCCAACAAATAAGCTAGCTGAAAATTAGAAGCCTTTTTCAGCTCACGTTCTACTCAATTAGAAGTGATACATTGCATTTTCTCTAAATATGTACCTGAGAGCCACATATCTGACATAATTATAAATCTAGCTCTTGTTCAGTCTTATCATATTCTTTCAATGCATATTTCTATGTACTCATTAAACTTGTTGGTTTTAAAATTATTTATTGAGTAATACTCTGCACACATTTAGAAACTTCGTTTCAATGATAGAATGAATAACACTGTCACCCTATACATTATGTCATAGTCTTTAGAAATTGCAAATGTGTTAACTTACATGGACTAAGTGACTTTATGGATGTGATTATGCCCATGATGTCAATAGTAAATGCTTTTCCTAGGCTATCCTGGTAAGTCCCTTGCAATCTCTTGGTCCATTGGAAATAAGCAGGAACATTGTTGTCAGAAAGCAGAGAAGCAAAACATTAGATGGAAAGTATAGGAGTGGTCATATACTGACTGTTGTAATTTTTAAAAAGTGGCAGGAAAGAGCAAGATACCATAGGACAGAGTTCAAGAAGAGGTTTTTTTTTTTTTGTAAAATTAGGGTAAAAGAATTGTAAAAAACAGGAAAGGGGAATGGGGGACTGGACTCTAGGGACATGAGCAGTAGGAAAGAAGAATGAGGAAAGAGATGCAGAAAGAAGCAGAGAGAGAAAGAGAAAAAGAGAGATGAACAGACAGAGGGGAAGAAAGAAAGAGAATGGGGGATGGGAGATGGGCAGGCCTCTTAAAAGAGAACATATTGAATAGGCACAGTGGTACTCTTAGTGGCAGCAGCTGAGGGCATATCTTGTTCGAATTCCAAAGGCAGGCCAGTACAAATGCCTAAATACAAAAACTGACCAATAAACCTTAACCAATTTAAAGTCAGTTCAGATTTGTGACAACCAGAATTCAAGGCAAATGTCTATATTGTTTTGTCACTAAATCAGCAGAATATAACAGTAATTAAAATCAAATTTAGTCTTATTTAATTTTTCTTAGACCAACACAAAAGTGTTATTGAAAATGTTTTCCTTTGCTACTGTCTCAACAAAGAAGATGGCTTTGGCCATTGCTGTTACAGTGAATTCTCACGGGAAAACCAACAGTTCAGCCTTCATGTCTTGCTGAAAACTTGGGAGCGGTGTTCTCTATATTTGACATGGCCCCTAGTGGCAATTACCTCCTTCAAACTTTATTATGGAGTTGAACACATCTCATGAAATGACCTTGTGCCATAACAAATAGAATAAATATATATATTTAACCTTTATAGAAAAACTACAAAGCAGAGTTATACTAGTCAGGGGAATTAGAAGTGTGTGGAAGTATCTGATGTTTAACTGGAAAAGGGACAAATAAGCTTTATTTAATTATATGGCCAACTATAATTATAATTCTTAGAAGTTAAATGCACTCTCATCATTAGTAGAAATTGCAGCAGTGCAAAATCATAACAAAATGATGCTAGGCTTTCAGTTATTGGAGATAGAATAAATTATCTAAATTAATATTACTCCATTATTAGTACATTCTTATTTATTAGAACTACTTAAGTACACCCAAATGTTTAGTGGCCATACTAAATTACCAGGCTAAAAATAATATTAGAGCAATAAAAATTTGAGCATTATAAGTAGTTTAATATTTCTTTTAGCCTAATGCAAAAATAATGGAGAATGATTGACTTACTGGAGAAGTCCAAAGAACATTTTCCTTGAGTAGCCCACCCATGGTCTCTCTGTCGGCACTCCCTGTACTATACCTCTCTGCTGCTCACATTCTCCTAAAGTAATCCAAATTTATTCTCTAACATTTCAAGAAAGTTTTCCTGAAGAATTGATGAGCCTACCTTCAGCTGATGCTCCAGAATTTACTGCAGGTTTAAGAATTCCATAGAGATTCTAGGTCTTTTGACAGCCGTTTGATGCATTGTCTCTCTTACACACACACACACACACACACACACACACACACACACACACACACAAATAATACAAGAACGTCTCCTAACCTTTCATAAACTGGGGCCCATAGTGAAGAATCGTGAAGCATGGAGGTTAATGACCCTTAATGTATAACTCTTTTATTCATCTACTCTTAATACTTGCACAGTATCTTTGGATATAAGAGAGCAAATCAGATATTAGACATATTGTTGCAAAGTTCTTCGGAGATGGTGGCATGACACTTGTTTTTCATGGATTCAAAATCTAAAACAACCCAACTTTTATTGCTACAAAACTAATCTGCTTTTATCCTAAAACTTAAATGGATTCTAAAAGTTTAAAACACTGTGATTTCAGGCAAACCCCGGGAAAGTTGTAGATATCACCGCAAAGGACAACAGGTTAACAGAGAAATGAGTACAACTCTGATTGGTTTTATTTCTTAACTCTCATGTTAAGCATTCTTCACATATAAGTCTGTGAATGGTAACTTAAAAAAAAAATAAAAGCTCCTTAATCCCACTACCAACAAATTGTTCCGTCACTTATTCCCTCAGACGTGCCCAGTTATTGTTGCCACGGAAACAGCCAGGAAGCAGGAGTGAAGCAGACTCTTTCATCTGCAGAAAGGATGATGGGAATGGATGAGAGCTGAGCAAGGTCAGGCGTTTGCTGCTGAATACAAATCTGTCATGCCTAATAGATGAAGCTCTTTAGCTTCTGTGCCGTTTGGGCTACTCCCAGCAGCCAAGGAGAAAATAAAAAAGACACTCAAGCATGAATGCCAATCAGCCTGTGCCGGCACCAGTGATGTATTTACATGTGCCATAGCAGCTGCGCTAGGCTTTGCTAGGAATGAGAAGATGAATTAAATATGTGTCAATAATTATAGGAGGTCAGAACGTAAATCTGGAAGGTTTGCTAATAAGATCAGAAGGGTGAGATCTGGATGATCTAGCCTGTTAACATGCCTTATGCTTTTCTGAGGTCAAAGTTCAAAGCCTGTCACAAAGTCAAATATATTGAGCTGAGAAATCCCTCAATCAGTCCTCTGTTGATTGTTTACCAAGGACAACAATGTGTTGCTGTATATTTGGAAATATTACACATTTGGTCCCTTTTAGAACGGCAGCTATCTGATACAACACTTATTCAATCAAACATCAGGGCCAAGATACCTTCCTTTAAACACACATATTTCAATCTTGTCTGCATAGTTCATAGTTTCAAGCCAACCCCTAGCACCTAAAATTATTTCTAATTAGAAAGTAAAAGAATGCAACAGCCTCATGAGCTGATATTTAGATCTCTACTCACTACTTGAGATGACTTCCTAAAATAGAATTTTTCCCACATTGTTTCTTTATGAAACTTTCACTAGAAATCCTGAATGAAGTCACATTAAACTAAGTATAATAATTTTCATTAAAAATATTAGCCATACCTTTACCGTATGAACATTTGAGTCAGAACAGGAACAGACTTTGGGAATGATGTTGGTGACAAGAAAGGGGAATACAGACTATCCAAGAGCATTTATGTTACATGGTACCCGGATTATAAACTGATATGAAATCTTCAATTTTATTGTGATAAAAGGTATATTAATGGAAAGGATGATCACATTGATTAAGAAATAAGTGTCATAACTTTATAAAGTATGCCTGTAACAAATCTACACTAACAAAGATTTATCATATAGTGTGTGCTTCAAAAAATATGCATCACATGATTTCTAGTGATAAAGAGGTCATTACTTATTGGAACAACAGGAGATACCAGGACTGTACCCTTCCTATTTTCTGGTCAGAGTACAATTGTCTTTTGTTTTGTGTCAATATCCTTTAATGAAAAGAGAAGAGAAAAACAGATTGATGAGAGGAGAGAATTAATTTGAAATATAATAACATCAATATTGCATTGCTTTATAATGTAGTGAGTGGCTCATTTAATAACACACTAACAAGGATCATCATGACCTCATTCATGCTAAACAGTTCACACCTATATAGGTAGTTACCAAAACTTATTTATATTATTAGGCTTTAAAAGTTAGCAAGTGTACACACAATTAATCATCAAAGGGTAATAACTTCACATTTGAAACAAAAAGATGTAATAGTACTGGAATTTGTTGATTATAAAACACAGAATGATAGAAGTAATTGCTAGAAGAGATGATGGCCACGGTGCCTAGAAACTCTAGCTAGCAATGAATTTTAAAAATGTGGTATCATAACAGAGACAATAGAGATGCTATGAATAGCAAATTACTTATTTTTGTCCTGCTTAAATCATGTTTGTTTCTCCTATATTAAGGTCACAATGACACAAACACTGTTTGGAAGGATGAACCCTATGACAAACACCTCTGAAAAAGTCATTTGCCAGGGTTTGTGCCAGCATCAGAACAGTGGCATGTTGAAGGAGGCTGTGGGATGTCTCCACCTCATCTCTTTAGCATAGTGTCATCTACCCATGTTCTGTAAAGGGGATGCACAAATAATTAAGTGGCAGTCATCTCTGTAACATAATTGCTCTCAGAGAAACTTGTTAGTTAAGCAATGTTTTCTGCACTCCCATTTAGGTAGCATAGACCCAAGTCACAAACCCAACCTTCTATTGCATCTGTTTTCAACACTTACAGACTTGGTGAACTGGAAGCTTGTTCAGCCTGTCCATTTTGGTGAAAAATTAGCATTGTTTGTCATAGTTTTTTTGAAATATAAACCAATTTTGTTTTGTTTTATTTGCTATAAATGAATTATTAGAGAATATGTTCTGATTAGGGTTTAGTTGAAACAAAGATTTACATATGAGGAATTTTTTTTCACAAAACAAACTATAATGAGATAAAAAATTATCAATTGAGTTTGGACAAGGCAAACCAAAACAAGGAAAAGACCAACAAGGAGAAGACACAGAATCAGAGAACACTCATTCACAGAGGATCTGTACAGGCTCTAAACTTGCTGACTGTCACATTTTTTTAAACTTAAAGAAACTTAAGGGTAAACACTGAAAAAAAATTCAATATTACATGTCACCAATGAATAGGAGACTAGGTTTCTCTGTCTATTTATTTTTAGTGTCACGTGTCACCTGCACAAACAATTTACATTTATTACTGATTTCCCACATGGGAATGCCTGGTTAAGCACAGAGCATAGGGTGTGCCACAAACCAGGACCAAAGGAATCAGGCCTAAATGACATCAGAGGTGCGTTTTGAAGGCCTGACTTTAGTAATCTAATTCTGTCAGTCAGGATACAGCTGTAGAAAGACTTCAAAGCACTCATAATCGTGTTACATACTGGAGAACAAACTCTTCACTGCATATTTAAATCCTAACAGTATGGTTAATCTGGTCTACTGGTGCACACTTTCCTTCTACACCATCTAGTTGACTTTAAATCATTACTTAATTTCTTTATTATCACTGAAAAACCTTTACTTATTAAGTCCAGATAAATATACTAAGCATGAGAACGTTTGGTCTTCTGACCCCAGGGCAATGTCCTATAGCTTCCTGTCTTCTCTCTGAAGACTGTGTTGTGTTCTGGGGTCTGGGTACTCTGAATGCCTAAATAGGTATCCTAATTTGCATTTTGCCATTGTGGCAAATTAGCACACATAGCTTGTTGGAGGAAAATATTTGGTTAAAGATTACAGTCCATTACTGAGGGATGGCAAGGTCTGAAGCTAAGACCATAGAGGAATGTCTTTTAATGGCTTGCTACTGGGGCTTGGTCACCCTGCTACCTTATACAACCCAAGATGACCTGCTCAGTGGCAGCACCCAGTATAATTGTATGCAAGAAAGATGCTCCACAGACTTATCTACAGGCCAATATGATAAAGGAAATTCCACAACTGAGGTCCCCTCTTCCCAGATGACTTTAGTTTGTGTCAAGTTAACAAAAGTACCCAGCTAAACAGGTGTTAAGCACTACACTGTAAGCTGTCTAGTTGGGATTTATTGCTCTTTAGAAGAAGAATTACAACAGAATCATACACTTTAATAATGTGTAAGACCTCTTGTGGAAGATTATTCAAAGTCACTGGGCAGTGAAAGTCCTACAAATTATATACTTACACTTTTGCAGTTTCCCATATTCTCATGAATTACAGAAAATGCAGGAGAAATGAACTCAAGATATAGTGTATCTTTAAAAAATTATTTTTGTTCATGGACATAAATCCAAACCACAGCTTAATGTAGTTTACAAAGCAAGAATTTTACAATTCAGAAGCTGAGTGTTTGCTAAGGATACCTGAATCACTGACAATTTTTGCAATAGTTAAAAAAAATGAATTTCTATGTGTATATCTCACCCACAGTCATCAGTGTGCCACTTACAGCATATCAGTTATCACTCTTCTTTGGCACATTGCAGAAAACCTTTTTTTTTTTTTTTTGAGTTTTGAGGGCAGAAAATTGGATGAAAACATATAGAGAAGAAGTTGCTCTTTTAGTTGCTATTTTCCTGCTCATTTTGTTCCATAGTTCTTAGGGGAAAATTAGAAGAAACAAAAAGAGAACAAAAAGGTTCTATGGAATTGCTACAGTATGAAGGAAATAATTGACCAGGTATGCAAGGCATGTATACCTATCAAATCCCATGTGAGTTAGAATTGAAGAATGAAAAAAAAAGAGGGGGTACAAATAAACAGTGGGTATCAGGAAACGGAGATGTAGCAAAGTCACAAAGACAGATACTAACAGTTAACTAACTGCACTGAAGAAAGAACCAGAGACAACAACTTAGGATAAGGATTTTGTTTTCTGTTTTGTTTTGTTTTCGTTTGTTTTGTTCTGTTTTGTTTTTCTTGAAGCAACAGAAATTGACTGTATGTAAATAGTAAGGAAACTCTGAAGCAAGTATAATTTTAAGTGTTCCCAAACAAGGTCTGTTAAGTGGACTTTAATCAAGATGTTTGCAATAACTATTTTAATATATAAAGTTTCTAATTGCATTTATCCAGTTGCTTATTGACTTGTCACTGAACTAACAACTGTTATATTGACTTCATGTGTTTATTTTAATTCTGGAATTCCTTTTCAGTTATTGTCCTGAAGAATGATATTTCTTAACTATGAGTTATTCTATATCAGGGAAAGTAATCTTTTATATGGCAGTAGAAGCTAAAGATAATGAGGTATAAATCCATTTAAAAGAAGACAACATTTCCTTGATAAGTTATTAATAATAAGGCCAGTTTCAGTTATGACTTCATAATTGTTTTCTTATTGTGATCATGAATGAGTTGCCATATTTCCAAAGTGTATTGCATTGCTAGCTATATTTGCAATTTAATATCAAATGATATTAAAGATACATAAAAACCTATACACTGAATATATTGAAAAAGATGAGCTAATTCAAAGAACACAGTTCAAGGCCCTACTAAAATGCTGGCTGACACAAAATTCACATCTCTGCACTATGGAGACCAATGTTACCTTTGACAAAGATATATTTTAAATAAATTACTCTATGTTGTCAACTATATTTTCATAGCTGGGACTCCCCTGGAATGACTGTGTAAAAGTACACATACCAAGAAAGAGAATCTTGTATACCAACAATCCCCAACACTACATCCATTAAAGTCTCTAAGACTCAAAATGAGTCAGAGCATTTTGAAGAGACTGTTCGATTGAAATCCTAGTATGACCTGCTGACACCACCACATTTATTCCATTGCCAATCATAATCAAATGTATCTTAGTCACAAGAGAAAGGAAAGAGGGAGCCTGGATCAATGGAATCTTTGTATTTCCCTTCACATTTGCAAGGAATCTTATTTTAATATTAACTGTGTATAAAATTTTGGATAAACAATGAATATGCTCAAAAATATCTTGAACAAGAGAAAGAAGAAGGGGATGGTCTCATACTAAAGGTGTCTATTTACCCCGATCATTCCAATGAGCCTAGACTTTGTCACACAGTGCCATCTGTTCTCCTTCAGATAGCTGAACCTTTAAATATTTTATTCCTTTTAGTTTAGAGTTATACACTATAAAAAGTATTTTGATGTTAAAATAATTATTGGTTGTCTTTCTTAACAATTTTTAGGTATACCGTTGTGAGTGTTGTCTATGTCTGTACTTACATGTCGATAGGACCAAGGCATATTCCTCTATTGCTCTCTCCTCTATTTTTTAAGATAGGGTCTCTTACCATACCTCTTTTTCTAGATAGGTTGTCCAGTGAACCCTAGAGAGCATCAGCTACCCAGAATGGAGATTAAAGATGTTTGCCTCTGCACTCAGCTTTTACAAAGTTCTGGGATGTTAAGTCAGTTCTTCATGTTTGCACACTGAGTTCTCTCTCTAGCTTTTAACATTTTAAATAAAACTCATCCATCATATCAAAATCCATCCACATAGAGAGAGAAATGTAATTCAAACTATAGTAATCAGATGCTTATTTCCTGAAGCAAACATACTGCAAAATCAATTTTTGAACTCATTACATAAATCCATATTAAATTATTTAGTCTATATTTAACACTAAGTAAGGATAGTCAGGGTAAATTAAATTGGTTTTATTTCTAGTTTTCTGAAAGCCAAAGTTAATCCTTCCACTTTTAGTTTATTTCTTAGTGCCTGCTACAGACAGAGAGACAGACAGAGAGAAGAAAAAGATGTGACCATTCTTACCTTCATACATTTAAAGCTAATCAAATCAATATGTTCGAGGCCACCACTGACAGCACTCACAGCTATTTTATGTTAATGTATAATCCTTTAACATGCTATTCTATGGTGGCAGTACAATGAAGCCATTCCTCAAAGCAGAGTAAAATGTGTCCAGCAAAAAGGAATCATTTCATCAGTAGGAGAATGACCCACTTATATTCTATCAAGGAACTTGAGATGCATTATACAACCCTGTCACAGACTCTCTTAAGCTTTTCATTACCATCAGTAAAGCCAATAACATAACAGCATCCCCAGCCAGCATCAAAAGCTCCTTTTCAATTCAAATGCTAACTGCAACATTTCTTCCTTCATACTACTCATTGACTCCTTTATCGATAGGAGCAGATTTGTTATTCATCCCAGTCCAGGTCATACATATTCCCTTGGGGATATTGCAAAGTATTCCATGTTCATTTTTTTCCAGTCTACGAAATATACAGGGAGAAAAAATATGTTTTGTTTTTTCACTTTGCTTCTTAATTTTGCCTATTTCCATTGCCAAATTTTCAATTATAGGTTTTGCAATCGTATAAATATTTACTTCTATTAAATCATATTTTACTATATCATAATTTATACCTGAGCTTATCAATTAAATTAGTTGTATTTCTAGGATTTTCATGAATCATTGAAAGCCTGCCATTGTCTGACCTTCTGAAGATGCTGGAAATGCAGATATGATTAAGAGCTAGTCTAAAAAGAACTCCCAATCCTGGCTCTGCCATCAAGATGGATTGAAGATATTCTAGTGTTCATCACTTCCTATCTAGTAGTTTTAACATCAACCATCTACTCAGGAGTCTAGAATCTTTCCAGGTACTCATATTAATAGACATTTCCTAATTTTGCAACCCTTCCAACAAATTCTGCTTGTGTGTGTGTGTGTGTGTGTGTGTAGTTGTTGTGAATGGTCTTACAATTACCTTATACAAACTATTGAACGTACACCTAATTAACTGCCTTCACTCTTTTTAGTTTCATTTCCTGCCACCACTATACATCTACAATGACATATCTTTAAGAAGAATTGAAAAAAAAAAAGCAACAATAGATATAGTGAGGTGGACTTGTACTACAAGTGAAGGAACTCCAGGAAGCCTCAACTCTAACAAAACAGCTATAGGTAACTAAGGAATTTTAAGAATAGGAAATAATATCATCCCCATTGAAGAGCACACTGATTGTCCAAATGCCAAATACCAAACCCACATAGTCATGAAACAATACATATAGGCAACACTATATAAACTTAGCAAGCTGTATTTATATATTGGAATATATAATATAAAAGCCCACATATTTGAAAGAGAGCAAGAGAGCATATGGGAAGGATAAGATAAAGAAAAAGGGCAAGGACATAATTTTATTACCATCACAAAAGATAAAAGAAATAGCTAAAAACTGAAAAGAAAGTAAACTTTAAAGGAATACCTCCAGAAATGCAATTATCATTCACATATAGCTCATCAATATTCCAAGTATCCTAGACAAAACTCTAATTGCTATCCATCTTCCAAAAATCATTTATGGTCCAGTTCCTCCTATCCAGCCTTACAGAACACAATCCTCTGAACATAGACTCCTAAGTCTTCTCTATAGTCCTATACTGCCTATATAATGCTTGTTCTACCCACCACATCTTGCCAGCCTGATAGCTTAGATGTCAAATTCCCCCAGTTCATACCTCTAGTTCACAGAGGAAGAGCTGCTTATGCCTTACTGTGAGTTACCTCTATATACATATTCCTGGGACTTACAAGTTTTTGTTCTAAGACAAAAGTACTTATCCAACTAAAGAAAACTAAAGGTTATTTCTTCTAGAATAAAATTTTCTAGGCAGAAAATCAGGTCATTTAGCATACAGTTACATTGCTGGTTTTGTTGTTGATAAAGAAAAGCAAATATGAATTTATTTCTTTCTTGGTTGGATTTCCCAAAGAGCCATCTGTTTCTACTAAAAAAGCATGTTAAAAATCAATGTTATCTAATAAGAATTGGGCTCAAAGGCTCAGGTCAAATAGTGAGAAGTCTTATGTGGGATAGTACAGCAAGCATCCTGTGTCAGAAACTGGATTTGGAGTCTATGAGAGACAGAGGCTTATATCTAGGCATCTGTATGTTATTGAGGCCACTCTACATTTATGCTATAAAGAATTAAGGAGAGGAATATAAAATAAAACACATGGTATTTATTTATTTGTTCTTGCAAATAAACACCATTGTGTTAAGAGAAAATCACACAAAGAATCTTTGTTCTCTGTCCCAAGCTGTCTGTCCCATTTCGCCGATTTCCTATATACATACCATTTGACATTTTTTTTTTTAAGAAAGAGAATATCTAACATGATTAGAATGTGCATCAATATTTAACTGGGAACTGGTCTTGAAAAAAATGTCAGAGAACAAAATTTCTATCTGACTTCATATATAATGAAAAATGTTTTATTTAAACAGAGATTGCTGTAAATTGCAAGTGAACTTTCTAATATTGTACAAACTATGGAATTCTGACAATCCTATAAACAGGAAAGAATATTTTAGTAAAGAAAACAACAACAACAACAATAACAGCACAATCAACACAGGCTCTATTAGACTTTAAGAATAATTAGCTGAAATAATTAAATTTTCCGTAAAAAGAATCTGCCATCACTAATCTACATTCCAGTTTCTTGCATATACTCTTCCTTAGTATTTGAAAACTGAGTAATTAAAGAACATTAGAAGTTCCCTATGCATCAATTAAGTTTGGTAATTAAAGTTGTTTGCATCAAGTTAATTAACTGCTAAGCCAACCATTTTTGGAAGTCAAGATGCAGCGGGAACTTTTTCCCTGAAGACACAAAAACAAAACTAAACCTCTCCATGGGGACAGTATTGCTAAGCTAAATATGACTCAATCACAGTCCAGTATTAGAAACCATCTTCTATAAAAGAGCACGGGTTTCCAGAGAATGGTGATTTCATAACAGTTGTGTCACTGACAGGTCTCACATGATCATGGATAGTGCCTTCCCCATCATTGGAGGAATGGATTCCACATTTCAGTTAACTATCTACTGTCTGTATGACCTAGCACCCCCCTGAGACCACAGGCCATGTGCCGTTATGGAAAGATCACATTCATTTGCTGGGAGATGATGGAGGAGTTACACAGAACTAAGTACCCCATCTACCTGCTCCCTCTATGAACTCCTACCAACAGTTAACTCGCCTGGTCTAGAAGGCCTCTTAAGTAGTTATAGTCATAAGCTGTTATAGCTGCTCTGGTGGTATTGATGGTCTCTTTGAATGCAGGATAGCAGTCTCTAACACATAGGGGTATATGATATTTGCCTGTAAGATTGCCAAAAAGTCATTCCACACCTAATCTGCATTTATTTACTGTCTCTGATACAGTGCTCATTTGGACAGACACCAATTGCATGCCATAATTTTAGATATTCATACTAATTTCAATCTTCTTCTTTATTTCATATTCTCAAACAGTTCTGACAGCTCCAAAGGTTTATCCACTTATGTAAGCATACCAATATATGGACAAAATGTGGTCATAACACAGTAGCTGAGAGTATGGGCTGACAAGTCAGGTAGACTCCTTCAAAGTTATGTGTCCTTGGGCATTTGATTCATTTCCCAGTGACTTTTCTCACCCACAAAGCTTGACATTATTTCCTCCTTTGTGTTAAGGAATGAATCAGGATTCCAGATTTAACATAATACCCAGCACTTGGCAAAGCTCAAGATAATTATCAATCATTGTCAAGCCTGCATGCACTATGGCTAGTTTTTCAGTGTTAGGGGTGGTATCTGGATTCTTTCAATCTATGAAATGAAAACAATTATATATTCTAGATGGGGATTATCCTAATGCTGAACAGAATTGTGTTTCTAAAGTTGAGCAAAATCTCTTAACCAGATGGTTCTTCAAATTGCTACTTTCTAGCATGCTTTCTGTGTTCTTTGTGTTGGACTCTTATCTAAGTAGAACAGATTATAATTGTAGACACTTACTTTTTCATAAACTAAAATTATGTGTTTTAAAATTACTATTAAATTAAAACATTCTAATAAAAAAGCTTATCCACTAAGACATTTTATATACTTGCAAAAGCAGACAGTATTCTGAGTATTTAGGGACCACATGCCAAAGGTAACACCACAGGAACAAATCAAAATACCTTGTATGTTTTACCTTTTCCTGCTGTATGTCTGATATTATTTCTAGACAAATACTTTATTTTCAAAATTTAAAAAGCAGCACATAAGTATTTTTTTTATTAAAATATCACTAAGGATTTCCATTTCCAGTTGGTTTGTAAGCTAAGATCTATTTTATAATAGTTTTATTCTACTAAAAATTTTAGATCAAAATTAATACTTTACACCCTTATTCTACTATGTGTTTTCATCTCAGTATTGCAGATTTCATTGCAATTATTACCACATCATATGATGTGTTGAGAAAATAACAAAGAAGAGTACATCTCAGAGCATTCTAAATGATGGTATTTCCCATCATAGTCTAATGTAATTCAACAATCCTGTCATTAAGAGCTAGTAAAAGCCTAGAGCAGTGAATAACCACAAACTTAGCTAAATGTGGTTCATATTATGGTTTTTTTTTGTGCCAGAAGCCATATCTTCATTGACAACAGATTAACATAACCTCCAGTGAAACATTTTTAGCCACAGTTATGTGCTTTTTCAGCCTTACACGAAAGGATAATCAGACATTCTCATTTACTGGGATGGAAAAGCACTATTCATTACAGGCATGCCCCAGGGCTCTGCTAACACTACTGTGTTCTGTCTTGGCATAGTCCAAGTGACTTGGTCAATCCACTAACTTTGCAATCTACTTTACTTGGCCATTATACTGATAACATCACTTTAGTCAGATCAAATGAGCAAGAAATGACAATTTCATGGGATCCTCTGGTCAAAGTCACATACCTAGACAGTAAGAGATACAATCAGTAAAGATGGTAAGGCTCACTGTACCAGTAAAGGTTTTAGTGGTACTATGTTTTGAGAAATATCATGGTATATACCTAAAAGTGAAAAAAATTGCATATCACAGTTCCATAAAACTAAAAGAATTCTTGATGTGTTAGTCATTTTGGGTTTTCAGGCAACACATGCCTTTTGCAGTGAATTAATAAGCATAGAAAGAGGTGTTTCAGGAAGTACAGGCTATCTTGTTAGCATCCCTGGCATTTGGTTGCATTACCTTTTGGAATCTACAATATTTATAATGCAGGGAAGAAGGAATTTGTGTAAAGATCATAGCAAGCCCCAATAAGAGAATCACAAACAAAACCACACAATATTCTATAGCAAAGTCAGATCACTTCTATGGGAGGTATAAATGTCACTTATAAAATTGCTTTTGGAGAATATTAGAGCGTGTTGGCAAAAACAAGATAGTCTGTCATGGGAGAATCTCTGTCTCTCTCTCTCTGGCTCTCTCTCTCTCTCTCTCTCTCTCTCTCTCTCTCTCTCTCTCTCTCACACACACACACACACACACACACACACAAATACACACACACTGCTATAGTTTAGCTGATTTGTTATTTATTGAGAATTGAATGATAAAGAAGGTCAGAAACACATAAATTTGGGGGAAGATGCCTGTGGATAGACTTAGGGAATTTGACATCAAGTTATCACATAAATTAAAGAAATCCAGCAGGTTGATCACTCAATCAGTGGTGCAAATGAAGACCATAGACAAGCCAGGATGAAGAAAATACTTGACCCATCAGCATAGGCTCCTGCTCCTTGAAGCTACTATCATTACTGAATGCATGACAAAGGCAAAAATTGAGCTCTTAGTTAAACATCATTTAGGCACCAGTAAGATTCTTGTTGTCATGCTGTTTGGCTTCCATCCACTCTAGAAATAATACTAGAATTTCATGGACTAGATTAGATACATAATTTTACTTAAGGCTTCAGTTTGCACCACTATCTCAGAGTTCATAAAATACTGTAATTTCTAATAATTCTGCAAAACTCCAAAATAAGTCAGTTTGTAAGGAAATTGGTGGGTGTGAATACATAACAATGGGGTCTAGTGATTCTGCTCAACCATGGGAATGCTGCTGACTCTATATAAACAAAGTAGAATACATAGGGTATATTTCAGGAAGCAAATTGTAGATAATATCCTAAAATGATGGGGTAGCTTCCACTGGAACATAGTAAATTCTCTAAATCAATGCCCAGTGTCTGGTGCCATGTGATCAGCAGTTATAATAAGTAGATACAAGTGGCTGAGATAGTTTTGTATTTGCTTTCCATCACTAAAGTTGACCTACTTAAGGAGTCTATTTCTGCTTCCCATGACTGTGTACAGGCTCTACAAATACAGATATTCTCAGAGGACAACTGTTGCCATCATTAAATTTGGAGCTCTTGCGAGTGCTTTGTCATTCCAGGCAAGTAAAAATACCACTTTGCAAAGAATTAATTGCTTAAGTTACTTGGCTGAGGAAATAGAAAGCACACAAAAGGAACTGGCAACCAAAGACAGAGTAATTTTAATGACCTAGTCCTCAATTTTAATGATAAAATGATTTATAAGTATCTATGGACTATGAAGAAAAGACAAAATTCCTGACGATACAATAAAAAGAGATCGGTGTTAAGTTTAAAGTGCTCCCCCACCCCCAGTGATGGCAATGCTGGTAACAATGACTTACAAATAAGGATGCTGAGACAGTAACAGAAAGATTGTTAGTGGGTAAAAAGCCCAAATGTCAACATTCCTCAGGAATTTCCTAAAAGAGGTACTATTTGCAGAAAGCTCCTTTTATCCCCTTACCTACAAAGATCTACTGCTTGGACAAAGGCATCTAGTTCTTTCTCAAATTAAACAGAATACATTATTTCAAAGACCCCCATCCTCCTGTCTGTCATTAAAAAATCCAATTTGTTTTGTAATATTTTGTCTCTCTTTGCTACCCCAACTATGGTGAGAGTTGGCCTTACAGTTTAATCCTCAGAAAACCCTTTAGTGATTCAATTGCATGGATTCATTGTGCCCTTGTTTACATAGTAGATTTTTCAGTTGGTGATAAGATGCATCAAGAGGAGTACAATCTTGAAATGAGGTAAGTTAGGTATTTTTTATTTTAATTTTTAATTTATTTTTTTAAAATTTATTTTTCTTATTTTACATATCCATCCCAGTTCTCTCTCCTTATCTATCTCCCACTCTTCCATGCCCTCCCCCCTCTCCACTCTTCTATCCTATCCCCACCTCCCACTACACAGGGAGGGTGATGTCTTCAAGGTGGGATCAACAAAATCTGTCAAGTCATTTGGAGTAGGAACTAGGCCCTCCTTCCTGCCTCTGGATTAAGAAAATATCCCTCCATGGAAAATATGCTCCCAAAGTCTTTTGTGCACCAGGGATGCATCATGGTTTCACTGCCAGACATCCCTTAGACTGCCCAGGCCTTCTAGCTAAGACCCAGGGGGTCTGAGTTGGTTCAATGCTGGATTCCCAGCTATCAGTCTGGGCATCCATTAGCTCCTCCTTGTTCAGGTCAGCTGTCTCTGTGGGTTTCTGCAGCCTGGTCTTGTCCTCCCTCTCTGCATCTGAATTCCAGTTCAGCTCAGTGTTTAGCTGTGGGTGTCTGCTTCTGTTTCCATCAGCTACTAGATGAGGGCTCTATGATGATGGATAATTTTTAAGGATTGTAGGTCATCTCAACTTTTGCTTTTGACAAGGGCAATTACTCTAGCCACTGCCTGATGGGAGATGTTATTCTGTATATATGTTTCTCATACTGGTTAATAAAGTCCTGTGGCCAATAGGAAACAAGATAGGTGGGGCTAGGAGACAAGGAGGAAAGAGGAAGTAGGGGGGAGGAGTCGAGATGTAGCCCAAGAAGAAGCAGGATGCGTGCTGCGGCTCCCCGATAAGCCGACCACGTGGAAATACTTAGATAAGTAGAAATGGGTTAATAATTAAGACAGCGCTAGCCCATAAACAATAATGGTAATTGGCCAACAGGATTGTATCAAATACAGGGTCTCAGAGTGCTATTTGGGGCTGGTGCGGCTATGGGCCCAGACCTGCTGCAGGCGGGGGCGGGCTAGCAGGCTGGCGTTGGCGGGAACAACCTGCTGCAACAACTGCCTTAACATATTTGTGTCTAGAATTTATTATACACACAAACTTGTGTAGAATAAAGAAAAAAGAACTGTATTTGGTAGTGGGACATCTTCTCTTTTTTTAAAGTAGCAGCACTCACTACTCCTGTTCAAGGGGACAGTTGGTAGGTAATATTCCTCTATTGAATTCCTATCTATTAAGCCTGCCTTCAAGAAAAAGCAATCATATTACTCAAGATACACCCATTTCAAGAGATACAGAAATCTACAGAGACATTCTAGATTCAGAGCATCCTCTGTGATCATCTGAGACTTATTGTGGCTATATTAAATTTACTTTTTCTAAACTGTATGGAAGTGTCACTTCATTCACTGTCACTTTGATGATAAAGACATTATGACATGGGCAGTTAAAGTATTAATGCTGGAGGGAATATGGAAAAAAATCAATCCTCATTTATTGATGATAGAATGGAAAACCTGTCCAGATACTGTGGCAATCAGAATAGAGAATAATCATGAAACTAAAAATAAATTTTCAATATGAGATGGCTAATCCAATCTTTGGCCTATGGTCAAAGGACTTGACATCCAGCTTCACATACAGTTGCTCAGACATTTCCATCACTATTTATAACAGTTTAAAATATAAACAACCTAAATAACCTTCAAGTGATGAATAGATAATGAAAATGTGGAAAACATACACTATGGATTACTAGTCAGCTATAGAGAAAAAAAATGTTATCACGAATTTTTCAAGTAAATGGATGAAAAGAGAAAAGATCAAATTGAGTGAGTTAATCCAGATCCAGAAAGACAAATACTACATGATTTTTATTCTGAGGTCCAAATGTTTATATAGAAGTATATTTCTTAGAGGAACTACAGAAACCAGGAAAATAAAAAATACCACTGCTGGAGTGGAGTGGTGAGGAGCAATAAAGAGAAAGTAACAGGGTACAAGTGATCTGATAAGGAAACTGGAAAAAGAGAGAATTAGGGAAAGAGGGTGGTAAATCCAGAAGAAAGAGGTTAAAATACCAATAAAGGTACTTGAAAAGTCATAAGAAATCATATTAACACTTAAAATTTTAATAAAATTTTCTTATCTGTGATGACTATGCTCACTCTGAAATCTAAAGCCTACTTATGAAAACTCCAAGATGAGGCATGAGAAGCACTCTTTTCAGTTGCTGGCCAGGGTTGTCCAAGAGATGTTGAAAACAAAGAGGATATTGTTTTTGCCTTTTGATATACTCAGCGATGGAAGGTAAGTTCCTGTTGTTAAAGATACCATGCACACACCAGCATGGCCTCATAGACCTGTGAATTGGAACCAAAAGAAATGACCACTCATTGAGGACTAGCTTTCATGGGAAGACACTATACATGTTACAAAAGGGGTAAGCAACCAATAGTCCTACCCATCTGTATGCCTTACAAATCACAACAATCCTATGATGGGAGATGTTATTCTGTATATATGTTTCTCATACTGGTTAATAAAGCTCTGTGGCCAACAGGAAACAAGATAGGTGGGGCTAGGAGGCCAGGAGGAGGACAGAGGAAGTATTTGGGAGGAGTCAAGATGTAGCCTGGGAGGAAGGAAGACGCCTGCTGCAGCTACCCGATAAGACGACCACGTGGAAATACTTAGATAAGTAGAAATGGGTTAATAATTAAGGCAGAGCTAGCCCATAAACAATAATGGTAATTGGCCAACAGGATTGTATCAAATACAGAGTCTCTGAGTGTTATTTGGGGCACACGTGGCTGTGGGACCATGGCGGTAGGACCCGCTACAGCCGGCGGGAACAACCTGCAGTAACAGGTCTAAGCTTGAATAGTGATACATATAGTTTGCTTGGAACCAACAACTCTCCATTGGATTTAAGATCCACTAAACAAGAAGAAAATCATGTCTGGTACTGGCACTCAAGCCAATTATCCAGGTCTAGTTAAGTCATGGATCTTTGAGGTGAATCTACCAGATTACTTTCTTAACTAGCATAATCCACAAAACATCTTGAATATTTGTCCTTATACTCATTATAAGTGTAGTCTTAAGCTCTCATCAAGTGAATTTATGATTGCAAAAGATGGAGACAGTTATGGAAAACCACAACCAATTAAAATGTAGAGTTGTTCAGCCCAGTCCCTATAGATCTATAACACCATTCCTGAACCTAAGGCTTGGGAAAAATTGTGAAAGAACAGTCAGAAAAACCATAGTATACAAAGTATCAGGGATTTTTCCCATGAGTTTGTGTCCCCTAGGAGTGTCAGAAGCTACACGGATAAGCTCTACCCATCATGACTGTCTAAACATGAGCTGAACAAGGACTATAATAGAACTTTTAACATAGGCAAAGAACTACAGACAACTAAGGAATGCTGAGGGCAGGAGCAATAGTCTTCATCAAGGGGAAGCATGTCAACTGGTTATCTAGTACCAAAAAAATCTCCCTTAAAACATACATATAAGTAACATTATATAGACGGTGCAGATTGTACTTATCTATTTGGGTATATATACAAATATATATGAATCACAGTTCATTACATGGAAAAGAGACCATAGATTTGGAAAGGTCTGAGGAGAGTTATGTGTAGGTGCTTAAAGGGAGGAAAGGGAAGGGGAAATAATTTAGTTATAATCTTAGAGAAATAATTTAAAATAAATAAAAATTATATCAAGAATATTTTAGCTATCAAATTTTATGTGTAATTATACATTTTATTTGTTATTTAAGATATTTTATAACAAATGAGAGATAATGTATATTACATATGATATAAATATATATGTACCCATAATACATAATATGATTATTTCTTTAGTACAGTATAAAAATAGAATAAATATAAAATATTTATATGCAATGAAACAATAAATGTTTCTCTCACTCTCCTGATGTTTAGAGTTTTAAGAACCCCACAAGTTTATAGCATTTCTTGGAGTGTTTACCACCAGAGTATGATGCGATCAATATTTATGAGTCTATCACATTTCCAGGTTGTATGGTTTACAGTTATTGCTGATCTCAATGCATTCCTGTCATTTCTAAATTCATTTCTAATGTCAAAGTCTGTCATACATTCATCTCCTCGTGATTATCATAAGATCAGCTCCCTGTTTGAAGCTCATGCAGAATGAAGAACAAGGTGAATGACAAGCCTTTATTTGAAAAGTTTCTATTTGTTGAAAAGAATTGGATGAAGGAGTTATTAAAGTTATATGGCTAACTATCCTGAAAACCTTACCACTAGCAGTCACTTTATTTGTCTTTGTAATAACTTTGCTAACTAAGCTATAAACATACAGTTTAAGTGAGCAGTAACATTAAAATATTTGTTCATTAATTTTATCCTTGGAATACAGGAGAAAGTAGAGGAATAAAGCTTTTATTTTATCCATCCCAATAAGTTCCTATTTTTCTTGACACTAAACAAAAAGATTGATTCAATAGTCAATGATTGTGTAGCAACTTACAGTCTACAAATTCCTTTAAAATGTATTTATTAACTAAATTTTTGTGTCTGTGTCAGTTAGAGAGTGCTTTCATGGGGGTACATTAATGTGCATATGTGTGATAAGGGAAGAACATGAGACAATCTCAATGTAATTATTCAGGCACCTTCCCCTTTACTTTGAGGCTGAATTTCTTACTAACCTAGAACTTTACCATTTTGGCCAGGCTATCAAGGGGCCCCATATATCATTAGCCAGTCTCTGCCACTGTCTTGCCACTATACATCTGGTGACAAGTGGCTATTATTACATATGTTCTTATTGGTTTCTTTTCTTGGCTTTTGTGCGGCTTCTGGGTATTCAAATTTAAGCCTAACCCTAACTCTAACCCTAACCCTAACCCTAACCCTAACCCTAACCCAAACCCTAACCCTAACCCTAACCTTAACCCTAAGCCTAAGCCTAACCCTAACTGGTCTCCATGTTTTTAGGAAAGTGCTTTACCAACCAAGACATCTTCTTAATCAATTCCCAACTGCAATTTATAACTGAGGAGATGGAACTGTAGGAAGCTTTGACAATCACCTAAGAATCTATTCAATGAAGTATATGCCATCTCAGTATTTCCAAATGTGCATAAGTAAGCCAAATAAGAATGTAGATGTAGTATATGTACAAAACTGTCTCTCGTTTTCAATGGAGACTAAAATGATGACCAAATTTTGCCTAATGTGCCTTTTGTTTTGTTTTGTATTTTGTTTTTGTTTTGTTTTGTATTTTGTTTTTGTTTTGTTTTGTTTGTTTGTTCTTGTTTGTTTGAGGCAGGGGTTCTCTGTATTGTTTTGGAACCTGTCTTTAAAGACCAGGCTGGCTTCGAACTCAAAGAGATCTGCCTGCTCCAGCCTCATGAGTGCTGGGATTAAAGGCGTGTGCCACCAGTGCCTGGCTCAATGTGCCCTTTTTGAAAATAGTTAACTGGAGTGTCTGCATTGCTCAAAGGAATAGGAGACTTGTGTGGGAGGGATGATGTGGACAAATTTACACTTATTTATATTTTTACCAAGGCAAGCAAAACATAGCATTTTAATTATTTGAACATATGGCCACAGAGATGAAGCAATAATTTGTTATCTTTTTTTGAAAATTTAATTCTGTATATTGTTGGCTAGAATTAATTTTTAACTATTTATGAAATATAATTCCTTAGTAATGCTTTGCACCACAATAAGAATTTATTTCATAATGCCAAGCTGAGCTTTTTTCTCATTTGAACTCAATGATGGAGCATGGAGGAAGGGTGTTGTCATTTCAATGAACAGCTTATTTTATAGGAAGAAATTGTCTGATGACATGCATGGGATTTGGCCTTCTAACACACTAACTAGTCTAGTAAGTGAAATGCTCTTCTAATTTGTGTCCCTGAGTTATAGAAACAATTTGATCATCTACTAAGTACATTTAAGCATTTGCATTGCAGAGTCTTTTCTGATGTTAAGAGACAGAGACTCAATTGCCACCCATTGCTACTATGATTAAGGCATGTTTCAGCTTTAATTATAGGCTCTTCTATATAGCTGTGCATTATCAAACTAAAAAAAAATAAATTTTAAAAGATCACATAGTTTTGCAACTAATTGTACACTTTTTTGAAGTTTTATGAAATGCTTATGGATTTATTAATTCCAACAAACCTTGAAAAATATATACCATCATGTCTTAGAGTTGACATGTAGTTATAGCTCCCATGAATGCAGATACAACTCCTGTATGTTTTGTTTCTTAAATTGCTTATTATTTTGATTTATAACAATTTACAAAGAATATATTCTGATTTTATGCATTGGTACTCATGACCAGGCAAAATATTTTTGTTAATTCCAGGGTATATGATAATTCCAGGCTATACTGCCTTAATAAAATGTTTATAAAATGCAATATCATTTGTAATTGGTAACCTTTAAAAGGGGTGACAGGTAATTTTTAAAACTCTCATTTTTCTTAATATATAACCCATTTATTTCCCTTATTACAGGGTAACTTTATTTAGTTACCTACATTTGAGAAAGAAAACAAATAGTAATTCATTAGAAAATATAGACTACTAATAGGAGACTCCTACTCTGTATTTCTCTTTTTGCTTGCTTTGAATTGTTGGCCCAATACATTCAAAGCATTTTTTTTTAAAAAAAATAGTAGGTTTTTTTGTGATTACATGGGCTTATCCTACAGCATTTTTTATGTGGTAGAATATGAGGAGTATACCATTTCTTCCCATGACAATTATATCCTATTTCTTGCCTATCTCTATTAAATACATTTCAGATTATATGATCTTCTGTGATCTGTACAACACTAGTCTCACAGCCCTCATCCCATAGCTAGAAAGTTACTTCCAGTGAACTACAGAAGACACTGTGAAGAAATTAAATGTATCCCAGAAGCTAGAGTCATAATAAATAACTAGAAGTAACTAATGCATTTATCATTTGTCCCTCTCTCTTCCCCATTTCTTCTCTTTCCAGGTCGAAAACAATTGTTAACATCCACAACAAATATCTATATGTGGAGTTTTTCAATTAATGGTTATCCCCAGTCCAGTGTAGTAGAAAGTGACTTGGTCAGCATGATAATTAATTCACATGATCACAACACAAGAAAGTCCTGTTTACCTATGTGCAACTCTGTCTTTTGAAAAAAATAACTGAAGTGTTTCTTTCCATGACACTTAATGCATTTTTGGGGATGGATGAGTTATTTTAAATAGTAGAATTAGACCAATTATCTCTTTTACTTGGAAAAAAATAATTTTCTATTAACCTCTCCACCCCAAATCACAAACTGAAATGAATAGCAACATCAGAAATATAACTCTGTTGTCAGTTTTGAGAAGATACCATTAGGCACTTAAAGTTCTGTAAAATAGTTAACTACTTTAATTTATATGTACCACTGTTTACATCATGTAGCTATGTGTTCCTGGTATTAATTAAACTCTTAAATGTGAATGGGTGATAGGTATAAATCATACAGTCTGCATCAGACACATTTTGTGACAGTATTAACCAACTACCTCTATTGATGGAGCATCTTACACTACAATGATTTTGAAAATGCTATTGACTGGATCTTTATTTAGTGAAAATCTTACATTCATTTCATCTTTCACAAAATACAAACATGTTCAATATTTTCCCCAAATTTGTTTTCTGTAAAGAATAACATATCATTAATTTCTTAATTTAATTAAGATGATTATGTTACTGTAATACCCATCACTAATTAGTCAAGGGGGAAAAATCAGATAACTATAGGCAAAAGACTGAGCAAACTTCATGAGGTTTTTATAAATGGATACTGGGTTGAATAGGTTATTGTCTTCATTTCGGGGAGAAACAGATTGCTATGGTTGCCAAGAGTAACTGTCAGCCACAAGTCTGTGGACACTCCAAAGCTGAACAGCTGTGTTGTGCAGAGCCACAATGTGCTTTAAAATGTATGTTGACCATTCATTGTTTAAATTTAAATAGAGAGGGCTATGTTCTTTAAACCATGGTCAACCTCACTGCTTAATTTATATTTATAGCTAGCCTCCCCACCATCTGTGTTCACAACCCACAAAGCATCTCTGAGGAATTAGAGTGACATTATTTGAAGACCAGATTAAATGGCCAGGAAAAAGCAATCCATCACTTATGGAATAAGTGTGAGAGAGTTATAGTAATATTATTTCATGTTTGGGACTTCTGTGTTCATTTCTTACCATTCCTTCCTAATTCCATGAAAAATATAAAAGAAACTGACAATACTCTACACTTAGATCATAAACATCCTCTATGCTCACTTTAGTGCAGAGCCACATAACATTACTGAGAGAGAACAAATATTTCTGTTTCTCGGAGGTCTTCTGTTTAGCTATCTCCATAATAGGCCCTAAACTCTGTCCTAGCTTCTGGCTTAACTTCACACCTGACTGTACCTCTCTCTTTTGATAGAGGATAGGAGCCCTCGGGACAGGTTTTATCAAGGGTACAAATACAGTTTCTTCCCATTGTTGACTCGTGTTTTTCATCGTGAACAGTACCAGATAGTTTCCAGCCAGAGTATCTTTTCCATTTGTCATGTTTGCCATCATTCCCATCAACCCTCTCTGTTTCTTTCTCTCCACCCCCCAGGGTATCACTTGGCATCTTTATTATTCATTTATCTGAAGAGAGGAAAAAGCCCACAAAAAACATAAAGATAGACATATTTTAGAATTTCAGGCAATGCTCCAGTCTTGTGAGAAGCTCCCAGGGATAACCCTGGGTCTATACTCAGTTCTAGCAGACACTAAGAGGATCTATGAATTATTTTCTTGCAACTTATATAGATGCAAGAATGGTGTAAATATGCATGCATTAGCCTTATGTATACATGTGTATATGCTCATAAAACTAAATTCAGACTTAATACATATAAGCCATATGTACATATGTACGAATGTATGTATGTATGTAGATACCAAAAGTATTTTATATTTATACAGAATATAAAATATTGAACAAAAGTTGTCCAAAAATAGACAGACAAAAAAACCTTTTGGTGGCTGTCTTGAAACCAGAAGCCCTTTTCAAAGTGTTTAGATTTCATTTTTTATATATGGCAGGTAGAGGAATAAGACAGACAGGTCTAATAAAAAATTCTTAGAAGTGATATGTCATAAATACACTATGTATAGCTTGAGTATATAAATAACTTCATCCTGACACTGAGCCATAGGGAAACTGTGTGGATGTTACAAGCAAGCCACACATAATTATGAATCTATAGCCCATAGTTCCCATGTCTTACCAGGCTTGGGGACTATCAGCTGGGCACTACTTTGGGAATTGCCGGCCTCATTTTCAGCCATGCACTGATAAAAGCCTTCATCTGACTTCACCACCCCAAGGATCCGCAAGTTGCTTCCTCCCTAGAAAGAAAAGGGAAAACAGAGGAAACATTTTGTAAAAGGCAGACCAATACCAAGGTAACAAAACAAATGCAGAGTGCAGAAGACATAGGAGAGATCACGAGGATATCTAGCCAATGGGCCCTATGCCATCATGGAATGATTTCTTATTCCTCACAGTCTTTATTAATTCAGGGGCATAAGTCTGACTACTTTTTTAAGGGAGATAGACTAAATAACTAGACAACTTTGTAGACCTTTAAACATTAAATTAAAAATATCTTTATCAAGAATGCAAGAAATCAATATTGGTATAAAATAAGTCATGGATTCACTTTATGAAGGGAGCTATATTGAGGTGATTTATAAGTAAATAAACAAGAGTGAATGATGGAAAGCCACTCCTTCTTGCAAATTCTAAAGAGTGAAGTATCTAGGATAAATTATTTCTGGTAGTGTTTGACCAAAGAAATATTTAAAGATCCTTTAAATAGTAATTTATTTGGCATAATTTTGAGGAACTTGAAGTTGGGTCTATGGTAGATTTTTATACCCATATTGTTTTTTGTTCATAGTAGAAAAATTTCACCTTCAGGAATTCATTGTGGAAATACAGTAAAGTTAAATTCTTTGTATATAAATTGAAACACAATATCTTTCAGGAATGGATGATAAAATGATCTAGAGATAGTTTTTAATTATACAAACTCAGTTTATCTTCAATATTAGTGTAAGAATTAGTTCAGTAAGTGAGACATGTTAAATCACTTCCCCTAAAGTAATTAAGAGATAAATATTACCTCACAGGGAATACTTAATTGTTTTTAGTGTCTTGTAGTCAATTTTCAACTGATGTAAAATTCTTAGATAAAGCAGGCCAACTTCTAATTAACAATTCTCTCCTAAGTTCCTATCTGAGCTCAGCACCACAAGTGTAACACACAATGGCTCTCAGATTTCTTAAACTATTCAGGAAATATTTTTAAGCACATTTTGAAGTGAATATGGCATATACCATACATTTTCTTCCACCTAAAGAAAAGAAGCGTTTAAATAGCTAGGCTGTAATGAGTCATGCTGTGAAAAAGATTATTCAAACTGTAGAAAAAAATAAATGTTGCATTTTATCATGTGTCCTTAAGGGCACTCAACAATTTCCTTTACACGCAAGTAGCATATATTTTAGGCATATGAACCACTTTTCAAGCTGCCCAATGGCAGGACATTTTTAATTCAGTGGTAGTGGGAAAAAGCATTGCATTTAAAATAATGGATTGATGTGGCATTCACAAGTTAAATGTTGCCCTCTCTTATTCTTACCCAACTAATTAAATAAATGAAAATAAAAGTGAAAATGGAAAATGGTGACAATATGATAAAGGTATGGTTACGTACTGTTTTAGATCTATAATGTGACAAAATGCATTCAACTAAGAGATTATGGAAGTTACAAAGAGCTGTCTGATTGTGGAAGAGTCATTTTACCAACTAGAACACATAATGCCACAGGGGAGACTGTGCTGGTTTCACCGGATGGACCATACCCTGGGTTCCATCTGCCTGGGAGACTTGGCTTTGTGATGGCTTTTATTTTACAGGGTCATATTTGTCTCAAACACAAAAAGTTCCTAAGAATCTTCTTTAGTCACATAATTCTTTTATACTTGAAAAGTGACTTTTTATATTTATTATATTTTCATATTCCTGAAATCAGAACCTTTGATGTTAGACTGCACCTAACAGAGAGTTTTCATAGTGCTTTGTCAAATGAGAAAAGAATCTGCTAGTAAGGCAGAAATTCATGAATATAGCACCTCTACCCCATTATCTCCTTCAGGGATGCTGAATATGAACTAGAGTTTATGGGGGCTGTAAGAGCTATGGTTCCTAGTCTCTTCTCTTTCTAACTTGAAAAATATAGTTTCAAAGCATTTCAGGCTACAGTTTCTTTGGCTAGTGCCAAGCCCACAGTCACTACTACTATTGTTACTTTTCAATAGTGTTGTCAGGCTCCATATGGAAAAAGAATCAGGGAGACAGCATACATAACTGCAGTTAGATGAGCAAAATAATAAGAAGCATATATTGCTGTGAAGCATTACTGTTGGTAGAAGCTGAAAAATAAAAAATCCTAGACCTGCACTCTAGGACTGAGAATGTCAATTCTAGGCCAAGAAATGATAATGGAAAATATTTGAGTCTCTAGCCTGTCACTTCCCTTCTCTTCTACTCTATATTTCCTACCTTCCCTTTTCCTCTTTATTCCTTTCCTTTCTTCCTCTCTTTCTCCATTTCTTTTCTTCCTTCCTTCTTCTTTCTTTTCTTTTCTTTCTTTTTTTTTAATACACTGGATTAACTGCCTAGAACTTCAAGTATACCTATTATTTGCTGTCTTAAAACAGTTCCTATAAGATATCAGAAATTAGCATACCTTATTTTTCAGGAAAGAAAAATTAGTGGGAAAAAATAGCAAATAATGACTGGGGTTGCAAAACTACAACATAAAGGAGATAGTTACCACTATCTGAAAATAATCACTAGGAATGACCACATCTCCATTCTTCATCCAATTCACAGTGGGCACAGGTTTCCCAGAAACTGCACATTCAAACTCAATGTCCATGCTTTCATAGGCATAGAGGTTGGAAGGGTGATTTAAAAACCATGGCGGAACTGCAAAGACAGAAAAACAGCAAGTGAGTGGGGAGATAGACAGGTGTGCTGCTGTCTCACTGAATTAAAAACACGGCCATGTAATTTGTGTTACTCCTCTATTCTTAGCTGATGAAACAGGAACTTGTAGACGATTTGTGTCCCCCATCCCCAGTGCAGTTAATAGTGTTTTACTATAGGAAAGAAAAACCAACAGGTTTTGGGTAAAACACATATGTAATAAACATTTTGAACACTCAAATATTTGTATCTATTTACCTGGAAGGTAGATAATGCTAAGGCAACTATGTTAGGAACAGACAGTAAGTTTACATGTTCAAGACGATTCAGACCATGGGATCAGATTGGCCTGTAATAGCATCTTGTTTCATTAAGATTTATTTATTTATAGACTCTCTAGGAAAAATAACCTAGTCACGTTCTTAACACATTTAGCAACTATCCACTATTCTACATCACTACACTATTATTAATTTCTGAGTATAATAGGTCAACTATTAATTTCATTTACCTTCTTAATTGTCACATTGGTAGTTATTCTATAGTAGAAACTGGCTCTTGAAAGAACCTTACAACAGAACACATATTAGCTAAAAGACACTTTCTAGATCAGTACCTCAACACCAGGAGACAAACTAGGAGAGCTAAGGTGAACTATGACTTGAATATTCACATAGTCTAGAAGGAAGATAAAATTCAATGAAGTATCAGCCACAATCTTGGCTTACATAGAAAATCAGCATCTTTAGCAACTATTTTCCAGGTAAGTCTGTGTTTTTATCATTGATTTACTGTGTTCAGTGATCAATGAGTGATTGTTTATATACATTTAAGTAACTACACATTTCCCTTTTTCTAACCAATATCAGCAAGCTTTCCCTTGTTGCCAGAGAAAGTATTCATGCTTGTCTTTTTGTTGACCAAACACTATGATATTGGGGAGAGACAGTGTATACGTCATGTTTGTCATCTTGGTTTCTTCCACCTTTCTTACCCAGCCTGTCTTAGTCTTGATTTGTAGCTAAATATTTGAACTCCCAGGACTAAGCTCATTTTAATTTCTTTAATCATTCACTGGGGCAATTGATTTAGATGACTGGACCCAGATTCATAAATATTCATGGTCTAAAGTCATGAAAAGAAATGTCTCAGAGCTGTTCTAAACACTGTATACAAGGCTAAATTATGTATTTAATATTGATAGTATTATTAGCATAATGATGATTTTTTTCTGATTCTTTTGCCAGGTTCACTTACAAAGTATCAGAAGACATCTGAAATATTTATCGAGTGCCTCTGAGGAAATATATATGACTTGAATCTTTACAACTCTGTCCTCAGTTTTATACAGATTTGCATCTGGTGATTATTTACTAAGCATCAGCCAGTATTTACTGGGAAAAGACTAAGTAGAATTTATTAGTCCACTCTCTTTATACTTAGTATTTGCACCATAGTTCTCTGGGAAAGATGTATTATTTTTATTTTTTAAAACAAAAATGTTATACTACAAGGTATTTACATAACTTTCTTTGAAATTATACTCCTTGTAAATTAAGAGCCTGGCAGTCTACTGCCTTGCTTATGTTCCTAACTACATTGTGGTAACCACCTCTTTTGTCACCTAAAATTCTGTTGGAATAGTAACTCAGAAATGTTCCCCTCATCTCAGAAATGATGTATATAATCCCTGAGCTATTTTAGAAACAATAGCATTTGTTTACACACTCCAACCTTCCAGTCTGTCTGTTTTAGGATTAGGGAAACTCCCTAAGTCTATGTATTCTAATCTCTAACTCATCAGGTTTGGGAAATACATGAGGGTTTTGGAGGTTTGCCAAACTGGGTTAAATTTCAAGGTAACTAAACTGTTTTGACACAAATATTTCAATAATATGAATGTGTGTGTGTGTGTGTGTGTGTGTGTGAGTGTGCAACTAGATAGAATGAAGATGAGGAAAGAAAAAAATACAGTTAAACAGAATAAAACAACCTAGGAAGGGTCACTGGTATAGAAAAGGAAGAAACTATGGAAAATTTAAATAGTTCCAGAATGAAGCAAAGATTTAATAACCCTAGTGATGGGGCCAGAATGGGCCATTTCAACACTGCTCTGGATATTTGCTTTAAATCCCTCTGATTTTATCCTCATGTTTAAGAGAGGAATTGAAAATAATGACAAATAAAGTTTGGATTAACATATATTTCAAAGAAAAACAGTAGCAGAGCCAATCAGAGTGCGTAAGCCATACCAAATGTATTACTCTTTTGTTCATAATCTAAAAAATACCTATATAAACGTATGCACTTTCCTCTAACATCAAAACCAAACATAACAGCAAAATACTAGAAACATAAATGTACACTCTTAACTGCTATTGTTGAAATAGTGTCTTATCAGTTCAGTATAGAAAAATGAAAGTTCAGATCTTTTGAATTTTCCTGCATCCCATTAGTATTAGTTATTGTGAACACAATGCGGGAAAAATGTCTTCTTGCTACCTAATATTGCTGCTCTATGGAGTCATGAACAGCATCTGATATTAAACCTTTTCTTCAGAGTCCTTCATACATACTAAGAAATACTAGGAAATGATTTCAGATCTTCCCACACAATTTTCTTTATCCAGACAAATAATCCGAGCTAGTGCTATTCCCAGTGTCGGCTTTTTTCTGTAATCAGGGCTGCATCTCTCTAAGTCCTGCCTGAACTTTCCATTTCTCTTTTCAATTGTGAGGGCTGTAGCTAAATTGGAAGTGTGATTCCATTAGGCTCAAGCCTGTGGTGAAAATAATAGGAGGATTGTCCCAAAATCCTAGTTCTATATGCACAATGACATCAAAATCATCTTGTTGTTAACATAGAGGGTGGGAACTTAATTCACAATTATAGTTGCTGTCAAATCACCAACAATTAAGCTTGCAAGTATGTGTGCATGTAAACATCCCCCAACACACATATATTTACACAGGTATTTCTACATGTCCATACATATTCTTTTATATTTATATATAAAATATATGATCGTATGAAATACCTTTATTTATAATGACATGTTTTTAAAATATATATGTTAGTGCATATAAAGTTGATAAACATTGTCATATTTTGAATTTCCACTTGGACTATGAAATAAACAAAAACACATTAAGTAAGATAAAATAGAAATGTGTTGTTTAACCAAAAATAGAAAACAGAGTATGTTACTTTTATTAATAGTACAAATGTAAGAAGAGACCTATTATTTTACCTCAATCAAATATAATCCAATTAGTCTTTTTGGCATTTAAATTAGGAAAAACATGTAGACATTTTAAATGTTTGGGAAAAATATCATGGGTGAAAGCCATAGTTGGGTATTTTACACTGAATGTTGAAAGTTCGATATAAGTTACATTAGAAAGAATGCTCCCAACTTCTCATGATAATACATATCCTATGAGGAAATCTTTCAGTTCACTTAACTAAGTTAATGGGTTCATTCATATTACTGAATTCCCTTCCCCATTAATAACAAATGGTAAGTCAGCCACATTTCCTCAACTGCTAGCAACTTTCAATTCACACCAACTCCTTTAAGATAAGTCCATGCAAAACCTATGGATGATAGCCTGTGTTTTCCTTTTCTCATTGAGAAAGTGCTATGGTACTGTGGATACATAAAGTGCTCTTTAGTTACTATTTGTTCTGACTTTCTGTGTTTCTATGTTAACAAAACAATAACCAAATAATTGGTGACCAGGGTTTATTTCACCTTTCGGGTTCAAACATCATTAAGGGAATCCAAAGTAGTAACCTGAAAACAGGTACTTGAGGGCCAGAAATGAAGCAGAGATCACAGAGTAACTATATTAATGAGTTTGATTCCCTTGGCTTGCTTGGCTTCCTTGGCTTCCTTTCCTTTCCAGTCTAGGCTTCCCCAGGAACGCTAATACAGTGAACTATGTCCTTCCATACTAATCCACAGTCAATAATATTCTCAAAGGTATGACCACAGTCAATTTTTATGGAATTCCTCCCTCTTTTGAGGTACATATGTCTGTATTGAATTGACAATATTATCCAGCACAGAAATAAGAGTTTATTGAAATGTTTACTACAATTCCATCTCCCCAAAACAAAAGTAGGAAATAGAACCAACCAGCCCAGGTGAATATTCTAAAAGAGGTCATATGCTGATTCATTAGAACTCACTATCCTATACACAATAGGTACTTACACATATCTGAAATCTGAAACATCTTGACTCAAAGTGGAGGTTAAAGTACCTGGGAAAGATTGGTAATTAAGTCTCAAAATTACAATTAATATACAAGAATGAACAATATGTTTAGATTAGACTTAATTACATGGTTAAATTTTGATACATGCATAAAATCTAAAAATATACAGCAAATAGTAATGGAGGATGGAAAGCATACATTGTAATAAATAAATAAAGAACACGGCAGAACAGAAATAAAAATTTCAAATTGCTTCACACAACGGAGTCCCTTAATATGTAAAGAGATTAAATGAAAATAGAGATCAGAAACTAGATGATGAGACAACAGGCTGAAATGAAATGGGAGCCAAAATAAAAAGGCAAGCACCAGCATTAGAAAGTCAATGTATAAATCACAAATGCATAAAATCCACAACAGATATAACAGAAAATCAAATTACCAGGGGACAGTAGACATGAGATATTCCCAGCAAATGTCAATGAAAAAGGCGAAGCAAAAGAAGTAGTGCAGGCCACAGGCCACACATGTTCAGAGGCAGACTAAGAGGACACATCCTTAATATAACTGGAACTCATGATTATCATGAGTACGGAGATAGGGCAAGGGAGATGTCCTTCAGAAATAACTGTGGATTTACAAATTGAAAGGCTGTTCCATGTTTCTTGGAAATTGAATACATAATGAGACACAGCAAGATATGAGATAGGTCTAATTTAAACCATTGAACCTGAAGGGTAAAGAATTACTTGAACATCCAGGAATAAAAATAAACATATACAATGGGCAAAAAAAAAAAAAAAAAAGGCAGAACTCCCATATGGTAAACCTCACTGTTCATAAGCAATGGATCAATGAAACCCAAATGTACATGCATGAACATTTATTTATAAAGCCACACTCTCAATTATAAAAGTGATGACAGAACAACAACGCCAGTCAACTAGGAATATCTATCATCCAACTGGAGAATTCTGCACAGGGCTGTTGAACTGGCAATTTACAACATTCTTAAATAGAGAAACAATTACAATCAAGGAAGAAATAATGAGTATGGAAGAGAATTACACCACTGTAGGCCTAAACAAAGGGAAATTTTACCAAAGTGAACCCTACCAAAAATCTGCATTTGGAGAAATGATTGTGAATAGAACACTAATTTCTGTTATGGTTGACTTCTTTCTCCATGGAGTTTTACCATGTTTTTGAATCTCAGACTTGAAAAGACTACTGTCCAAAGCACATTGGTATAAATGTCTTTCTAGCCATTCACTAAAATGTGTGTCAAATAACATGAAAAGATGTATAAAACCTAATTGGGGATTAAATTCATATTAATTTATTAAAAAAACAGAGTGGTTTTGTCAAATAAGTGTATCTTTGTTCACATGTGTATGTTGGTGGTGTGTATATCTGTGTGTATCTCTGTGTGTATGAATGTGTGTGTATATTTATGTGGGTGTTGTTGATGTGTACATGCATGCACATGTGTCTGTGAGTCTGTAGATGGGTTTATTCATGTGTGTTTGTCTATGTGCATGTGTGTACCTGTGTGTCACATGTCTGCTTGTAAAGGTGTGTGTATAAGTGTGTGTGTGTGTGTGTGCACGAGAGAGAGAGAGCGTGTTTGTAAGTGTGTATGCATGCACACTTGAAAGCTTCCCCTTTCATTCAGAAGCTTCAATAAGATTGGAAATTTAAAGATTTTTTGGCATATCTTACCTCTGGAAACAACAGAGAGAGGAAAAAAATTGAGAGAAAGAGATACTGAGACAGAAACAGATAAAAATAGATACAGAGACCCAGAGGCCCGGGAAGGAAAATATGCCAAGGTAGTTTGAGTATAAATGTGCTTTCATTGTTACACATTTTAAATGTCTATATTCTAAAAATCCTGTATTTGCCTAAATGTACACCTAAAGGAGCAGCTGTGACCTTCTCCTACTCAAAGCTTCAATATTATCAGAACTGATAGTTTGTTATTAACATTTCATTGACTATGCATCTACATAAATTTAATGCTGTTCCAGAACATTCTATGTTGCTAAGGCAATGTAAACTATTCTCAAGCTTTCTCTCTAGCGTTAGAATTCTGAGGCTTGCCATATGCAAGTGTACATAGATGTCCAGATACTGTTCTCGATGAACAATTTATATAGCTTTGACTTAGAAAATGAACAGGGGAAATAAAGCTTCCAGTTTGTTTTTTATGCTGCTACTAAAATAATATTTGAGTATCATTAATATATTTCCTAACACAATAAATATCCACCTAAGCATCACATAAAAATCTCTGGGAGTGACTAAAGGTTGGTCAAGGGCAATTATTAATACTTCTTAATGAGAATAAGCTTCTTAAACAAACATATATAATAGATTTACCACTAAGATAGTTTAGTGAAAGAATACTTCAAGCACTGATTGTATTATAATTTTAATATATTTTACCTGCCTACTTTTTTTGTTTAGTTTGTGTGTACAATGTGGTGTGTCTGTGTGTGTGTTTATGTTCACAATCATGTGGTGTCAGAGGACAAGGTCATATCCCCTTGTTTGAGACAGTCTTTGCTTTTAACTTTGCATAATACATAATACATATTCAAGATTCTGAAAATTCTTGTATCCCTACCTGCCATCTCCCTGAATAGGTGCTGGGATTATAGGTACTATAGTTAGCCATCTGGCTTTCTGCAATGAAGCAAGAAAATTTTTATGAAGCCACCTCCCTACACTCTTTTTGCCTTTTTATTTAAGTATTGGCTTCTAGGAATCACAAATATCTTACCAAAAATAAAATCAGAATACATAATATTTTACTGTTTTAAAGTGGGAACTTCAAATTCAGTAAAAACCTATTTATCAATATATATCAATTTTATAGTATATGAAATACTATAAAATTTTTACCAAATTGAAAATTTATTTGCAAACATTACTGGCTTATTTCATAGGAAATTATATTTCATTTTAATTATTTTGCACAATACTTTTAAATCAAAGGGTAATAATAATTAACATGTATGTGATTAACAGGAGTAACAAGAATTAAAACTTAACAATTTTACTACAAGTATAAAACCAGTTTGTACAAAAAAATTTATGGGCTTCCTTTTTATTATAGGACCTGACATATAGACAGGCAAGTATTTGAATGTGTTATTGGGTGTGTGTGTGTGTGTGTGTGTGTGTGTGTGTGTGTGTGTGTGTGTGTGTGTGTGTTTGTGTCTGTGTATGTGTATGTGTTTGGTGGTTTATATTCATTAAACAAGAAATGATCTTTGTATTATGGAATTTAGTAGGCATCTCCTACACAGCACAGCCTATATATAGTCCTATACAATGAAAGCATCATACAACTGATACTTTTTATATGTAAGGGAAACACTTTACTGTCATCTCCATGAAATACCAGGACCCAAAGCATCACTTTAAGCTCATTCTTTGGCATCCTATATCATCATGAAATCTTCTAATATTCAAAGCAACAATGAACAATGGTGAAAGAACATTTTATAGGTATCATTTTATTTATTTTTCTTATTTTACATATCAATCCCATTTCCGTCCCTCCCTTTCTCTGTCCCTCACTCCCATGCCATCCAACCACCCTCCCATCCCATTCCACGCCACTTCACAAGGAGGGTGGTGCTTTCCAGGAGGGGTCAACAAAATCTGTCAAGTCATTTGGAGTAGGGTCTAGGCTCTTACATTAATCCTTTTTATTTCCTCATATTTTGTGAAAGATTTCTTCACCTTTCCATCCCATATAGTATAGTATATAATTGCATCTATTATATGGATAAGTTAAATGTACGCTGGTGAGAATGCTTATAATACCTTTGATTTTGTTAGAAAATAGGCACTTTCTTCTTAGAAACTTCTAAAATAATCTCAATGAGGGTTTATACTTGCTGTTCATATTAGCTTCATATGTATTCCTGTATTTATATTTAATTCATGTTCTCATGCCAAACATAAGCAGACATATAAAAAATCATCACTAGATTACACTTGGTGAATAATCAGCCATGCGTATGCATGTACATAACTATGCAAATCAATATTCTATAAGCAAACATATGCCTTTGAATGCTCTTGTATATGTTTATATGCCTTTAAGAAAAATGTAACCAAAAATGCCAACATTCTTTCTTATGTACGCATTTTAAGGCCTATTCAAATGTCTTCTTTGTGCATAGAAAAATAACTCCACCAAGCTACATGTCAGGTTGAAATTATATTAATAAGAGCTATTTTTTGCTCTTTTGATTTTGCTTTTAAAGTAAACCTGAAAACTAAATGGAGCAGAAATGTAAGCTGTAATCCTTAAAGAGAGAACCATGAATAATTATTTATTACCTTGTATTCTAAAGCACCAGCTCTTGAAAACAATTCTGACTTGATTGACTAAGTGGGGTCTGTAAAATGTCTCAGAGATGTACTCCTTTCCTTGCATTTTATGGATGAAGGAGTTAATAGTAAAGGACTTCCATGGCATCACACAGCTCATAAATACCAGTGGCAACATTTAAAACTAAGCTGTCTAAATTCCAATCAATGACCTTTCTCTGTTATCTATCTACATTTAAAAATACAAAGTAAAATACAAAGTACTTTAGTGTTCCCTGCAATCCCTTTTGATTTTTGAACAAAGAAGTTGTTCATTTTGTTTTTTGTACATCTAAAAATGCATACTATTATTTCTGTGTAGTAAGAAAACATAAAAGTGAATAGCATTTTCTCCAAAAGAATTCTCCATTTTTATATTTTATGGTGTATATCTGTACTGAATATATTGTATCACAGAAATGACTATCCACTGTGTTTCTTATGCCCAAAGTCAATATATACCATGTTACTATTCAAGTGAAATAGTACTCAGTTTTTTGTTAGTATCTGTATTGCTTAGTTTGTTTAGAGAAATCATAGCATGCAAAAACAACTTAACGCTGTCTTGTTTATATCTTGACATTCAGAGACAGATACTGATTTGAAGAAATCATTAAGTAAGGAGTGAAGATATTAGGAAACAGTGTGGGGAGTATAACAGAGATGAAGAATTCTCATTTATTTTATATGTTGTATATTGCTTGAATATGACTGAAGGAAGTTAAAGGATAATAAAAAGAATAAATTACAAATAAATAAATAAAATATGAAGTAATGCAATGAAACATATACTCTGAAAATCACCTATTCAAAATACAAATTTGATCTCTTGTGATACAAAATATACTTAAAAAAAAAGGCACAACGAAAAATTGCAAATTAGGTGAATGAATTCCAAGTGCTCCAATGGCAAATAAACTTCTCATTGTTTTAGGATTCTGGCCCAAAGGGGTTGATTTGGTTGTAAATGATTGCTTCTGTTATTTTAGTGAACACAGTTTGAAGATGAAACTGTCATGTGACATGCTCTTGGTTGACTTATTTCTAATCTCATGAAACCACATTCATGCTTCTCACATCCCCTGTAACTTCTAATCTGTCTCTCTGACTGGATTGCTGGCCCACTTCATCCCGATCCAGTTTAGGAATTACATATTTGTAAGTGTCTTCAGGCTTATTTTTGATTTCATGTTTATTTCTCTAGATAGAAATAATTCACTGGACACTTCCTAAGCAAGACCAACTTTTGCTACAGTGGATTATTGTCAACTGTTTATTGTTTCCTTCTTCTCTCATTAGTTTTAGAGGAAGGCGATTCCTCTTTCAATCTCTCAAAAAAATTCAGCTAATTCTAATGTTATAAAAGATTAATGAATAATTACTCAAATTAATTTAGAGGAATGTATTTAAAACTTTAACTGATATTAAATTTCATTAAATGTAGATTTCAAAATTCAGTCTCCCTGCATCAATGTATTTTTTTAATTCACCAGGTTTGTAGTCTATTCCAGAATTGAATTAAAATAATTTTAGTAATGCACATTGTTTGCAAAAGATTAGCTTCAATACAGCAATTTTTGTCAAAGCATATTATGTATTTTGATGATGAAATTTATCCTTCATTATACTTTCTTGAACACTCTCTTTCTCATGTTTTTCCTTCCCACTTCTGAAATAGCGCCTTCTGTCATATGCTAATATGTGTGTGATTCCACATATCTATGGGTCTATATATAAACATGTACATGCCTAGACATTTCAATTCATGTCGTACATTTAATTTAATATGAAAATCATGAGTTGCATCCATTTTATTGCAAATGACATGTTCCATTCTTTACAACTAAATGGAACTCCATTGTATTTATATTTATTTATATAAATGTAATTTTATTTATATAATGTATTTACTTTTCAGTTGATAGACATGTACATTGATTAAATAATATTTTGGACAATACTTCACTAAATATGAATGGGCATATGTATCTGTAGTATGGTGACTTAGACTCCTGTGGCACATTCAAAGGACAGCATAATAGGGCATATAGTACTTCTTTTTCTATTTTGTCAGAAACCATCATATTTTTTTCAATGGTAGCAGTACCAGCTTAAAATTCTTCTAATAATCTATAAGTAAGCCTTTATCCAACATCTGTTCATATATTTTTATTAATTGCTAAGCAGTTTAGTTGGGTCAGAATAAATGCTAATATAGTGTAATCTCTACTTGCATTTCCTTTACAGGTGAGAATATTGAGCATTTTTATGTGTCTAAATGCTTTCTGAAATTCATCTAAGAATAATGAGTATATTTTGGGTGTTCATTTGCTGATTGTAGTCTCTGCAGGATTGTAGTTAATATTCTCATTTCTTTATATATCCTAAATATTGGTCTCCTGTCAGATTCATACCTGGACAAGAGTCTGTTACTTTCAATAGTTCCTTTTTCAGGCAGAATCTTATTATTTTCATACAGTCATGTGTGTCAATGCTTATTGAGAGAATCTTTTTAAAAATGTTTGCCTATGTATATATTTTGTTTACTTTGATTTTTTTTGAGCAATTTGAGAGTCAGATTTTTATATTAAGGTCTTTAACCTTGTACACCTTTTTTTTTTCACAGAGTAAGTGATATAAAGCTAGTTTCATTTTTCTATATATTGACATTCAGTTTTGGTATATCATTTGTTGAAGGGAAATTGCTATTGTTTATTATTAGAAAACTTTTAATGATGAATTTAGAGTCTTAAATAAGTTTTTGTGTATGATTTCTAGAAATATAATGTATGAAAATGATTATAATGGGGATAAATACTAACAAACATAAAATAATTTACAACAATTATTTGTAATAATAAAATAATAGATGGTCTAATAAAGGACAAATACCCCAAAGTTTAGAATTTCTTAAATTCTAACAACTGCTATTTTGGGACTAGATTCACGTTTTACCAAAGTACTGTACACATGAAAATTATGAAATATTATGCAAATGTCTATAATGGATAAAATGTGTTAAATAAATAATAAAAATATTATTTAATTCACTAAAATGACTATGAATAAATACTCAAAATTATTTCTTATTATTGCCTAGTACTCAATAGCATTTCCTATTATCCCATTAAACAAATGTATAGTCGTATATGGTACTGCCAAGTAATCTTCATTTAGGTTAATTTTAGTTTTTTCCTACATTACTATAGTGTTCTTCTATCAAAAAGATTATTTGGGTAATATGCTTACGATATTTGGGAGACAATTTTTAACCTTCGTCTTTCATTCTAACTATATAGTGTATTTTGTATAAATATTACCATATACTTCAAAGAGTATTTCCATGATTAATTATATCATTTTGATCAGATAATGAATGGTTCAGATGGTGAATTTCAGACTCTTTGAAACATATTTAAAATCTTTACCTTTATCTTTGTCTCTTATCATTGTTGTAAGTATGGTAAAGTCAATGGAAATCAGCATCATTTTTATTCAAGGAGCTTTCATTCTTTTTAGGGAAAAAAGACACAAGAATGTTCATGGGGAGAATATGAAGATTAAAGTCCACAAAAAAATGAGAGAGTACTTTGAACTTGAGAGAGGGTTGGGCCTGCTGACAAATTGTTTAAGGAGAAAGACCACTTGTGGCAAAGGGAAGAGAAAAATTTGAGGCTACAAATGTCCAAGAATGATGAAAGGTGACATCACAGCTCAAGCAAAGGGAAGAAGTCACAGTAGCTCAAAGAGAACATTTGAAGAAGTTGTGCATCTACTCTCTGGGTTCGAAAACAATAAAAAACATTTGGGCATGATATAGCATAGAGGTTTAACTTGACTGGCATTTCTGATCTCAGCATCAGGGATGGAAAGCACAGGAACAATGATGATGAACTTGAGAAAAGCAGGCAGACCAGATAATAGACATTTGAGAACAGCAGAGGTCTTACATCCTTGCCATATTTTGAAACTATAGTCTTTGAGACTTTAACTAGAATTGTACTGTAAGGTGTGGGAGATAAGTAAACAGTTTTGTCCTGCTTGTTTGGCCTAAGCAATAGCAATGATGAGAAATATTGTCCTAAGCATAGCAATGAGAATGGAATGAGAAATTTTCTGTAGATGTAATATGACTGAGATGCTTTGATGCGAAATGAAAAATTTGAACACAACTGTGTAATTGTATGTTGCCTATTAAATACCTAAAAACAGAGTCATGAGGTAACCTGGTGGGCAAATTAGTTGTTAGGGAATTGTGTGAAGCAGACCAAAGACCCCTACACACACACAAATCCATCCAGAAGTGTACATCTATAACCTTAGGACTCAGAGGTGGTGGGAGATAGACAAATCCCAGTGTCTAGCTGGTCAACCACTCTAGCAAAGCTGAGAGTCTAATCAAAATAAGGAAGTAGAAATGAACGAAGACAGAGTTTCAACATCTTTCCCCCATATGCCCATTCACAGGCAAGTGCACACAAACATGTACATACATAAACACAAACACACAGACTCAGATACACACAGACACATATACACATTCACACACAAATGCAATGTGCAAAAACATGATTATGCACACATTTAAATAAGATACAGAAAGATAGTACAGCTTCTTTAAAAAATAGAAAATAACCATACACCATTCACCAAGAAAAACAGAAAGAAGAGGTCAAACTTACAAATAATTCTGGAGGAAAGTTGGCATAAAAATTATATTTTAAAAATATAAAATACTATAGAACATTTATTTGAACATAGGTTGAAATTGATTAAGCTTAGAAGGATAGATTACCCAAGGAGAAGTACTGAGGCAATGATGTCTCAAGGGGCTTGCCAATGACTGATGGCACTAACAGTCATATAACTGTCATTTATGAGGAACACAAGAGCATGTATGGAATGAACACTCATGAATACCTTTAAGATCCCAGTCTGTCTCCTCCAATGTCATCTGTTTTCTCAGTATAAAGGCAGCACTGCCATCCTTGGGGAGTGAGGAAGATGTGGAAAAAGGAGAAAGACCACACTGTGCAAAAACATGCTTCATCAATCCTAATTCATTGGTCAGAGTATGGAAACATGCTCAAGTGTCACACATCATAGTCATAAGGAAGCAAACAACAAGGCCTTGTGCTGTTCTTTACTCATGCTCCACCTTCAGGGTTTCAAACAATACTGAATGAGTAGCAAGTGGAGTTACCTTGGGTTATGCCTTGCCAGCCTAGTTCCTTCATCACACTCTACTTAAAGCCAATGGCCTCTCCCACAGGTTTCTATTTCTGTAATTCATTATGTTCCCCCTTGATGTAAGCCAAACAGGGAGTCTCTAGACCTTACTTCCCCAGGGAATGTACTCCTTTTAACTCCAGTATGTAAGGTATCTTAAACGAGTGACTTCTCAGCTCCTTCACCCTCATGTGAACACGCAGGCATGTCATTACATTTTTAAGATTTCATGTGGGTTGCAGTGAAAAGTCAGACTCAGAGCCACAGGGTATTTTCTTAAAGACTCACCATTTCATTCTCAACTGCTAGTCTGACTTGAATTGCAGGGTTTTTTTTCTTTTCACTTTATTATTAACTCACTTCCCTTGCAGTCATTTTCACTGTTCAAAATTTGGCACAGGAAAGAATCCTAGGCTGTTACCCAAAGACTGCACCCTGAAGCTCTCACATCACTCTATGAAAACAAGATTTTTCTCTTCAGTGGTTATCATGGGTGAATTTTCCTGACCTATTGTTTCTTAGAAATGTAAACAATTGACATTTCCATCAACATAACATATGATCTTTAGATTCCAAAGATGCTTCCAAATATTTTTAAACCCCTAAAGAAATTTTACTACAAGACAGTGTGGCTATAAATTAGACTTCTCTTAAAAATGCATGCCATGAGTACAAAATGTTTGTCAAAACACAAATAGGCCATTAGTAATGGAAAACAGGGTTAATCAATAAATTCCTGTATCATCTCCAAAAAACTGACAACTAGAAAATCCAATGTGAAATATATATACTTGGAGTACTATGTGCCAGAAAAAAAATTCCAACTGAAAGGGCTCTTAATAGGTGCTATCTTTTCATCCTCCTAAATTTCAATTAATATAGAAATCAGAAGCAAAATCCATTGTCACTGCCTCTCTGACCCATTCTCTTTCTCTTCATCATTCACTCCCTTCTTACCTCTTCACATTCTCTCACAGTTCATTAGACATTATTTCCCCCCTCTTTGTAGACTTTAAATCCTTACAGCATTACTCAAAGATGAAAATGCATTTTATATCACTTCTCTGTAATGACATTTACTTTTGAACCTAAATAACAGGAAAGCAGCTAGCTGACCTCCAGAGCATAATACAAATATTACGCAGACAGACACTTGTTTGCTAATTGGCTTGTGTGGTTATTGCATTCTTATGTCTCTAGTGTGCTAAACCAAGATCATGAAATTATCTATGTATTTGGAGAAGGATTATCATAAAATCAAAATTAACTAAAATTATCTATGTGTACACTAAAAGAAACACATCAACAAGATCATGATTTCAATACCAATAGAAGAAAATATTCTTGTTTTGATTCATATGTCAAAAAATGTTAAAAGTGATTCCTAGAAAGAGAAGTTGAAGCTATTTTAGCATATTTCAGGTTTAAAATAATTTAAAAATAACTTTACTGTGAAATCTTCAGCATGAAGCTTTGGTAAAAATTGTCTTTATATGCATTTTTAGATAGTCTATCATGGTAATCTTTTACAACCTATTATTCTGTTAATGTTCATTTTTTCTCAACTCAAGTTTTATGTTATTAAATTGTAAAAGGTACTGCAAGTTTAGAGTCTGTTGATATATCTTATTTTCAAGAATAATTTCTCAAGGCCATTTCTAGTTCAAACTATCTTCCACTTTTATAATGGGAGAAAATTAGATGCTCAACTTTCTAACTCCAAATATTTTCATGTATAGAAATAAATAACTTTCTAAAGTATATTTCCAAGTGGACACATACAAGTTTTAGTGAGAAAATAGACAAGCATTCATACTGAATGTAAAATCCAACAAGATCATAATGTATCTCTTCTAGAAACTAATTTATCAAAATGCTACATAATCACATATCAGAAAATGATTTCAAAGGCTATCCATGGTTTAATTTATAACTTATGTAGCCAGTTTTCTGCATGGATACTACTGCTCCAAAAGAAGATTAAAAATTCATGAATCCTCCTTTCACTTTATTATTTTTTTTTGATGACACATGTCAGGAATGTTGTTTTTGGCAGTTCCTAAAGATATGATGGGATATACCTAATACCATTCTCTATAGTGTAGTATTCATCATAAAATGGAGCCTAAAATTTCCAACAAGAATATGTTTCCTTTGAGTGAGAATATGATATATAATGTCATAAGAAGCCATAGCTTGTTTATAATTTTAAATGATTTTAGGTATCATATTCTAAGCTCAAGAATTGCAGTACATATCGAGTTCAGTGTCTTCCTTTTTGTACTAAATAAAAACTATTTTTGTATCTACATATTCTAACTCCTTAGTGTCTATTATGTGCAAAACAACTTCTTTGTACTAAATACATTCATATAATATGAAAATATATTGATATATTAATGGAGATCTATAATTTCAATTTTTATGTCTTTCTCATTTTTCAGGGTAGCCCAAATTTTGTAAACTTTGCTTCATTTGAGGATGATTAACTGTCTAATATTTGTCAGAATGCCTGCAGTTTACAAAAACAAACTTTCAGTGTATTTTTTATGATTTAAGACTGGGTTACTAAGGTAGTTGGGAAAACAAAGAAAGTCCTTAGGAGGCGACTTTGATGAACAAGGGAAGAACTTAAGATACACCAATATCAGAGATGATGGTTGTTATGCCTTGGGAAAGTCAGAATCTGTTCTGTGAATATTCACATTACATAAGTGGCTAGATTTCAGACATGGATCCAGGCTCATCAAGTGTCTCAAACTCAGTATAAAACATTGCATGCCCTACTTTTTAACACGTATAATGGTTAAGATTCAACAAAGACATAGATATGAAAGAAAATTGTTGGAACTACAATAAGCGATATGCTCAGAAAAATATATTATAAGCCCCCCTCATAAAATTCTTGGTCAATACTTGTTAAATATGAATAAATATCTATGGTGTAGTAAATGCAGGTGAGGCACGAAGCCATAATGACAATCTTTGTGACAGGAAGATAATCAAATAAGCCCATTGAAACCTGTTACTTTCACAAAATACAATAATAAATAAGCCATAAACAAAAAGTGTTTATTGTAGACAAATGGCCCCTTTCCTTACATTTTGTGTCCCCACACCCTTGGGTAATTTAGGGAAATTATTAGGATAAAGGAAGCCTATGCTGAGTAACTTCCTCATTGAACTAAGTTTCAAGTTCAATTTAGTAAAAACACAGATATGTGGTATTTTTGGAACTTTTAAATTGTTTAGATACAGCAATGATAAGGCAGTCAGAGCATAGTACCATTATGTTACTGTTAATCTATTGGTGTAAGTTGATACAGAAGTACATAATTCAATGAAGTACATAAGAGCAGCTATCTCTAACGTACAGGGGCTCACAAAGTAAGTATGAATGACTTTCAATAATTATTTAAATCCTACATGTAATAAGAAAAGGATTTCAAATTATGACTTTCAGATAATAAGAATATAATGCTTGTATTCCCATGTGCTTCTGTCAGAAGATTCATCACCTTAGTAACAGCCTATTGTCTTAAGTGTCAGTACAAGCTTACTTTGAGTTATTTCTGTCCCATGTAGAATCATAATCATCCCCATATATCCATCTGTGCTTCCTTTTTTAACCAAGTACTAATAATTTTTCCAATATTTCCAAACAGGTGAAAGCGTATCTTAGACGATTATTATGGTTAGCCTTGACTCTCAACATGAAGGCATTTAGAATCACCATGGAAACAAACATCTGGGCACATCTGTGAGACAATATCTAGATGGGTCAACTAATGTAGGAAGATGCCACCCTAAATATATGCACAAATATCAATAGCTAAAAATGTAACAGCAAGGTGAAGACTAGCATTTGCCGCTCCCTGCTTCCCAACTGCAGCTGCCTCCCACATTCTGCCAGCATGCCTTCCCTAACTGTAATCCATAATAAACCTTAACTTCTTATCTTAAGTTGATTTTATGGGAAATTTTGTCACAGCAACAAGAAAAATCCCTATTGCAGACTCTTTACTTTATTTGGTTAGGAAGTAGTTCTAAAAAGCAAAGTATGCTACATGTAAATCCCCTTCCTTCTTATGATTAAAGCTCAATTCCAAGGAATAGTTCCATTTACAAAATTTACTCTGTCTGATTATAAGGCTGTCTAATGAAATGTCTTTTAAAATTTATTTGCAATGTACTAATTGTTTATATCATTGCTGCATCACGCATTCTTAGCAGTAGGGTGGCATATGAGATACAATATTCAATAATGTAGATGACATAAAAGTCTTTAATTTAAATTTGAAAAAGGTTGTTTTACATGTCATCCCAGCCTCCCCTATCACCCCCAGCAAACCCCAGCCCAACCCCTTTCAGCTCCCCATGGAGGGTGAAGCCTTCCATGGAGAGTCTTCAAAGTCTGTCATATCATTTGGGGCAGAGCCTAGGCCCTCCCACATGTGTCTAGTATGAGAAAGTATCCCTCTATGTGGAATGGGCTCGAGAAGTCCATTTTTATACTAGGGATAAATACTGATCCATTTCTAGAGGCCCCATAGGCTGCAAGTCCTTCTAACATCCACATTCAGGGGGTTAGGTTCAGTCCTATGTTGGTTTCCCAGCTATCAGACTGAGGTGCATAAGCTCCCCTTTGTTCAGGTCAGCTGATTCTGTAGGTTTCTCCAGCCTGGTCTTCATTACTTTGGTTATCACTCCTCCCTCTCTGTAACTGGATTCCAGAAGATCTGCTAGTATTTAGTTGTGGCTGTCTGCTTCTGCTTCCATCAGCTACTAGATAAAAGTATCATCTTTTCTAACATTGAGGCTTTTTTCTCTGTTGGGAACTTTCAAATTAAAGTACAATAAGAAGTTAGCTTTGAGTCTTTAAAAACTGGCTAAGAGGTTTTGAAAGATTTAAGTTAGCCTAATTTGAGGTTATCACATAAGGATTCTAAATTGCAGAAACTGCCTAATTTGATTGATAATACCATATGGATATTTTTTCTTGTAAAGGTCTTTGCATATTATGTATACAAAATTTTATGTATCTGGAAAGTCATTTATGTGATTAGTTTTTACCCATAAGAGATAAACATGAACACTCAAGGCTACTGTTTTCGGCTATAGGGTCATCTTTATTGGCTTGAGAAATATGAAGTTGATACATTTAATGCAAGATTCATCTTAATAAAAGCAATGTAAATCCTAAATTTGAAAAAGCAAAGCACAAAACAAAAACATTGTGCTTCTGTTAATGGTATCAAAGGCACATTCAGATCAGGGTAATAACACTTCCAATTACCCTTATAGCATTATTTGTCTGAGCTGAACTCACTGGGGTAAGCAACGTGAGCAATGTGTCTTCTATGAAGCTATTAACTTGGACACACAACATATTTTAGACTGGCTACCTGGGCCTTCTGAAAATTATCTATTTGCTCTGCCATTAGTATGAAAATGCCCTTTACTGTTCTTTAATATTTTTTTATCACTGTTGATGGGTAATCACTTTTGAAGCTTTCCTATTACTTTTCCTGATATTAAAGAACATTCCTCTCCTCTCTAAAAGTACCTTGTAGTTCAGTGTTTGCCTACTTGAAAATACTGCTATACTCTGGCTTCTCACTGATAACAACTTGAGTTATGAGTCAAAGCTATATATAAGCATTTGTTGATATCAGTATGTCATACAAACTGAAAACTCTCAAAAAGAAAGAGTATAAAATTGGTAAGAAAATAGACAAAAGAGAATATGAAAAAAATATTCAGTGATTAATGACTGAAAAGTAATGTCTACAAAACCAATATATTTGAATGTTTCTGTGCAATAGCATGAAGTCCTTTCTAATGGAATTGAAACCTACTTATTTCTGACTTTCTTAGTAGAAGGTCTTTAGCATGTGGATTAGCAGATACTACTTGACCTGCTTAGCATAGGTCTTCATCTTCTGGATGTTGCTACTTCTACCTCCTAGCCTCAACCTTCTAAATTTAAGCCATCCACATTTTTCACGTGATAAAGTGTAAAAATATTTTTAGTGACACTGGAAAATGCTTTAATTAATGGATTTTAGGTTATATCACATGTGTGTTAGAATGCTGCTGTAGAATTTATCAGGGCATATATTTAATGGAGTATGTCAGGAAAAATATACAAGAGAATATTGTGAATGTAGAGAATAATTGATCAAACATCATGCATGGTGCCCAATGGTAATACCCTATCATAAGTGAATCATACACTACAAATATTTACTAATTTTTACCACATTCTGAATCTTTTTTCTCAATGAGAATATCATGTTCAATTCAAAATTACTGACATATGACTAAAAATCCTACCATCTCATAGACATTGCTCGCAATGTACAAGTCCATAAAATTATATGAAACACCTGTACAAGTCCATGGAATTATAGCTGAAGATCAAAAAGCAAGCAAGCAAGCAAACAAACAAACAAAATAAAAAAAAGATACTCCAAAATGCTAACTTAATTCTCTTCTGATATCCCTTGGTCCTTTCTGAATTTATGAAGCTCATGAGTGAAATATTTATCATTTACAAAAAATGATGTTTCAGCTTAAAGGAAAGATAAGGCCTTTGAAATTCAAAAGGATGGAGGCTCAAAGGAGTCTGGAAAATTAAATAAAGCCAAATATTGAGTAGAGGTCTCCCCTTGGGCTGACCCCTAGGCAAACATTCTCCATTGTTTGGGAGAGCAAAGAGTTAGAAGATGAGTGGGTTGTCTTAGATCTTTGTGTTTCTGTGCTCATGATCCTGCTCAGGAGTGGTCAGTCATAGAAACTGAAGAGTTCATTATATGGTATCAAGAAGAAAAAATGTTTATTCAGACCATGGCTAGTAGCTAGTTGTGTTAGGATAAAATACCAAAAAGACAACTATATCTCAGCTTCCTATACTTGACTGTAAAGATATACATAATAGAGATTGATAGAATCATTTATCTTTACAAATTCTTATAAAGTATACACATTCAAATTATGAAAGGTCCTAAGTATAGCTTTGCCATATCTGAAGTACCCTCACTACCTTTAAATTTGAATATGTATAATAATAATATTAATACCTTCTTGAATGCAGTCTTTAATTCATATAGGAAATTTTAATTACCAGCTAAGGTAGATTTTTAATAGTTTATATTCACATTTTATCATTAGAATGTAAAATGTTTTTGTTGGATTCTTTAAAGTTTATATTAAATATCAAATATTCCATAAAAAGGGAAAGTAAAAACTAACTTTTGTTTCTTTGGATTTTGACTTCTTTCTTCAATGTCTTCACCACCAAAAGAGCACTAACATCTTAGAGTGTTTAGCTGCATCACTATTTCATCATTATAACTGTCCTTGCTCAAGCTAAAACTTTTTATGTGTTTGTTTTGTAATATCTTTTTAAATAATAATCTGGACTGTGGTCTTTTTACAAGCCATAATGTAACACATATTCATTTATTTGAAGTATGAAATATCATATGCAATCTGCATGTTGAGAAACTATTCTTATGACAATAATATGGAGTATCCTTTACTGGTCGTCCTAACCTTATACAGAATCATCATAAGAAAAAGCAAAAAGAGACTCAGATAACTCTTTTCTTCCATTATGGTTAATGTTCATCTTCCCTTTACTTCTTTAAAGATTATGTTTTCTAACAAAAGATCTGTTTTTTCACACCAAAACAGCATCTAATTTGCTGGCATTCAGCCATTTTACTTTAATGCTGGCTTGTTGAATTTTTGCCCCATGAAATTTTTGTCACCCAAAGATGCACTCATTGTTCTGCAGATCTGTGTCACAGAATTTCACTCCATTCTGGAAACGGTAAGAAAAGTGAGGCAAGATTCTGAGCACTGATGACAATTCAGTGTCCTGTATGCCACATTTGCATCTCTCATCGGTGGGTTAGATAAACTTTGGGACATTCAGTCAGCTTGGCATACTCATTCATAAATACTAAATATTAGTGAATATCTCTCTCATAGACTAGATGTAGTAGGTGATAGATTATCAACTTTATCAAAGTGGTCACAATATAGTAGGCTTGGCATGTTATGATCAATTTTTCTGTCATTGTCAGTGGCTATTTTATTATTTATATGGCCCTGGGAGCTGGCATCCAAAGCTGTAGTCAAGGTTATATTTAAGAATGCATATGTATAAGCATGTATGTATACACTGAAACTTAGCAAAACAAAATGGCCATGTATTTGAATTAGAGTAAGTAGCAGCCTGTGGAAAGGTTTGGAGAATAGGGAAGGGAGAAATATTTTAATTAAATCATAATCTCAGATATTAAGAGATATTAAACTAATATCTTATTTACAAACCTGAGGGTCTTAGACAAATAAAGATAAACAGCACCCAAAAACATAAACTGGAAAAAGATGATCAGGATCAGCAATGTAACTAATTAAACAGAAATCAAAACTAATAAATAATCAGAGCAACAGAGTCAGTTCTTTGAAAAGATTAATAATTTTGGCAAACATTTAGCATATCAACCAAAGCAAATAGATAGAAGACTCAATAAAATCACAGATGAAAAATTTGTAAGAGGCTCAAAGTACATTCAGAAAAAATTAAAAATCCTCTTTAAAAATCTACATTTAACTAAGGTTGATAGCATGAATGAAGTGTGTGTGTGTGTGTGTGTGTGTGTGTGTGTGTGTGTGCGTGTGTGTAAACAAGTATACATATATATTTTTAGCAAAATTAGATCACAGTAAAGTGAATAATTTAAATAGGTCTATACTATTGAAAAAGACAGAAGTAATAACAAATAAATCGAATAAGAAAGGCTCAGGTCACATGGGGGTAATGCCAAATTCTATCAGTCCTTCAAGGAAGAATCAATACCAATACTCCTCAAATTATTCTGTAAAATAGAAGAAGTAAGAACACCTTCAAATTTTTTCAAAAAAAGCCAATATTACCGTAATACCAAACTAGAGATTCAAAAAAATAAAAAAGAAAGAAAATTGTAGGTTCATCTCTGTGATGAACATAACTAAAAGATTCTCAATAGAACATTGCACTCAGGAAGACATTGCTTCTTACAATGAAATGAAAAATTGCTGCTGTTATTCTTTTCCTCTGAAACATGGCATTAAAGTGATAGCTTAGATGACTGTATTGTTAGAAGAAAAAGACACAGAGAAGAATAAAGAAAGTGTTTCTCATACTCTAAAAATAACAGGAAATGCAGAACTAGAAGGGCAAAGAAAAGAAAAACACAAAAATATGCTATTGTTAAAAGATACAATAATCATATCTAATATATTATATGCTGATTCAAAAGTAATATAAATAAATGTTGCATAATGTGATATGGCATGCCTGTTCTCTAAAGTGTGCTTAATGAGAATTCATGAAAAAGAAAATAAATAACAATACCATGTTAATTTTCATAGTAATTTGAAGAAAATCCTTCATAGAATCATAAGGTAGCATGAGGTTTTGGATTTTTAAAAGTCATGTATGTTACTCATTAAACATAAACAGAAACAGTGTCTTGTTATCTTGACAAAGTTGTTCTCTAGTCTGACCTGGAATAAGTAATTTGCTGAGGGATATTCTTTCTAATATGAAATAATCTAACCACATTAATTTATAAACATGTTAAAATGAGTTTGTCTTTCTCCTATACTTTGTCTTAATTTATCTTACAAAATATAAATATATTTTACTCCATACATGATAGTTTAGCCTCACTTGCTACATGGAAATTCTTTATATGCATGACAAAGCACGCTGGCCTGATGTTCTAGACTCTAGCCTTCAGTTATTTTATTATGGCTTTACTTTCTGGAAACATGTTCTATATATGGAAGTAAGCTAGAATAAAACTTTAAAAAAGAATCAAGCATCATAAGTTTACTATGCAGTACTCATGTTATAGTGAGGACTATAGTATTCCTAGGTGAAGCCTGTTGTACACTGACTTGAATGCTCAGGTGTATAACCATTTTTATAGATACATGATCATTCTTTTCTTTTCACTTACATTTCTATATCATAAGAAAACCACACCCAATTATCCCACCATCCCAAACCTTCTCTATAGGATTAAAACAGTTTGCTATTGCTCTATAATTTCTACAGAATCACCTGTTTATCTCTAGGCTATATATTTTAGTAATTAGAATGCATTGTTATTAGTATCTCTGCTAAAACTCTGATCACTCTCAGCAAATACTCAACATTTTATTGTCTTCCTAAATTCTTTACCAGATTTGCATCTATGTGCATACCATGAATATAAGTTCATTATTATTTTTTCTTTATAAAGTTAAGACAATTTAAAGATCTGCCTTTTCAAGAATATAACTTTAATAATTTTAGAGATTGCTCTGTAAATGAAATATTTTAGGAAAGATCTACAAAAGGCTGTTTTACTCCTCCTAATACGATGAAAAATGAGCTTTAAGCATGAAGAGTGGTTTATTAACATGCTGATCTGTAGCTAATCATTAGTGCTACTAACTATATATAAAAAATTAACTAAGTATATATCTGTTCAGATTCAGCAACTGCAATTCCTTTACTAACTGCTTATATATTTTTAATGTGTATTAATGCATACATTGTTAACACATTGCAGGCTGAGGGATGTTAGTTTGGATTAGTAATTCCTGGCTGGTTGTCACTCCAAAGTTGACAAAGGAAATTGAGAATAGTTATTGCTTTGCTTAAACAAACTGCCATTTCATTCTCTTGTGACATTGCAGAAGTAATGCCTACTTGCCTTTGAATGAGCTCTGGCTTGAGAGAATTGGCCCTTGAAGATGTGTGAAAACATCTGAGACATATTCATATGTGCTTGCTTATACTAACCTTGCAGCTTGTGCTCCCAGGATGAATTTGTGGAATTTTATAATGGGCATGTACTTTAGAGTTTGAGATGGGGGGAAAAAAGTATGGGATAGTAAAACACCCTGAATAAGATTGTCTCCACGGAAAGGAACATAGCCATTTATCCCTATTCAAAAGACTCTTCTTGTCTTTTAAGTACTTCTTACTCCACACTTATAAATTCTGTGAGAACAGTTTTAAGAAAAAATATAACTTATTTACCTTTTTAAAAGTTAAAAATGGTGAAGTTGAGGCAAAGGTGATCGACTTTCCTCTTAGAGTTTCATTATAAGAATTTTTCATCTCTATAATAAAATGCTTATCAAAATTTTGTTTGCTTCTCTATCATGTTATGTTTTCTCTGTTCTTTTTAATAGTTAAAATATCCTTCAAAATTAATTTACCTCAACAACAACTATTATATAACACATAGATACTTTTATCTGTATTATAACTAATTCATTATGTATACATATTTTAAAATAAATTTAAGGAATAAAAGACGGAGAGCAGTCCTGTTATCAAGATGGCAAATTAGCATCTGTGACACTTGCAATAATATTACAATGGTTGAGCTATCTGTGCACTATACTTGTGAACAAACCATACAGAAGACCCATACTCAGCTCAAATCTACAGACAGAAGTTATTATTTTAAAGTTCAGTAAGATTATACTGTTACTAGAAGTATATAATTTATAGTTTGCAGTATCAGGAAGGACAAATAAATTATTAAATTCACTCAGCTGAAAAATGCCAAAGCACAGTATAAATGGTTTACTTAGCCCCAGGGGCCAGAGCAGTAACTTTGATGACATATTGCCAAACCATAGAAAGTGAAGCAGAATTTTAGGGGAAACACATTATTTTAAATATATGATCTTGTAGTAAATATTATAAAACCACATAGAATCAGACCTCTCAATCCACATGTTGCACATAATTAGATTAAGTTAAACACAGAAACACTTCAAGTAGAAAAATAAGTTAACATGTACAGATGGCTTTTCTTTACTTAAACATTGTGTAACAGAATATATAGTGTTTATACTGTGTTGCATATCTAAGTGTTGCAGTTGTTCTTTAATGTGTATAGAAGAATTGGAATAGGTCATATGTAAGTACTATGCAATTGTACAAAAGGGATTTAAGCATTAATGCATTTTAGTATGTGTGGGGTCAATGGTTTCTTGAAAACATTAATATTTCTAGGAATGCAATTAATGAAAGTATTCTTAGAAAATCCTTGCAAACAAAAAACAAACAAACAAACAAAAGATGCTAGGCATCTTGCCTTTAATCTCACCACATGGGAGGTAGAAACAGGCAGATATTTTGAGTTCATGGCTAGCCTGGTCTACAGAGCTAGTACCAGTACAGGCTCTAAGCATACACAGAGAAACCCTGTTTCCAAAAACAAACAAAATGCAAAAAACAAAAACAACAACAACAACAACAACAAAAACAAAAAAAAAACAAAAAATAAACCCCTAAAACAACAACAAATAAAAACTAACCAAAATAAAACAAAACAAAACACTTGTAACAATGATTACGATTTCCTGAAGGATATTGTGTTGATTATTTTAACACTCATAAATACTACTCTAATGTTCTCTAGTTATTGATACAGTGAATTCCCTATTAGAAAATCAGAACAAGAAGTTAAAACACAAGAAACTTAACTGGACATATGAGGTGTGGAGGCCATGCACTGAAGCAGTGACAAACATCCAAAGCAACTGGAATCATGGTGCTAGTGACTCTGTGTGTAAGAACACCTATCTCTGCTTGCTGTGAATCTTCAGGGTAATATCACAGAACATGAATTCTGGAAGAGCTACAAAAGTAGTGCTTCTCATCATCAATAAAAACTTCCTTCAGTAAACTTTTCTATTGTTTTTCTCTTCACAAAGTTCAACTGAACTTTACATATTAAACTGACCAGAAAAGAATCCTTAATTACAACTCCTTGTCATCTTAGTAGTTTTAATGAATTGGTATGTACTACATAGAGACAGCTGGTTTTACTATTGTGCCAAAAAATATAATCAATGCTTAAATGGCACATAGCAATATTTTTTACCCACTAAATATAAAAATGATTTTAATATGAATTTAGAGTTCACTTTTTTCCTAAAGGTTTTCTTGTTCTGATTATTTAGATAGTCATATCTGCTGTTAGTAAAAGCTTGCAAAGATTTAATGAGTGTTTACTGTGCTAGTAGCACCATTCTAGGTACTTTGTTATTATTGACACTTTGGGTTTTCAACAATACAGAGAGAGCAATAGTATTATTTTCCCCAATTTAGTGATGATGAACAAGAGACAGAGAGAAATAATACTCTCCTCAAGTTCACTCAGGGAGTATGTGGCATACCTGTGATGAAGGCTGGATAGTTTAGGGCCTGTATTATTACAGCCCTGAACAATGATTAAACATGAGCAATTGTAGGTTACGCTTCCATAAAATCCTCCTGGTAATTTCTGGTCATGTATAAACTTTCCTGCTTAGCTGCAATTATTTTCCTAAAAAGTTATTTTTGAAGTGGTGCACTATAAAAAAGAAGAAAACATCTGATCCTAAATAACATTTAGGTAAATTCATATGCTAAAATAAGTCAATGGATCTACAAAGTTATATTACATTGTTTTTATTGATGTAAACTATAAACAGCTTAGAATAGCTTCCTCAATATTGTGACTACAACTAAATTACCCAAACTCTGCAAATTTCTACACAGAGTGACATTTTTTAAATAAGCTCCTTAATAACATGTAGTACAACTAGTACCTCACTCCTCCTTTCCTCCAAAACACTAATTAAGTGTTGTTTTTTTTTATTATTTTTGTTTTTTTTTTTTTTTTTTAGAATCCTGCAACTTCCATCAAGTCAGCCGATTTTATTTTCCTTATCAGTCCAGCCTAGAACTAGAATTAACAGTGAAGTGTTTTATTGCTCTCCATTACAGAAACACCTGCAAGAGCATGGTTTGATTAAAGCAATCAATTGAACTTCTAAATTAAATAGGCATTTAGGTTCAGTATTGGAAATGTTCAGATACATAACTTTACAACCTCTCATCCTTTTCTCTGTGGAAACGCTTCCTCCAGAGCAAATGCAAGAGAATTTATTTAGAAAGGAAATTTTCTGTTTATTTCCTTCTTTTGTGATGCTATGAGGGCCTGTGACATTTTGGTCTGTACTGTCTGTCAACCTTGCTTTACTCCTTAGCTTACCAGACATATAACAGAACAAGATATTATAACAGTCATTAGCAGGCATCCCAAATGATCTGTGCATTAGTTTTCACTCACAGCTCATTCACTTCAATTCCTTTATAGAAAGTCCCCCCAATTGATGTTCTCCATCACAGCTTCCAGCTTTGGAAGAGCTTACAATTTTCAAAGGTGAAACAGAACATTTCACATCTCCAAATAGAGAGTAAATGGGCTGATCACTCCCTTGGTGCTCTTTCAAGGGCAATCCCCACCAGTATGCAGGCTGCTCTGTGCTCGGCAAGTTGAACTTCATGAACCATAGCAACAGAGTGTCCTACACAGGCTTCCAATGGTTTCCACTGTAGAAGGAACCACGAGGAACAGGCATATATTTAGAATATGTTCCTCCCTGTGTCCTGGCTTGTGAGACATAGTTGGTTAATGCAAAGGCATCTACCCCAGGTTCCATAGCATAATTCTCTTAATTTCCTCTTGACCTTGAGATGGCACAGAGATAAAACAGATCTACAACAGATGTTGATTTACCATGGGTTCATCAAAGTCCTGTACCCTGATCTTTGTCCTTCTTTAAAAATCCTTCTTTAAAAGATGCTACTTTGTTACAGTACATGAAATATTTCATCTAATAAAACAGAAATTCTTATATACTTATATCATTGTACAGAGCTCATCCCTCTATACAGGAAAAGTAATTGGCCTGGAAGCAATTTAAAACAAAGATACAAGTAAATACAATAGTAATTTGCCACTGTTTGCTCTTTGCCTCTGCAGGTATTGGCAGGTGTTCACCCAAGCTAATTAGTTTGCTTAAGCATTTATAAAGAAGTTTAAGATGTAGTCATGACTGAGGGATATATCACATTGATCTGCAGTACTTTGCTTTGATGATTATTCCCAATGAATTTGGACATAGTTCAATTTTAAAGAAAACTCGCATTCTGGTTATTTGAATGAGAAATGGTACAATAGATTCACATATTGGAACATCTGGACTCTAGTCTGTAGTGATTTTGGGTAGATTGTAAGTTCTTTAGCCAGCAGAGATTTGTTGAATGAAATCTGTTGTTAAGTGTGTATTTCTACTTTACTATCTCTGCTACTGGTGTGTGGTTGAAGATGTTAATTCTAGATTTTTTTTGTGAATATGCTAGCATAGTTCATCACAAAATAGCCTATATTGTTGCACATTATTGCTCTTAAGGTATGATTAACAATAACTTTGTAGAAAAATACTGAATATGCAAATATGCATGTCTTATGCTGAGTTTCTAGATAGATATTCCATGGACAAATCCAGGTCATATTTTTATTTTGGCATAAACTTTCCTAATGAATTATTACTGTTTTTTCACAAAGAGCTGCATGAGGATGTGAATTTCAAAGGCTGTCTAGAAGGCACAGTGTGTAAAAGCACTTGCCTCCAAGACTGACTACCTGAGATCTATACACAAGACCAACATTATGAGAGGAGATAATCAAGTCTCTCAAACTGTTCTTTTACATTCTTAGATGTGCACAAATAATAAATAAATAAACATAAATTTACACAAATATGAATTGAGAGCCCCTCTTAAAAATATTTGTAATGTATGACCTGCAGCCTAGTCAAACAAGGTGAACTAGGGCTATGTAATAAATAGAAGCATCCTTTGACATCTTGATGCGGTCCTTCATTCTCACTACTTACCATTCTGACTTTCTTGGGCATAACTTAAAGGTGATCATTATTGTTTTGTTTGGTGATTCCATAATACTGAAGAAATATCCATCTCCCATATGTTATTTAAAATCATACTTAATAATTCTTTAAGTCTGAATTGTTGGTAAAGAAATCTTCATTAAAAGAGAGGCAGTTATATTTTAGACTATTGAGCCTGGGCTAAGCTACTTTGACATAAAATCAGCCGTATAATATGTAAAAATGAAATTGAACATGGCTATAATTCAATAATTCTATTTTTGAAAATTGATAGTCAACTTTACTTGACCCATAGACATTAGTTTGATAATAACCACTTGAAAAACTCAGTAAATCTGTGGTATGTAAATACACAGACTATATTTTGTTATCATATGTGGTTTTAGTTAATAGTTTCCATGCTTTGAGAACAGGAAGAAGGAAAGGATAAGGACAAGGAGGAGAGCAATATCTAAAAAGTGGTTAGCAGGAGTAATGATTTACAAGGGAACAGAGAGATCATACATAACAGAACTACACATATGAATAACAGCTAATATTTCAGAAGTACCAAACACAAAGCCAATGAAAAGTGAAAGTGAATGTGAGAAACTGAGTGTTGATTGACATCAGAGTGTGAGGTTGTCGAGATACCACTAAACTGTGATAAGTGTGGCAATTAAGTAGTCAGCTATTGGGAACCTATAGAGAAAAATAAAACACTGGTAACAAAGGTAATTGAGAATTGGGTATAAAACCCAAACATGGCAGGGGTGATCGTTCAGTGGTTAGAAGCTTGCCATTTGAGTGTGAGGAGTGGAACTTGGATCCTTAGAACCCATACCCGATCTTGGCAGATATGAAAGACTGCCTGTGAGTCCAGCTTCAGGGGGCAAAGACAAGGGATCCTCAAGAGCAAAACGGAATGCAAGACTTAACAAATTGGTGAGGTCTGGGTTTTAATGAGACCCTGCCTAGAGTCTCAAGTTGGAAGAGCAATCAAGAATGATTGATGACATTAACCTTATGTCTCTATGTGAACTTAAATTACATGCAAGCATGCCTACCTGCACATTTGCCCACACAGATGCAAACATTTATTTCAGTCCAACTAAGAGTTTTTTGGCCTCATGGTTGAATGGGATAATATTAGTAGAATCCTTAACCTCTTGGATATTCTTAGCCATTTTGAGGAACACTTTAGTGTTACACCTGCCAATGAATATTAAGTCAAAAGCATATATCTAACAAGAGAGTGTTGTGTTTTCACACTGGTGCAACCCCAGTTCTCTACACAGGAAAATGAACAACAAAAGACATAAATAAAGAGCAGGGAAGAGAAACAGATTAAAATATCTTCATGCCTGGGTTGAGACGGGACACTCAGGCTATGTCCTTGTTCAGAACAACCAGCAGATGCTGTATAACTAAGCTAAAAGGAATATAACAATTTAGTTTAGAGGTTTTATTGTTTTCATTAATTAGTTTTGATCTTAGACAGTCTCATATATATGTACACTGCACACTGACTACCTAGCCCTCTAATTCCTTTACCATACTAGTGCACCCTGACAATCTGATATGTTTTTGTAAATTATTATACACATTATGAGTGAATACTGTGGAACAGTATAAAGTGGTAGACCTAAGACTAACCCTTTTCATTTTAAATGATTATGTAAACAAGTGTATGTACACTTTCCTGGTGGTAGGCATTATTCATGGATTATATAAATTCTCTGACTGTGGGCATTATAAATAACAGTTCAGCATTGACAATTGTGTTCAAGTACAAAGTCAGGGATTTACATGAGTATTCAATTAATTCAAATATTTTTACAATTAAATACAAGTATTTCTCAACTATTTTTATTATGAAACATTTCCAGATAACTGGAGATGAAATAAGTGAAGATAATGCTATTTAAGAACAATGAAAATAGAATAAAGCTTCCTGATTAAAATATGTAACTTTGAATGACTAATAATATAATATTTTAATTTTTGTTTTTAAGTTTTTTCTAGTTCCAAATACTAAAGAATAAACATGCAATGTCTCATGAAAATAAATGTTTTATTTATTTCATTTATAATTGCTCATATTTGTGATTGCAGCACTTTTCCCTTTAGTATTCCTACTGCCTCAAAAGACAAAGTGTTTTGACCTTTATTGTGGAATTAAGTAAAGAGAACAATTAGGTTCATAGTATTGATTCAGCCCATTCTGGCCAGTCATGGCTTTTACTATGGCATGTAGCATTTGTACATTACATATTTATCATGGATAATGCAAAAGAAGCTAACATAACAAGTTTATTTTTTTCATTTTGTTCTTACTTAAAATTTGTCTGTAATTTTTAAATTGTTTAAATGTTTAAAGCAAATTTTTGTCTCTAATGTATTAGCTACAGTAAGGGCAAAGGTTTTCAAATCTATATTTATAATTCTCATATCTTATTGGTCTTTGTGTTTGCATACCCTACCTCACTTGTAGATTAGAGAAGCTTCACTGATACTGCTAATAATGCATATGTGTCTTTTTGGCTGAATAGTTTTATACATTAAATGTAAAGTAAAATGTAATTGCAATTATAATTTTGGCTTCCAATTTATGTTATATATTTTCTTTTCTAATGGAACCAAAAACGATGGAAAAATTAAATGCAAGTATAAGAAATTTGTTTGGAGACATGCTAACACATGATTTTTTTTTCATCTAATTCATTTACTTCCATTAGTCCTCTGTTGACTGAAATTAAACAGTGATAAATGTGACTGTATATTAACAGTGATTAATTTTGCATTTTGCATGTTTAGGCATTTTGGATATATATATATATATGTGTGTGTGTGTGTGTGTGTGTGTGTGTGTGTGTGTGTGTGTGTGTGTGTCTAGGGGTTTAAGAATGTATCGATGCAGCAACAGCTTCCCCAGTTAATCAGAATCACTGCTTCTTTTGTGGCTAGATGCAGTTGCTCAGGTGCATTTGTTTAAACTTGTGGTAATGCTGCAAGTAGCAATTCTAGGGTTTAGTGCACATGTAGGGAATAAGATTCTGTGGTTTCTCAACACTCAAATACACTTGTATTTTCAAAAAGACATTGTGAACATAATGCTGTATTTACCTATATCTCTCCTATATTGCACACATCAATGACCCAATACTCAAAATATTATAATAATGTAATACATATATATCTAAAGCTACTAACAACTAAACACGATCAATTTAAATTATAAAAATTTTAATAGTAGGGAAATCTGAATTTGCAATCATACTTAAGAGTATCTGATATTAATGACATTGTTTCTCTTTAAATGTCAATAAATTCAGAAACATTGGTAAGGCTGTGTTCAGCCTGTTTCATGATTGTAGGCAGCTGGTATGATCACAAACACCTCAGCTATTTTATATTTGGATTTTCTATATGCAGTTTTATAAATGAATTAAAATGGTTAGTAGTAAACTTTGTTAAACTGCTGAGAAGCAATGATTATCCTGTAAACATTTCTACTATCAACAGGAAAGATCTACTGATAGTATATAATCTAAATTTAATGTTTGACATTCCTTTGATCATTTACGTTTTTAGCAGTTTAAGTATTTTTCCTGCCTAACTTGTGATGTATATCCACCATCATTAACTCATGGTTTGCAATCCTTCCTTCAGAAATTGAGACTATGGTCTCATCATGTATGCCTTCCTAGATCTCGTTATATTCCATGCTGTTATCGACTTCATTTAAATGTAGAGATTCATTTTAGTTTAAGTACCCACATCTAAAGAGCATAAACATTTACTCAAATTTTCAAAGAAATTCATGACTTTAAATGCATGATTAAGAAATTTAAGTAGTTAGATGGCTCATAGGCAAGGTAGTCATTTAGACCAAGTGACCACCACATACAGTATACAACACACACACACACACACACACACCCACACCCCACACACACACGCGCACGCACACGGGTGGGGGACAGGAGAGTACTGTTAAGGACAGTACCTGTGAAATCAGTGACCTTGAAGTTGAGAGAGTTCAGATCTTCATAAAGTAAAAATCAGTAGCCATTTCTTCAGAACAGAAATATACTAAAACCATTCATGAAAGGTATACTACTGTCATGTGTAAAATATCTAACTGATTCTTGCATTCTGGACCATTGAGACTGCCATCAGTTTTCAAAACCAGAAACTGTGTTTTAGGGACATATACAGACATACAGACACATTAACTACCTCATTTAAAGTTTCTTTATTTTTCTATGGCACCCGCAAAATTTGAGAGCTTTGATGAAATGTGTACTAAATAGCAAACATAATTCCTAAGGAGCCATAGCTGAGCTAAGTGCAAAAAGGGCAGTCAGACTAAAACCAAATATCAAATAATTAAATGAATCAATACAAAAAAATTTAAAAGAGCCACAGGTTCATGACTTATACATATATCTTTTAAAATTTAGTATAAGAAATATGCATGCAAGCTTCTACTTTTTCTAAGACGAAGTAATTTTACTTTCAGAAATATAATTTACTTTAACAAATTATAGCAACGCTATAGGCATATTTTGACTACCTTTTGTACATATACATCTCTGGACATGGGTATTCTAGGAAAGCACTACCATTGAGCACACACTGTGGTCTTCTCTCACTAAAATTATCCTCAAATATACTGTGTGTTTGATTACTTAGTTTCCTTTTCCTCAAGTTTAAACAAAGCTTTCACCTTACGGCCTAAGTAACTTTTCACTAAATATTTTTGAGATTTATCTACTTTGTGAAGTATGTGACAGTTGACACATCCTTGCTTTGTTACTATTTGCTATTCTACTCGTCTATTCTTTCCTCAATAAATATTTTCCTGTTGACATTCATTTGGCTTTTGTCCAGCTTGGTGCCACCTACAATCTATTTTGTTGATACACATATTCATCTGCTTTCAGATACACCAGGCAAAACAATTTTTGTTTTGTAAAAAGCAATGGGTTTATGAGAATCTATCAGTTCTTAAGTAAATATTCTCATATTACACTTCTATCAATATGTTTATACACTCCTGTTATACTATATTTATGACAAAACTGGATAATAAAGTATTTTTCTGTTACTTAATTGACATTTCCATAGTAGCCAGAAATGCTGAGCAAGCAGTTTTCTATGTATGATATTAACCTTTTTATAATTTTTATTATCTCCATTGTCTTCTTGTGTGTGGACCCAAGTGTGAAAGTCAAAGGGAAAATCGACCAAGATGCCTATCTTCTTTCCCACATGAAACCTGGGGATTGAATTCAGGTTGTCTGTCTTGGTAACAATAACCCTTAACACTGATCTTCATGTCTGGATAGGCTGTTTTGTTATTTTTTTTTCTTAGTTATAGCACCCTCATTATTTTAACTTATTTCTAAAATTATAACTTTTATAATATCCATAGGTAGATGCTTGGAAACTTGTAGACCTGAGCTCTACGAATCAGGATAAAAGGCATTTAAAAAATAATGGGCTACCTGAATGAAAATAACAATGGTAGTCTTAATAAACAGAAGGGAGATTTAATCTAGATCTATTTTAGAAGCATAATATCTGTGAATTCAAATTACTCCATAAGTTTGTATAAAAACAAACAACTGAGAAATGCATCTTTCCCTAAAGTGGCTCTATATAGCAATTTAAGTCCATTGTCATAATATTCTGTCTATTTACATTATTACTAATGATATTTCTTCTCAAAGATTTTTCCTTTTTTTGAGAAAAGTTTCTTTTTTTAAAGAAAAAAAATCATTTATTGATTGATTGATTGTGTGCTAGATAGTCCTCAAAATAACCTGTTGTGTCTGTATATTGTTTCTTGTATATGCTTTTAGGCTATCTGGTGCTGGACAACCAATTGACATGTTTTTTTTCTGGAGAAGATCTCAGGTTTTTGCTCACTTGACTGTAGTTTTGTGTATCATTGTGACCTCCTGGGCTTTTCTGTACCAGTTTGGCATGTTGGTTGTTGTTGGACCTTCTTCAACTCATGGTTGAGAAATCATGCTACTGAAGTTTTATGGATATAGTTTCTGTTGCTACAAGGGAACACAATTTCATAGCAAACTCCCTGGGCTCTTGTGGTGATATATTATTTATGACTTAATAAAGATTGCCCATAGTATCAGAAAGCACAGCCAGCAACACTAGTTATGTATAGAAGCTAGGCAATGGTGGCACACACCTTTAATTTCAGGACTCAGGAGACAGGCAGATAGATCTCTCTGAGTTCAAAGCCATCTGGCCTACACAAGAGTGAAGAGTAACAGAGTTCATCCCTTTGTTCCCAGCACTAAAGAGGTGGAGACAGGAGAATATGGCTGGGCAGAGGAAGGAATATAAAAAGAAGACATGAATTCAGAGCTTTTGCCTCTGAGGATTCTAGGAGACAGATTTACTGGCTTGGCTGCTTTGCTTCTCTGGTCTTTAGCTTGAAGCTTGAACCATAATATCTGTCTCTGGGTTTTTATTCTTCGTGTTATAGCATCTATCTCTTACAGTCTTTTGGCTCCCTTTCTCCAATGTACAATTAGTTTTTAAAATAGAGAAAATGTCACAGTCAAATTGTTTATCTAGAATACAATAAATATAGCATAAATATAATTATTTAGTTTCTACATATATAAGTATATATATTATACACAAACAACTCTTAATAAATTTTAATAAATTTGTTTTGTGCTAAAATTTGCCCAACACTATTATAATAATTATGATATAGGAATGGAGAATAAGGAATATTATTAAAACATGATAACAATAAATATGCATGTATAATTGTAGATATACTATGTTAACATTATTTGATGGGAGATGTTATTCTGTATATATGTTTCTCATACTGGTTAATAAAGCCCTGTGGCCAATAGAAAACTAGATAGGCGGAGCTAGGAGACTAGGAGAAGGAAAGAGGAAGTTGGAAGGAGGAGTCGAGATGTAGCCCAGGGAGGAAGGAAGACGCCCACTGCAGCTCCCTGATAAGACGACCACGTGGAAAATTCTTAGATAAGTAGAAATGGGTTAATAATTAAGGCAGAGCTAGCCCATAAACAATAATGGTAACTGGCCAACAGGATTGTATCAAATACAGAGTCTCTGAGTGTTATTTGGGGCCCCCGTGGAGGTGGGACCATGGCGGCAGGACCGGCAGGCCGGCGGGGAGGAACATGCCATAACAATTATTATATAAATAAAATAATTTACTATACTTTAAACATTATAAAGTGGTTAAATGGAAATTATTTTATTTAAAAAGGGCTGACAATATTTGATAAAGAAATCAGTCTTGGATTCAAATTTAGATATGCAAATAAACACTGGGTGTGTTTCAAACTTGACAAAATTAATTCCCTTGACTAATTATTGAGATAGGAACACAATTCATTATATTATTTTAGGATATCTAATAGCCAAAGCAAGTTTAGATTAGATTAATTAGAAAAACATGAGCAGCATAATTATATCACTCTAGAAACAATGGAATATCATCTCACTCTTTTCAGTCATGACTACAGATCAAATTAGATAAGGTATTTTGCTCAGATTTACACAAACAGATAATGGCATGACAGAATGTTGGGGATGACTTAGATTTTTGTGAAGATTAATTGCAACATTAACTTAGCCAAATGAAACCAGTACGTGGCAAGATCACAGGAGTGAGTTAATCAATTTTGAATGAATTTGTAGTAATTGGATGGACTTGATTTTAATAATGTTTGTCCATGTGTCTCCCAGTACATCTCATGCTGCTTTATTCATCTTTGTAGAGCAGTCACTCTGGGGGCTACACAACAAAGTTCAGGGCATGATGGCACCATTGACTGTACTATTTTTTTCAAAGAACCAACACAGCACATGGACAGCCTATTGGAAAGCTAAAATATTTACTGCTAAAAATAGGATTCAAGCTTTTTCAAAGGTGATTTCTAAAAGTCCCCAATATACAAACAGGAACTTTTATCCAAATCATTTAATGCCATAATGTTTCATTAATTTAAAAAAAATGTTCAGTGGTTAAGATATTTGACATTTATATAACAAGCTTATTTAATTAAATGGATATTAATGTTTGGAATCCAAGAATTCACTTACAACTGAAAGGATTTACACTGTGTTTGTTAGGTAGAAGGAATTCTTATTATGTTCTCCAAGGAGAATAATCTCTATTAAGAAGAGACAAATGTTCCCAGACAGTAGCATATCCTGGAGCAATGAAAGTGGAAGCAAATTAAGTAGAAATTACGGAGATATTAACAGAAGTGTAATTAAGCAGAATAGATACTAATGATTGATTGCAAACGTGGTTCTCAACTCCAGAAAAAAAACTAAGCATAGCGAAGTCTTGGCTATCAATAAAAATGCAGTCTAAGCATACTGAATATATTCTATTAGAGAAGCTTTAATCATGGAATTCAAAACTCATCGCTAAAATTTAATATTTCATTATTATAATTTTCTCAGCTGAAAACTGCAAAAATATTTTATAGATTCAATGAATATACATTTTCAGGAATGTTTTACATATATTATGATGTTATTGGAAAATTTCAATCTGGAAATTATGAAATCTCTTTTGTTTTACAGGATATTGTTTTAGGTAATCAATTTGAGTTCTCAGTTTGTGTTTCCAGATCAGAGAATCTGCCTTTTAAAATTATTATCATTTGACTTGGCTAAATATGGTGTTAAAGTCAGAGTCCTGATTGGGAAAGGTTTCTAGTGACAAGTCTTCCAGCTTTTCAAAGTCCCCAGCATTTTTCTTAGACAGCACTTGGTACTTCAGCTGAAGTTCATATTAATTTCCATATCATGAAGCATTTGAAACTTCAGCATTTGGATTGAAGTTTTTGTCTTTGAGGGAAAAGATTTTGTGTGTGTGTGTGTGTGTGTGTGTGTGTGTGTGTGTGTGTGTGTTTGTGTAATATGTCTACATATGCATTTTTCATGCAAACACATTCAGAAAAAAATGGAAATTTAATTTTTAGTCTCCAGCCCACAATTTAACTTCAACTCTAAAAATATCTTACTTAAAACTTAATGACTGATTTTGATTCCAAATTAGGCTCTCCTCCCTTGTAAACACAGTTGCCTCCTCCGTTCTCATTTAGTTACAGACAATATATTTTGAAGGATTTCTTCAGTAAGATATCTGTTTTTGGCAAGTAATGGGGCTCTCCATGGAGTTAGCAGTTCAAAGGAAATAAATTTTATCTGTACTTTGATTTCTTTCTTAATTGGCTGACACATCCAAAGTTACCATGAATATTATGAGATTTATCATTGTGAACTTGGTTTTCTCTACAAGTAACTATATGTCCTTAAATTACCATGACCATTATAATTCAACCCCAATGCTTTTGCAATCAAGACCTGATACTACAGTTTCCGTATGTCAGATCAATTTATTTTGTTCTATGTACTTGCAATTTAATTAGTTGTTTCATTCCACTCAAGATTTTATTCTTTTTTTTTTCAATCTTCTAGGCTTTCTTATATACCAAGTTATCATTTACCTCAAATCAATAATAATAAATCTAGTTTTAGACACAGCACTTCTATTGGTCCATCATATATTATAAGCAATTTCTTAGGCATTCATGGCTGCTTTCTTTTGTAGTATGGAGCATACCATGACCTCTTCATGACCCAGAGAAAGTGTTTTAGTATTCAGATATTTATTGACAAGATTTAAGACGTAAGCTTACCATGTATCAAAACTGACAAAATCAGAACAGTTCATAGGGAACTGATGTGAGATGTTATTCTGTAAATATTTTTCTCATACTGGTTAATGAATAAAGCACTATTGGCCAACAGGAAAGAAAGATAGGCAAGGCTAGGAGACTAGGAGGAAAGAGGAAGTACTGAGGAGAAGACAACATGTATAGACCAGAGACAACAGAGGTCCAGGCCGTCTCTCTGGTAAGATGAGGTCATGTGGAAATACTTAGGTTAATAGAAATAGATTAATATTTAAGACAGAGCTAGCCGATAAGAAACTAGTAACTGGCCAACAGAATTCTGTCAAATACAGAGTCTCTGCATGTTATTGGGGGCAGGTGAGGCGGTGGGCCTGGGCAGGCAGGGAAAAACCTGCTTGTAACAGGGAACAACAAAACTAATACAAACAATTGTGCTTCAATGATGACATGACATCTGCCCTTGCTTGTTGTCTGAATGACATGAATGATCATCCCATAAACTAACAGTTTTTATAATGTAGTTCATCTCATGAAGTTACATTCTACTAACAAAATAGTTTAGCATCCATCGAGATTCTTGTGATTGGCATCTCTGTGCCAGATGCTGAATCTGCAACCTTAAGTTTATATTTTATCATAAAATGCATTCATACAAAGTGGATTTTGATGCTGATCCTTATATTCCCTAGATTGTTTCCCTAGCATTGGTCCATAGGCCAGAAGGTTTAGGTTCTATATTACCATCGTAAATGACAAGCAATCTTATCTTTAAGAAATTTCTGATTGGTGAATTTAAATATGATTTCTATCATTTACTAATATTACTAAGAGGTGAAGAATATTTTTTTTTAAGAAACACAGAATCAACTTACATTTCCCAAATTCATTATATCTGCATAATTGTTTATGTTTCCACATATTAAACATAAAAGTGGAAATTAAAGAGTTTTGATAAGTTTCAAATAATAATGAAAAACAAATAAATGTAGCCTATTAAAAAAGGTCAAACAACCAAAATTAGGATGCCTGCTAAAAGTAGGGACTCTGACTGATTTATACATTGTTTTGTCCAATATCAGCTGATTATTCCTTAAAGTCATACCACTGGGAAAGACATCAAAGGAATTTCCCTAATCCTTTTACAAGTTCTAAAACTGAAGGTACAATGAGAGAAGGTCAGGGAGAAAGTATAAATGAATTGAAAGCAGGTTATATTACATGCATATGAATATTAGTCAATAATCACTTGTTGATTGGGACATGAAATGAATCAAATATCACTTTTAATGTATGATAAATACTTAACACACATTATATATATATTTTTGTATATTTATACAGAAATGCAAGTGACATGCATAAGGAGAGATTAGAGATAATTAGTTTTCTTACTTATAAAGCTAAAATATATGGAGAAACAATGGATCTTTAGTACAAACACGCCAGTGTTAAAATGGTGGTTCTTAGTTAAGAAGATAACTTCTAAAATAGAACATTTTTAATGTGCTTTTCCAAGAAGGCATAATCAGATCATGCAAACACAGCTATGTTTTGTCACAAGCACAGTGAAGCACACTCATTGTAAGAAGGGAGAAAAAGAGACCTTCAATATTAAAATCTACACAGCAAAATATCAAAGTTTATCTCAACACAAACCACCTCACATTATACATTTATAAGTTAGGATGTTGGGTCGCTAGATAGAGAGAATACAGTTCTGTCATAAATTGTGCTTTTCATTCTGCAATTTGCAAAGATTCATAATGAAAAAATGTGTCCTTACTCAAAGATATTTCTTATAGAGATGTTTTGTAATAATGATGATGATGATAATAATTAAATATGATTCTTTGCTGTTACAAAAAATCAACATGAAAAATTATGAAAATATAAATACATGCATATACTAAGAAAGATTAACAGATATTGCATATAAAATAATTTTTAATATATATTAGAATTTCAGAGAACCAAACGCCTTTGAAAATCTGCTAAAATACTTATTTAAAATGTATTTTGGCACTAGACTATAATTTTTAAGGGCTTCACAGACTGCCTCCACCACAGGACATCCTCTAAAGTCAGCACTTATAAAAATCAAGTGTATTTATAAATACTTTACTTAAAATAACTTCACTTTTAAACAGCACTCTACATGAATAACCTTACAGCAATTTTTATTGAAATAAAGCTCAATGAAATCAAATGACATTTCCAAATTATTGTGAATATATTATTAAATGTTTTAGTTACTGTAAAATTATTCCTTAAAATATATTCCTTAGTCATATACATATATGAAATAAAATTTGGTCAAATTCACTTTGTAGAACTGGAAATAAAATCAACATTTGAATGAAGCTGGGCACTAATTAGATAAAATGTGAATACCAATAAATCGTGAATGCTTTAGTGGACAACTTAGTGGGTCATTGTTCTCTTCGATTTGTTTTTGCATAGGACTCATCTCAAAGTTTTCTGAGAACATAAATGAAGGAGAAATTATTCTTTCTCCTAATCCTAAACCATAAATAAAGGCCTGAGACTCAATGTCTGTCACAAAATGGATGTGTTCTTTCTCCAACTGCTATACAGCTTTTATTAGTAATAATAAGCAGGACCTATGGCCAACCACTAAGAACCCATTGCAAGTGAACAGAGGTGACTTTAGAGGTTCTCTGCTTCTGTAGAGAAACTTCCTTCTCAGATCCAAGGCCTCTGTCAGTGATGCCAGAGTCAGGTTATTGCATTCAATAAGTATGATTGATCCAAGAGGAAGGAATCTCAGCTTAACAGCATTTTCAACTATGTATTGAATTGTTTTTCTTCAATAAGTTAACATTTAATTAAATGACAGTGATTTATGAAGCATTTTAGTTATCCAAGATCTGCCCATTGAGAAACAAGGCTGCTAAATAAGAGAGTAGAAGATGCTTTTCCACTGAAGTCACATTACTTCCTACTTACTAGGACAGCATTCTTCTACCCAGCCTGGTTAGAAACAGGCCATGGAGGTTAGTGTTAAGCACATGATCAATAGCTTTCCCCTTTAGCTGTGTCCCCTTGTCTCTTATAAAACACAAAATATTTCATGAGAGCAGAGTTTCCTTTTTATATTGAGAAGCCTTGACAGGAAGTTGCCCTTGGTGTTAGTAACATAAAGGGAAAGAAACACAAAGAAATTTGACCATGCCCATTCCTGGCTTTTCTAAAGACCAGGTGCCAATACACATCTTAATGAAGAACTATTCACTGTTGCCTGGGAATTCATCAGGTGCAAATCTGTGCCTTTGTTGTCCCAACCTCTTCCATTTTTTTTTCTTTCAAGGCTAAAGCCACTTTAAAAACAAATGCCTTTCCAAATACCTTTGTTATTTATTTTCAAAGTTCTCAAAATAATATATAATATGTAATAATAAGGACAATGCACAAAGTTTTATCAGTAACTGGCTGCATTTCAACATTCCCCAAATTTGAATAATACCCAGTATTCATTTTTAAGCATTCACACATCTTTGGTATTCATGGTCACTTTACCTATAGCCAACAGGGTGGTAGAATATTGCTACCTTAACAGCAAAAAAGTAGCAAGCTGAATGAAATTCATAATTCATAATCATGAAATTCATAATCATAATAATGAAATTCATAACTCTTGGCTAACTTTGTAAAAAAAAAGTATCCAAAATTAAAATTGCATGTGTTAGTTCCTTCCAGTCACTGGCATGGATGCCAGATTATTTTCTTATAAGGTCACATTCATATGGAAATATCTACAGGAAGAAAAAAAATACTGAAGAAAAATTAGCTCAGAACAAGGTCTTTTCCAAGATAATCTGTGCATGCAGTTCATTTTTTCAGGTACTGTATTTTTTGCTTCTAGAAAAGGAATAAAAAGAAAAAAAACAAGACCATGTATGTAATTTATATCTCATAAATAAAGAAATTAATCATCTAATCACAGTTAATAAGATATACTCTCCTATTGGCTAAAGTAGAATTAAATGTTCCCAGAAATTACACCCAAGTACAATCACTACATTTCAAATGGAAAATGTAATGTTTTCTAAAATTGCCATCTAATCAGGTAAATCTAGGCAAAACCATTTAAAAACACATTGAGGACATCATAGACAGTTTTACTTTAATTTGAGTTAGGGCCATTGTTCATGTTAACACAGAAGGGACATGGTGACGCCTTTCCTGAAATTTTGGAATTGGGGAATTAGGAGTAACTTCTAATCTGGGAAGCTCAGATCTGGAGCAAAAGCAGTTATGTCAAATCATGTGTGAAATCTTCCACAAGAGAACATCTTATTTGCTCTTATTCCGGAACACTTATTTTACTTCAGTCAATGATTCATGCATGATTTCTAAGTCATTGATGACATCTAGGATGTAGGAGAAGAGGACTAATCACATCTGGCACAATGGTAACCTGGCAAAGAGCTTCAGTAGTGGTACTGATGAAAACTTTCAACAGAAGTATTTACTAGTTTCCCTTGGGAACTTGTTGGTCACTGTAACTGATGTGGTAGTACAGTTTGGTACCACTTAGGATGAACTTGAAAAGAAATTCACAATAATAAATTCTTACACATTATTTCCACCATGCAGATATAGTAGGCAGGATAACATCAAGACTAAAGGTAGTAACAAGATGTAGAAAAAACAAAAAAGAGGTGAGATTTTGTAACTGGGAATTGCCTTGTGTTTATTGGCATACATTTACATGTATGGTAGTGTAGGTTATTATTAATAATGTCTTTATTGACTTGTTGACACAATCAGAATAACTTTTCTTCTATTGGCTTTCATGAGAAGCTCAGAGCAGGGTTGCTCCTATTTCTGACTGAATTAAATTCATGAACACAATTTGCATTATGGATATTAAAATGATTCCCAAACACAGTGAATATTTCTCAAATCTGGATGTTAAAAGAAAGTTTATGTTTTAGACTTTCCTTTGAAAGACCAATAAAACCGCTCAGTCTTTTGCTTCAGAAAATTGTACTTGTGCAAATACCAACGTTTGCTTAAAATGACAGGAAATTGTGGCTCATTCCAACAGCTATCCAAAGCAAGTGATAAGGGAACAGCTATATCAGTCATTAGACTATGACCTAGGAAGGAGAAGCATCCTCAAGAAACACTGTGACTTGTCTACATAAAATCTATTATTATTTCTCTTCCATGATCATAGTTTGACATATAGAAATGAACTTATTAACTAACATTGGGATTATATTTGTTTTCCAGTGTAGTCATCACCAATTACTCCTAGTGTGAAACTTAATATGATACAGATGGATTTATTCTCAGTGGAACAAGCCTGAAGTCTAAAGCTGAGATAATAGCAGAGGCATGTTTCCTCTGAGAACCAGAGTACCTCATTGTTTGTTTAAGCTTCCAATGGTGGTTGACTGCTTTTGGCATTTGTTGGCTAGTAACATATAAATTCCATCTCCTTTCCTCAACATGCCATCTCTGTGTGCTCTGATATATTCACATAACTCAGTTGTGACCTCATCTATCTAACCCAGCAAGTTGGGGGACTGGTGAATTAAAATTTTAACATCTTTTTGAATGATATAATTCAAGCTTAACAGATATTAATTGGTAACTTAATAAATTACTCTTAGTAAAGATTGAGATTAGTTGGGTGTTGGAAAAATTTTACCATAAAAAGAATTGCTGAGCTCAGGGTATTATTCAGTGATACAACACTTGTCTAGAATGTAATGTAAAATACTCTGATGAAGAACCCTGTCCCATAACATTCATTGAAGCCAAAGAATCAACTTAAGTAGATTTAAGGCCAGATGTAAATTCCAAGCTTACTTGTCTATTTTTTGACAGTGTGTGTGGTATTTTTTGACAGGGGTGTGGTATTTTTTGACAGGATGATAATATATATCCTATAGGTCCCTAAAACTTCTGAAGTAGCCAAAACTGTCTTAGACTCTAAATATTCCTTCCTCTGTTTCCCAAGTGTTGTATTGTAAGTAAACACCTTTATGTCTGGTCCACATTTATTTTCTGCCTCAAAAAAGGCCTTTCCAAAACTTTACTCTCCAGGTATTACCCTATGCAGGTTCCTATGTCTTAAAAGTCTTTTTAAAACAAGTATAGAATTCCCTAACAAGGAAACATGGAATCTGAAAATTCAAGTACTTATTACATAGGAAAGCACACTATGTCCCTTCCTTCAGAGGTACACATAGCTTGAATCTATAGAACACCTGTGGCTCCTGAGGTGCTTCTTAATGCTCTTTAGCCTATGCTATGATTCTGTGGCTGGAACCAGGCTGGCTTTGAAAACAAGTAAACATGCAAAAGGAGAACTGAAATTATTACTGTCATAGAAACGGATCAATCAATCTGCTGGGCTTTCACTACACTAATCAGAGAAAGGCTTGAAAAAAATATCAGGTCTAGCAGTATTCAGTGACTACTGATCATTTTTTATATATAAGGCTTTAAAATACACTTGTGTCATTTGATGAAAGGGCAAATATCACAAAACTAAGCATGGTTCATTTCTTCTCTGTCTCTAATCAATTATGCTGAACTCTGATATGACCTTATTTTCTTAACTGTGTTTTATTTTTACGGTGACCAGTTATTTTCTTAGAGTTATAGAATCCTAAATTCAGTGTTCTATCTTCAGCTTTCCTTAAATAAGTACAATAGAAAATTTTAGAGCTGGGTTAGCATCAATACATGCTATCTCTGAGAAAGACAATGGATACATTTTTCATATTTTCAAGCAAAATTTAGATCCCTGCTGACAGACAGATGACAGGTAGTCCAACTTTTGCAAAAGTTTCATAAGTCCTCTCAAATATTATCAAGGAGAATGATTGAATCTCAATTATTCCCTTCGTTTTGTAGTGAGGACCCCCAATATAATGGAATCCTGACTGGTAACCACTGATTTTCCAGAATAATTTGAGGCACAAACTCATTCTCCAACAAAGAGACATATTCAATTTTAAATACGTCAACTGTAAGTTGATTAATATTCTAAATTCAAGTTTGCCTCATGGTCCTTGAGAAATATTAACCTATAGCTAGAGAAACACAAAGAAAGTTTGGTAGCCTATAGCTTGCACATGCCGATACTTGCTTCATTCACTTTTCTTCAGTCATCTATTAACTCTTCTCTCTATGTCATGAGATACTCCAGAAGATAAGGCTGTGGGCAATCAGCTAAAGATCTCAATTGAGCACTGACTACTGATCTGACCAACTGGATTTTTCAACAATGATGGAAACATTGTCTATACAAATAAATATGGTAAGCAACACTCATTATCTGTGGCAATTGTGAACATGTAAAATAAGGAAGGTTAACTAGAGACAGTTTTCAAAAATTTTTACTTTAATTTAAATTTTTATATGTAGTAATACGACAATGGAGAATTCAGGTTTGATGGAACTGACAGGCCCATATATAATTAAAAGTATAACAGTTCTGGGCACAGGGCCCAACTGAAACAGATGAGGTTATAGCAAAGTTATAGCATAGCTTTGAGGAAGTGATGCCTTAACAAGGATTTGACACTGAAATGCATATAGTAAAAATGTGGAGAGAAGGTCTCAGAAATAACATCATAAATATCAGGGGGGCACAAGAGAGCATGTTACAAGTAATGGCTTCAAATAAGTTATCAGTTTTGGTAGAAAAAAAAAAAGAAAAAACATGTTTGTGAAACACTGAGTTCACAGCTTTCCTAAAATTAGTTTTCATCTCATTCTGCACCCAAACTTTGTTTTGACTTCTAGGAAAGACATGAGACTATTTATTTGAGTATTATATTTCAAAACATTCAAAATTAGCATTCATTTACAGAAAACTGCCTCAACCAGATTACATTTAATTAAAAGAATCCTACAGTTCTCCCTCTAACTAATAATAAGTCAGGTGTCTCCTATCATGTGGGGCCAATGCAATTTTCAGAAGAGCCACATATGACATGCATGCTTATTTCATGTCCTCTGCATAATATTGTAGCACAGTTAACTTCCTATCCCTTTCAAATACTGAATAATTGTTGGACAAACATTAAAACATACATTTGTGTTATTCACATATTTTAAAGTTATGAAATGCTTTGATAACAGCATTAAAATAAAAATTCTAAATAGAAAAAGAAGGGGTGAATACTTAAAAGAGCTAAAAAACAACAGACACTAATTACCAAAAAATATTTTTCTTTGTTTATTCTTGCTTTTAAAGATTTATTTATTTATAGTTTATTCATATGGGTTTTTTGTCTTCATGTGAATCTATACACCATGTGTGTGAAGTGCCCATGGAGGCCAGAAGAGGGTACAGAATCCTCTGGTCCTAGATTTCTATGGATGGTTGCAAGCTGCCATGTGTTTACTGGAAACTGAACCAGGTTTTCTACAACTGCAGCCAGTGCTCTTAACCACTGAGAAATTTCTCCAGCCCTACTTTCCTTCTTTTTTCTTAATGGGCAAAATCTCTATTTGTCTTCTGTGCTGTCTTTAGAAAAACAAGTACGTTTCAAAACCTTAAATCTAGTATAAATGGGTAATAAACTATTATACAATACTAAATTTGGATGAAGCAACCATGAAAGATCCACACAGTAGGTGTTCATCATATGAACAATGATGGTAAGAGATGAATCCTCTCTGGTCTTTAAAAATAGCAAGACTAGATTGCAAGTCAGGAAATTAGTCAAATTATAGAAAATAAAGACAAGATTATGTCACACAGAAGAAAATGACAAAATATTTAAAGCATATATAAGTGTTCCCATTATTAAGGACTCAACTAACTGTCCATAAAAGTCAAATAAGTAAAAGAGCTTTATGATCACACAAATTTACTTTATTTTCTTGCAACAATTAGTTAGATCCATTACAAGTATTTTTCCTTATAAGAATTTTGACATAGTAGGTTACTATGTTGATAAAAAAATAAGTATTTATTTATTTAAGACATTCAATTAGCATTATTTTGCAACTGGAATTAATTGTTGTTGTATAAAGAAGAAGCAGTTTCTATGTGATATATTTTTTAAAAATAATCCAATTGTCACTAAGGTTAAGTTTGCATAACATAGTGATTACACTGAAGTCTGGGAGTCAAAATTGATTTCCCAACCAGAAATCTAAGCATAAATGCATACAGAAGAATATTTTTCTATTCTTAAGTCCAGATAATTCTTCCTTCCTCACTAACTTAAAAATAATAACTTTTTTTTTTAATTTTGGGAAGCAGGTAATTGGAATAAAAATGCCAACCTTCCCTCTGTCTATCATTTCTAAATGGGTGAAAACATTGAGAAGGATTGCCTAGAATATGTCCTTTTATTCACTTTGTACGAAGATGTTCTTAAAAGAAATAATCTTTTAACAAAATCATAAAGGAAGAAGAAAAAGTAGTGAAATTGAAGGTGTCTAGAGGGCTGCTTTTTATAGCGACTCTTATTCCTGACACTAATTTTAGATTTTCTAAGAGATTTAAGCAATGTGACTATTTCCAAGCCTTGGTATCAATTCTGCCTTGTAAACACAACTGAGACAAAAAGTTTTGTGATGAGGCAATGGTCAACTTGCTGATCTCTATATCTCTATTTCCTGTTATGAAACCTGATAATTTAAGACTCAATCAGTGATAGTTACTAAAAATCTTCTACTGATTCTAGCAAAAATCCCCACTTACATGTTTCCAACAATGACAGAGAGTAGAAAAGAATGTCTCTTTTAGAGACAGCATGGAAAAGATATTAAAAATTGCTAAGAACTTAAAAAGGGGGGGAAGGATATCCAACCAAGCTAGGAAAACAGTTTAGTATTTGCCACCAGGGCCACCTAAGTTCAATTCTCAGATCTCACAAGATAGAAGGAGATAATTGATCCCCAGAAGTTTTCCTCTGACTTCCTCACATGCCCTTTTGTACAGTGCCAGACACCATCAAAACTGGATGGCTCTGAATAGATCTCATGGAACCAATATGCTATTCTGTTTTGTTTAATGTATTTATTTTTATTTAATGTGCATTGGTGTTTTGCCTGAGTGTATGTCTGTGTGAGGGTGTTGAAATCCCTGGAACTGGATTTATAATATTGAGCTGCTATGGGGGTACTGGGAATGGAACCCCAGTCTTCTGGAAGAGCAGCCACTGCTCATAACTGCTGAATCATCTCTGCAGCCCCTCACATTGGTTGTGAGGCCTCAACCTAAGTAATTCACATGTCAACGTGTCACTGTAAAATGTGAAGTTGTAATAGACATATAGCTATCTTTTTCCTTTGAGCATAAAATAATGTATGCTTTGGACTAAAAACTGCTTTAATGTGTCAATGCAGTACATTTGTGATGCTACATTGTCATTCACATGCTTTGGTTTCCACCTGTAGAGTAAATCAAATGTCAGGTTGATCTCTCTGTCTGTCTGTCTGTCTCTTTCTTCCCCATCCTTTTTTTCCTTCTTTTATTCTTCTTCTTTCCATCCTTTTGCCTCCTTTATAAAAGTCCCTCCCTTTATCCCTTACTTTCTATCTTTTTCACAGTCCTGGAGATTGAATCCAGTGCTTCATGCATACTAGGCAAATATTCTACTTGTGAGCTACAAGTCCTTCTTTATTATAACATTTTACTATTAGGATCTCATTATGTTTCCCTGGATGGCCTTAACCACTTACCTCAGCCTCTGAGTAACTTTTCCAAAATATAGCTAAAACAGCCTTTAAAGTTTTTTTTCTTTTTTGACATAATAAATAAAGTTGCAGTCACAGCAGTAAAAATTAAAGCACTATATAACGCCAATTGATTTGTCAATATAGGTGGGAGTATTTCGCAAAGTTCAACCTCTAAATGAAAAGGTATAGGAAAATCTATACCTCTTGAAAGAGGGAGAATCAATTATTTTCCAGAGAGGTGTTCTCTAATATGTTATCCAAGTCTTCAACTCCAAACACAAGTACATATGAGCAACACTAAATGGGAATCATTTGGTTTCATAAATATACGTGTGCATGATTGAGTGTGTATATAAAAGACAATTATAAAAGCAAGTTAATGAATTAAAGAAGGCGAGACATGGCAGGATTTCAAGAGATATTGGGTTAAGAAGGTGTAAATTTACATTCGAAATTTTAACTAATTTAAAATCAAATAGAACTAACTGAATTAATATACATACATGTATGAATTTTTCAACAAATAAATACAAATATTATTTAAAAAGAAAAATACAATCATTGAAATTGTGGTTACCTAATTTATACTAATTTCATAAAAGAGACAGTATTTATAAGATTTAAAATTACATAATTTTAAGTGAATCCAAATAAAAGGGACATTCTCCATTATGTGTTTCTCTTAAGGAATCATTTTCTACATAACAAACTCTGTAAGATACCAGTAGATGACAAAGCATGTCTAAATTTTCAAACATAATTGTTTAGCAGGGAAGTTATTTTTTTCTTCATTTAGCAGTTAAATTATGGTAACATTAAATATTGCATGGCTTCCAGGATGGAATATATTCATACAACTTTTTTTGTTTAACTAAAGCTACTTTAATAAGATATATAAATGTTATTGAAAATGTCCAAATAAACAATTCACATAATTTTATTTCTAATAAAAAATTGTAAAGTATTATAAGTACAATAAATAAAACAAAACTAAAATATTTGATGCTACTATGCACACAAATATTTTAATAACAATGCTTTATCATGTAAAATATTGAATCACCATCTTTTAAAACAACAGACTTAATTCTAATAGATTTAGAGCTGGATGTTTAATGCTTGATAATTGATGAGAATTAAATTATCAAACATAACTGAGAAGTGTTTAGTTTTGAAACCAGGAAGAATTTCTCATAACAGATCTTTCTTTGACATGATTTTGGTCACATCCACAGGAAAGCAAAACTTTCATAAGAAAGTATTTGTCAATCATCCAGATGTTTCAGCATACAGAAGATATTTTTACAGTATATAAACCCGCTGTTACACTTTTTATTTAGTAGTGCACGATACTACCTAAACATTTATTGCTTTCAAATTTGGTGAGAGGATTGTGGTTTAAAAAAAGGGAAGAGCCTTTTCATTACATACTGCATAAACTCTAAATCTTTCTATACTGTATATTTTCTGATCTATTTCTGAATGAAGTTCAGAATAAATAATATTCAAAGCACAATTTTCATTAGCTATCCAGGTAAAAAATTTATCTGAATTCCTGTACTGACTTAATAGGTTGTAAATATTGGCAGCTTTGCTGGCTAAATAGCTTTAGCTTCTTGCTGGGCTATATTGATAAGAAGGTAAAGTTATTGCAGTAGTAAAGGGAAATACATTTAGTTAGGCAATATGTACATGCAATCATGTATTCAGACAGTTTGGATGTATTTTTCATATCAAGTTAGTCAAAGCCCAAGATGGCTAGGTGTAGTGATATCTTGTTTATACTCTAACAAATAAAGATTGCCTGAAGATCAGAGGACAGAGCTAGCAATTAACCACAGAGGTCTAGAGGTCTGTACAGACAGATAAAAAGTGATTTGGCTGGGCAGAGACAGGTTGCAATAAGGCAGGAGGAGACAGGACCTCAGTCTCTTTTCAGTATGAGGAATTTATAGAGGCAAGTACTCTAGTGGCTGGATGCTCTGTTTCTCTGATCTTTACCCCCTAATATTTGTTTGTTTGTTTGTTTGTTTTTAGACCAATTAGAACTAGTGCTATAGCTAGGCAGACAGGGAATTTAGGAATAATGGAGAGAATTGCAGGACAAAAGAGCAGGTGGTGAGAATTTTCTTGAGTCTCCATGCTGGTATCCCCTGATTGTGTGATAGCACAATCCATAAAAGATGGAGTCAAGCAGCTGCAGCAGAGACTCACTTGTGGTCCATTGGTTATATCCATATTTTTGTACCTTGTTCTGCTTTAGGTTAATGATGTTACAATGAAAACTTACAAATGACCAAAAAAACAAATATTTTTTTTAAGTACAACAGCTGTCTAGCTAACTCCCTCAAAAAATACATCACAAAGAGGTGAGCTCAGATTGTTGAACAATTTGACTGTACCATGTCTACCAGCTGAAGCATTTCTTGGAAACCTTCTGCTGTTTACCCATCTCACTTTGTCTTCAGTAGTCACTGTGCCTGAGGAGGTGGAGAATGAGAAACAACACAAGTCCTGTCACTACTGGAAAGTTCCATTGCATTCATTGCTTCTCACTCAGAACTAGAGCATGTGTACAGGGAGGAAGGACAGCAAACTGAATTCAGCCTTGTTTGTACTTTGATGTTTTGTCTCTCCTATCAGAAACAATATAAGACTAAAATTTGGTTTTATTTTTGTCTCCATTTAAAAATAGTACTAAAATTCCAATGTAATTCACTAACATAAATGACGATAAAGGATTATAGTGAGGGGTAAAGTAAGAAGGATAACTGAAGGCAGGTAATATCATATTACAGTTTTGAAACAGAGACCTGGAAGTGAAGTGTGTGTATAGAGAGAAAGTGGGCAGGTGATGATGACAAAAGAAAAAAAAAAATATCTACTCTGTCACCGACTAGCTGAGGACCTTGAAGAGTGAGACTGGCTCTAATTCCTAGCATTACAAAACTCCTCTTTAAAGAAACACATGATTTCCACAGGGGTGTGAGTTTGAAGCCATTTTTTTTATTGCAAAGTATAGTGGTTTAATAAGGTCCAGGAAAAACAGATAGGCTAAATAGGTGTTTATGCAGGGAGAAATAACTCACAGCAGAGACAGATGAACACCAGCAGGTTCTTGGTCCCAAGGATGTCTCCCGATGCTCTTCTGTTCCCCTGCTACAAGCAAGAGAGAGCTCCTGGGCCCCTTCCCAGACCTACTTCCCCCAGGTAATATCCGCCCTTGTCCCCACCCCCAAAAGGCATGGCCAGTGTCACAGGTGCAGACAAAGTGAGTATCTCACTACACAAAAGCTTTACAGTTGTACTACCTGCTCCTTTCTCCAGCACAATATAGAGACACAGCGAGGTCACACTGGAGTTTTGTGATGTTTCTTAAGAAACATTTGCAAGCTTACTAAGACATACATTACCAAGCAGATGATTTCTTTAATAAATATGGATGTTATTAATAGGTATCAAACACACAAAGAAAATTAACAGAGCCCGATGAAACTAAGGTGACTCAAAAGACCATTGAAAACTAAAAATCACTGATTAAAAAAAAAGAATGAGCAAAGGCATTGCTGAAAGTCTTGTTATTGACTTATGAAATTTGATCATCTGTAGAAGCAGAGAAGGGTACCAAGAAGACCAAGAATAAAAGAATCTTGAAGTCTAGACTTCAGTGAGAAATTAGGAGGAATTTGGGAAATGCTGAAAAACAAATCTCATTTATGCAGTGAACCAAAAGAAAAAAGACACTCTTAGGGTCCTCCTTGTTTCCTAACTTCTCTGGAGGTGTGAGTTATAGGCTGGCAGTCCTTTGCTCTATGTCTAAAATCCATATGTGAGTGAGTACATACCATGCTTGTCGTTTTGTGACTGGGATACTTCTCTCAGGAATGGTTTCTTCCAGTTCTATCCATTTCCCTGTGAATTTCAAGATTCCATTTTTTGTTTGTTTGTTTGTTTGTTTGTTTTTTTCCACTGAGGAATATTCCATTATGTAAATATAATACATTTTCTCCATTCATTCTTCAGTTGAGTGGCATCTAGATTGTTTCCAGGTTCTGGTTATTACAAACAAAGCTGTTATGAACATAGTAGAGCAGCTGTTCTTTTTGTATGATTGTGCATCCTTTGGATACATACAGGGTCCCTCAGGTAAGGAGAAAGCAGCAAGAGCTCCTGAGCAATTGGGAGCATAGGGGAGGGAGGAGAGAGGGAGGGAGGAAAAAGAGAAGGGTAGAAGAGGAGTGGGGAGAAGAACATGATGGATCTGTAAGACTGAGTCTCAAGAAGAATAGAGGAGAGCCAGAAAAGAGATACCTTAATAGAGGGAATCATAATAAGTTTAAAGAGAAATCTGGCACTAAGGAAATATCCAAAGATCCATAATGATGACCCTAACTAAAATCTAAGCAATAGTGGAGAGGGTACCTTAAATACCTTTCCCCTATAATGAAATTGATGATCACTGTAAAAGCCATCACAGAGCCTTCATCTAGTAGCTGATGGAAGCAGAAGCATATACCCACAGCTAAGTACTGAGCCTCACTCCTGGAATTCAGTTGTAGAGAGGGAGGGGGTTTGAGCAAAGGGGTTAAGGCCATTCAGGAGAAACCCACATAAACACCTCACCTGACCTAGTGAGAGCACATGGACCCCAGTTGTAAATCTGGGGAACCACCATGGGATCAAACCAAGCCCTCTGAACATGAACGTCAGTTAGGAGCCCCGGGCAGTCTATGGGACCTCTGACAGTGGAACAAATATTTATCCTTAGAGCACAAATGGATTTTGGGAGCCCATTACCCATAGAGAGATACTCTCTCAGCTCAGATACACGGGAAAGGACCTGCACCCTCCACCAAATGATGTGACAGACTTTGATGATCCACCTTGGAAGGCCTCACCCTCCCTGGGGAGTAGAAGTGGAGTGGAATGAGGGATGGGATGGTGGGGTCAGCAGGGTCATGGGAGGGAGATTGTTTCTAAATTAAATAAATTAACTTAAAAAAGAAAAATGAATAAAAACTATAAGAAACAGATTAAATTCATAAATAAAAGAATGAACTCAAATACTCTTTTCAATTTAGTAGGGGTTTGAAGAACACATGGGGAATAAAGAGGCTGAAAGAAAGTTTTTAATTAGATAAAATCATGATAGGAAAAATGAACTAGGCTCCGGAAAGGGTTTCATGTTATTGCCCATGTATAATCTTTGGGAAAAACCAGACATATTTAAAAGTAAAAAGGAGAAAATTAGGGAACAAAGAACATACAGTCAGAAGAGAGGAAGGTATAATAAGAATATTTTATATATTTGTTTTAACATGCTATAATAAAACCTATTATTTAAAAAAGTGTATAGCTTATTTAGTTAAGAAAATAGGTCCAACAGATTATTTTATACCAAAAATATTGAAAATAAAGGTATCGTATCATGGGTATTTGTTCATGATATTTGTTTGAATCTACTCAATTCAAAGAAAGCCAGGTTCCCAGAGAGAATAAAAATTTAATTATCTTAATAATCCTCATCAGGGTTACAGAGTATCCTAATACCATAAATTCATGTCTTTAAAGTTCTCAAAATAGCTTGAAATGTAATGTTAGCGACATTTTTAATTACTGGTTTTTTTTTTTTTTTTTTTTTACATGGATTCAAATCTTAAATTGTCCAAATTCCTCTCTGAAACATTTCTTATGCTATTTAAACATAACTACAAAAACCACAAAGGTATCCCAAGCATTGAAGGAACACAGAAGGGCAGTCAAAACATAATAAATAAAAAAATGGATCGCAAGTACAGGGGAAAATATTCTGAGTTGGTATTTCAAAACAGAGGGGGGAAATGCACACAAATGATGATGTAAGTGGTAACAATAATAATGACATTATCAAGAAAGATACTCTTCATTTTAACAACAATTTAGCTGGTTGTGGTGGTGTATAACTGCAACCTCAAGTGTGATTTTTAGAAAAACATTTTATTTTGGGATTGGAGAAACTGTTCTGTAGGTATAGTGTTTGCTTGTCACATACAGCCTTGAGTTTAACCCCCAACACGTGCAAACCCTAGCACAGAATAGCACTTGGGAGGAATAGGAAAAGGCTTTTACTTTAGAACAAGTGTGAGGTCATCCTAATGTACAAGAGAATCTCCCCAAAAGAATAAAGACGTAAACAAAGACATAAATGAGAGGCTGTAGAGAGGGCTTAGTGGGTAAGAGCATTTACTGACGAAGCTTGAGAACCTGAATTTGGATACAGCACTCATGTGAAGTGTATGGTATGACTGTGTGTATCTATAACCCTAGTGTTTTGGCCGTGGAGATGGGGGACTGGTTTGTTTGCTGGCCTCCTTCCTAACTCTAGATTCAGTGAGAGAGCTGCCTCCCAGGAATAAGAAAGTGAGTGAAAAGCAGAATATCCGATGCCCTCTTCTGGCCTCACCATGTCTGTGCAGGTATGTATGTACACACATGTGTGCACACACACAGACACAAATGATCCACCCAAATATGATATGTAAATATATATTTTATATAAAACTAACCAAACATTCAATTAATAAACAAATATTTGTCTACATAACATTTAATCACATGAGCGACACAAATTATAAAGCAAGTTAAATGTTGTTGAAAAGTGAAGATTTTTGGCCTCTTTGACTTCTGACAGACACATGCTCAGTGACAAAACACTTCTTTCTATAGTCTAATTAAATTAATTGCCACAGTAAGGGAGTAATTGGATAATCATACTAGGATAATATACCATTTATTGACTTATTGGTTTTAAATTTTACAGTAATCTATAATTACGATGGACAAAGAGCATGTGTAAATATAAAAAGCCTGTGCAACTGATAGACTAAAGCATTAAGCTGATGAGGATTCACCCAAAGGGGGAAATAGGCTAACGTATAGAAGTTTCCTAAAATTTTCTTGACACTCTCTTCATTTAAATTATTGTTATATTTTCTAGCCATATTATTTTTTCTTTTTGGTAAGCAAATTCTAAATATGTTTTTTGATGAATGAGCCACATGCAGAAGTACAGAAAAATTGTGAACCTGTTTACATTTGTTTAAAGAAATTATTAAACCCAGATTAATCCTAAAATTCGAAAGCCAGGCTTTCCTCATTCTTTGGTGACTTCCTTATAGATTATACAAAGCAAACTGTCCAGAGGGGAGAATATGTCATTTATTTTAAACTTACTTTATATTTCTTATGCAACAGCAAATTATAGCTTTAAGAGAGAAATTACAATTGATCATAATTATCATTCCATCTACTACAAAATCATTTTCTGTGTAGTTCATTGAGAAATTTTATCTGTGTTTATAAAGATTGGAAATGCCATCCACACCACAAACACTAATGAACACTTCCTTGCGTTGTTGCATATTGGTTCCTTGGTGTAAAAATATTTCAATGCAAGGCTATTCTGGAATGGTAAACATTTTGACTGGAAAAATTGTCTTTACTTAGTAAGCTAACACAGCTCACTGCCACATGAAAAAAATAAAGTGCAGGAGGCATTGAAAAACGACCAGTCATTTCTCTTCTCCCAGCTGATACATATCTTATTTATTCTTCCTTGTAATGTGTGAATACTGCACCATGCCCTATTTTGTCTTCTGCCTCAATTAAAATGTAAATTTCTGCAGCCCATCTCTATAATTCCAAACTGCTCTAGGCAGGAGAATTTAAACTGCTTTTAATAAAACCAACTACAGATTCTGAAATAAGATTTCTTTCCAAGACTTTGAAATCTATATGTGCAATGGGTTGCTGAGTCTTCTCTAGTATGTTTCTGCTTTACATATTATGACAAAAAAATTGGTGCTTTTAATATCATCACACATGCACACCCAGCTCTGGGGCACCAACTCTTCTCTCTACTTGGACAGTTTCTAGCAATCTTTTGTAAAAGGTAAATGTTGGCCATATTTAGAATTTACAGCATCAAAAAGCCACTGTTTATTTTGCCAGATAGGATAGCTATCTGATAGGTAGATTTGAAATTGAAGTCAAGTTTGCAAAAATGACTTCTGGATTATTATTTTAGCCTGTTGTTCTAACTTCTCAATTTTTCTATCACAGTGCTTCACCTATTAAATAAAATAAAATAAAATAAAACTTAACAAAACCCTGTGTAACTCTTGATGTTCTTTCAATACTTCAGTACTATGTCTCCCAAAGGAAACATCACCATGGGCCAATGGCAGCTAGAGGGGCAAATTGTTCTCATACCTCCCCATTCTTTAAATGTTCCTTTCTCATGGCAAAATTAATTCAGGACTCTTCCACGGAGATAAACACTTAATGACAATATGGTGGAGAGCAGTATGGTATCTCTCTCTCTCTCTCTCTCTCTCTCTCTCTCTCTCTCTCTCTCTCTCTCTTTCTCTGTGTGTGTGTGTGTGTGTGTGTGTGTGTGTGTGTGTGTGTGTGTATGAGTGTGTGTTGGTGTGCGTGTCTCCCTGTCCTTCTCTCTTTCTGTCCCTCCCCACCTCTCCCTGTCTGTCTTTTCAGGGAAAGTGTTAATATTATATTTGGGGCTCTTATGTATGTTGAACTATACCTAAGGAGAAATATGAAACATTGTTATTTATAACCTTTCTGAAGACATATCTGTGGCTAATAATCATCTGATAATATCAGTTTTCAAAGACTCTATTCTGGGTTTTAATTCAAAATCAGCTCTGTCATCCCTTGGGGAAGGAGTTTCAGGATATATTCAGGTTGTTGTCAACTTTTCATTATTGTTCATACTATACAAAACTGGAGAAAACTTGAAAGCAGAAATCAGAGGCCAAATTAAATACATGTCTCAGAAAAGCTGGCACCTTAAGGCACATGCACAGTATAAGAATTGTTGCAGTGTTCTAAGTGTTTATCAAGCAGTCCCATGAGGAGGAGGCCACAGGCATAAAGTTTCAGGTCCATAAAGTTTACAGCTATTTCTTTGTCTTGTTTCTTAGTTTTCATTTCAAATGTAATAGAGATGAGTTTATCATATTAAGACAAATTTTATATTTTGCAGTGATTGGTTTCAATTAAAGGATATTTTCTTGGTATAAGATTTTACTTTTATAGCTAGTATTTCACAAATTGAAAAAGCATATGTTAATGAGGTTTGAAGAATCTCTATTCTTAAAAAGATCTGAGAATAATAAAATGTTGAAAGTACTGATTCATATAGGTATGTATATGTATTCATATGTATTCATATATATATATATGTATACATACATACATACATACATACATACATACATACATTAAGGTATTACTGATCCACTTACCTAGAAGTAACAGTGATTCATTTGAACTCTAAAATAAATGCAAGGATTGCTCCTTAGTGATGCAGAACTCAGAATTTACTAGTTTTCTTCAACAGATGCTCTCTGATAGACTTAGTCATTCCTTTCTTAGTTTACTGATTTGTGATAAATGAAGTAATTTATCATAAAGTCAGGTAATTTTCAACAGCCACTTTTCATTTGCTTAGCTAAGACAAGTTTAACACAGTGCTAGAGAGATGGCTCAGCCGAATGAGCACTTTCTGCTCCTCCAGATGACCACAATTTTGTTCCCAGTACCCATGTAGTGACTCACAGATATTGATAACATGAGTTCTGGACACCCTATGCTCTCTTTTGATGTTTGCACACTTGACACACTGATATACAAGCAGTCAGAACATCCATACATTTAAAATAAAAATAAACCTTAGAAAAAAGAAAAGTTTAAAAGCAGGCTGATTTGTTTATTGTAAAGCATGTGGATTTGTTCATCAATGACACATTAGACATTCTAAGTTTGTATATGTGTGATATATTCATGTATAAATGTTTATAGGTGTGTGACCATATGTGTCTGTACATATGGTGGCTAGGGGTAAACACTGAGTATCTTCTATTACTCTGCAACTTTTGTGGTGGTACAGGATCTCTCACTGAACCTGGAGCTAACCTATTCAGTAAGACTTTAACCCTCCTGCCTCACCTCCTCAACACTAGGATTGTAGACATATGCCTCTGCTACCAGCTTTGTACATGGGTGCCAAAACTGAACTCATGCTCTTATGTTTGTACTGCAACACCCTCCTAACTGAGCCACATCACCAGCCAAACACTTCTAATTTTAAAAACTCCTTGCTGTACTTCATAATGATTTTTATAATTTTGATTTAGCAAGCAAATCACATGATAATATTATGCTATTAGAATCTTTGCAAAAACTAAAATTAGCAAGTTTGTTAAATGCTGACACTGTTTTCTCCTCTTTTATGACTTCTAGTAGCAATGGGTATTGTCATGGTGCTTATAATGAAAGAACAAGAATATCCTAAGCTTCAAACTTTAATATAACTCTGAGAAAATGGGGCCTGGAAATTCTGGAGGCAAAGGATCCTGTGCTTGTTCTTGGGATAAAAGTCATGAATGTCTTGAGTTGTAGTAAAATGAAACACACTTGCAAAAGGCTGAATCCAGAGCAAATCAAAGCAAAGCAGGAAAAGTCAATGTATTATGGAGATGCCACATCTTCCTTGAGCCCTCTGGTGACTTTGCTGAGGGAGCAAGTATCTGGCTGCAGGTTTTTATTATTAAGATCAATTAAAACTCATGTTATAGATTTACTCTCTTCTGAATTCCCTGATAACACGTGCACATTTTTGGGAACCTGTAAATGCATCCAGCAACACTCCCTTTTTACCATGCCTCAAAGGCAATAGTTGCAATTGGCAGGTGCAAATAATTGAACTAAATACAGTGATTGAACAACGAAATCATTTCCCTGTCTTAAGTGGAGAATGCTTCCAGTAGACCTTGTAGTAACTTTCCCTTTCAAGTTAATGTGAGAGTGACTGGTCCATTTGTGAGAAGTTACTGAAGTTGCCCTTTGTAACCGAGTTAAGATACAGGAGAAAGTCTGCCTTGAGGTTTTAAAATGCCATTCTTCTACATTTCTTTAAACATCAATTCAGTGTTATTGATTCTGTTCTTGTCTTCCTCACAGTCAGGCCAATCATCTGTTTGCCTGGATGAGTTACACCCATGGTTACCTTTGTAATTAAGGTGGTGAAATATAACAATACACTGAAAATGGATTCCATACTCTATATGGGAACTCATGGTACAAACTATATAAACCTTGACTTTGGTCATTCCTTGACTGGGAGAATGTTTTGCTTGAGCATGGCCTTCTTCATTCCTGAGAAGAGGAAAATTGAACTAAATTCAATACATAGAACTTAAAGAATGTGCTATATGGAAAAATGACAATAAAGTGTTAACAATAGCAATATCTGCTGAGGAAGCTGGAGAGGTAGAAAGCTGACAAGAGTTGGCCACAAACCTGGGCAGGCTCTGTGCCTCCCTCTCAAATGGAGGATTGAGGGTTCAGCATTCTCTGAACTTCCCAACCCTTAAGTGTTCTTAATTTTCATATTATTTCCTCTTCTCATTGAGACAAAAACTTCACTCTTCATTGTCTTAATACCTAGAATAGCGATTAAACATAACAGGTGTTGGTTAAAAACCTACCAGGAAGAGGCTAGATGGTATGGATGATTGACACTTACCCTGATAACCTAACTTTGATCCCTGGAACCCACATGGTAGAAAGAGAGAAACAACTCTTGCAGGTTGTCAGTTGAATTATATATGCATGTATACACACACACACACACACACACACACACACACACACGTGAAAATAAAATAATCAGATTGAATTAATGAGGGAAACCTCACTAGACCTTAAAAAGAACATTCAAAGATGCTATTAAATATTGCCATTCTTTTCACGGTACTCATTTAGGAACTGTGAATTTTTATATAGATTCAAGACTCAACTCTGTATGTTTCTATTTCTGAGTTGAATGGAAACAGATGGTGTCTGTTAGTCCTCTCCTTTCAGGAGTGGACTAATATTTAAAAGATGGATACCAAAATAGATATTCTTCAGAGAAGAAAATATCCCATTTTGAGCTTATGGTTCACTTTTCAGTGGGATTCAGACTGGAAAATAAAGTGATAAACTATCTTCAACAGCTGAGCTAAGGTATCTATGGAAGACAAATTTATTTAGAAATATTTTAAAACTGTTAATATAGACTAACTTGTATTCTCTACATTATTCATACACAAATATATGACTACATTTGTGACTGTTTTCTGAAGGAATTAATCAAGATTACATGAATGGGGTCCTATTCCAATAGAATTTGTAGTTTTACAAGAAGAGGAGATGACAAAGACTACACTTTTCACCTTGTGACCAATATGCAAAAGGTTGGCTATCCATAGCCAAGAAGGGTGCCCTCACATGAAAACTAGCTCTGCTGTCATTTTTAACTTGGATTCTCACATTACAGAATGGTGAGAAGGTGAATGCTATTTTCTAGTCTCTAATAAGCTGTTACAAGACATCAATATGAAGATGGATCTTCATTAGCATTAGAGATGATGACTAAAAGGAAACAAAGGGTGAACACTGAAATGACAAGGTCCTTCCTCTACAACCCAGAGAAATCAATCTTGCACAGAGAATGTTGTTGTACATAAATACAGAAAACAAAATTCCCTAGAAACAAAAACACTTGACCACTTTTCAAATACTAGGATAGATGTGTGGGGAATTTTGTACATTATCCCGTGACAAAATTGAGTTTAACACAAAATTACTATGAGTCGTCAGACTTTCAAAAATTTAAAGTTGAATATCAGAAACACAATAGAATATTTTCTCAGTACTCTTGTTTCCCACCACAGTCATTTTGCTTTACAATGAAAACTGAAAATAAAAATTAGCAATTTACATTATAAGTGGAAAATGACATGGGAACTTATTGGATCATCAGGATTCTTCCAGCGTGGAGCCAGATAACACTCTTACTGTTTACTCTTATGTATTCTCAAAGGCTTGCCACAGTAGACTTTCCAGGCCACCCTCTGGCTTTTCAAGCAAAATAATCATTCTTTTTCTTATAAATTCATTTTAGCAGCACTTGTGTTTTGATTTGCTTCAAGTCCTCTGACACTTATTAACATTCAGCATGATTCAGGGCAGCCTCATGCTAATGCAACTCCTTTACCAGCATATCACACATTCTCTGTTTTACAATCAACATTTCATTAATTGTGTGCTAAAGCTGGAATGGACCTTAATAAGGGCCTGTTTCACCTCCTGTCTCCTGCCCAGTAGTTCTGGAACACATACAAGGTTGCAGGTGCTCTGACTTTTAGGACTTTATGTAACCTATATGGACAACTAGAGAAAACTTTTTTGATTTCCATCATTGTCCATTTTCAGATCTTAATAAGAACAACCAGAACAAAGTCTCAAGTTTGTATCAAGTCTATTTCGTGTTGAATATGTTTTGAAGTTCCAAATACTTGTTTCAACATAGAATTGTTTTAAAATCATTTTATGTATGTAATACACACACACACACACACACACACACACAGATTTATAACAGAAACATAATGCATTCTTCAGAATTTAAACTAGTTTTATTAGGAATCTATTGGTTGAGATGGCAGATGGCCTAGTTGGTAAGAGTGCTTATTGTGAAACTCTGAGGACTTGAATTTGTATTTCTAGTTCTCACATAAAAAGCTGAGCATTATTGCTCATGTCTGTAAAACTAGCATTGAGGGTGGACAAAGACAAACTCTGTGCACTCCCAGGCCAGCAAGGCATATATAAATAATGAGCTTCCAATTCAGTATGAGACCTACTGTACAAGGCAGTTACAGAATGACAAAGGAAATAATCTGTTCTCGCTGTCTGACTACCATATATATATATGCACAAAGGCCACACCTAATCATTCACCACATAAAAAGTATGCATAATTTATAACACACAAATAAATGAATTAGCTTACAAGTATTAAAAATTAAATCTATATTTTGCACATATTTTACCAATTAATATTTAAGCATTCTCATCCCTCTACATGAGTAGACAAAACTAAACACCAGATATTTTTTAGTATGACTGTGTCCATGAAACAATTTTCTCTTTACATTTTCTTCTATCCACAAAAGAATTAATATACTTTTAATAATTAATAAAAATGAAAACTAACAAGCCCTGTTTAAAATGTCTTGTTCAAAGAAAGAAATCACGAAAGTCTTATCTATCCTCTTCCTGTGGTAGCCCCAGCCTGAGTCTCCCACAATCATTCTCTATGTTTCCTAGGGATTTCTCAAGAAAATGATAATGATAGCCAGCTTTCACTGAAGCAATTTGGCGACATATAATCAAAAACTCCTCATAGATGTTCTGATATTTCTCTGTATGAACTGAATGTAGAAAGAAGAGAAATCCCACAATTTAGGTTAGACAGATGTTAAGAATACATTGGAATACTGACAATCACAGATATAAAGAAGAAGGTTTTATTAGAGAGCAAAAGACCACACGGAAACAAAGTACTGCTTGCCAGGACACATGTGATAGTGTTCATTATGAGCTCAAGAACTATCAATAGTGATTTTAAAATACACATACTAGAATCTTAACTATTCATCACTTACATTCATTTGAATATTAGGATAATGGTTGGGTTTTCTTGTTGTTTTACTTTTTTGAGATATAGTCTTGATGTATTTCCCAAGAGCATCTGAAACTTGCTGGGTAGCCAAGGCTAGGTTGTTTTATTTTCTCTCAATAATGTTTTTATATACTCTTTGTGAATTTTCATAATATATTTTCATCATATTCTTTTCCTTTTTGCCAGCTCCTTTTATATCCTCCTCATTTCCTCTCTCTCAACAAAAACAGAAACAAGGAAAGTAAGTTCAATTTGTCTTGGAAAACTACTTACTATGGGATCTGCCTTGGATTTTGGTTGATAAACCTATTGCCACTTCACTGCAGAAAACTGATTTTCCAAGCAGCAATTTTTTTGAGGGGGTGGGGGAGGTAGGGTAGGAACTGATTCCAGGTTGTGATTTGTGTTTGCTTTGACCTTGTATAGATATTGTGCATGCTGTTTCAGTTTCTGTGTTTTCACTCCATTGTGTCTGAAAACCACTGGTTTCTTGAAGTCATCTACCACTTCTGACTTGTCCAATCTTTATTCACTCCTCTTCTGCCTCGATGCATGAACCTTGAGAAGAGGGGTGTGATACAGATACTCCCTTAATGCTAAGCACTTTAAAGTATCTGATTCGCCTCACTTTTTCCATTGTGGATGTTAATTATCAACTATTGCAAGAAGTTTCTCTGATCCCAGGCAAGTTTTGAATTTGTGACCCTCTTGCTGCAACCCATTCAATTAATTGCTTGAGTTAGAAGCATGCTTCACCTTCTCTGGTTTCAAATAAAATATTTTCTGATTCCTTTCATTAAAAATATTAAACATTGATAATTTAAAATTTTTAGAACTGTGTTACTATAAAGTCTCTTCAGTGCACTGTATTAGATATAATATTTACCTAAAGAAAGATGAACCCAAAGATATACAATGCATCTACTTACTATTAATCTACTCACACAGACAGCATTTATTAAATAACTACTAAGATCCAGTGCTGAGTTAGCAATAAACCCCCTAAATGGCCATGCAGAGCATTAATGTCTAATGTCGCATGTGCTCTCTTCTGCATTAGCAATAAACCCATTTGTCTGTGTCTTATTTCTATATTTCATTCAGATTGTAATGGCTACACACTGCACAGCTCAGTGATAACACATAAAGTGACATGTCACAGAGAACCTTCCAAAACTACAAGCCGCAGTGTGTCTGAGAATAATGCCAGACAGACTATGGAAACACACAAGCTTAACACTGAGACCCAAACAAACAGCTATCTTCTCTCCAACAGCATCAAGTAGAACAGAGAACAGAATACAACTACTTCACTATTTGCCTTCAAGCAAGAAGCAGTGCAGCTAGAAGAAAATGCGATGAGGTCGACTTGACTTCCATAGTGCTTCATATTTTAGGCTTAGTATTCGTGCATGTGCTTATGCTAATAGACACATGTGCATTACAGACTTATCCATCTTTATATGAGCATGTAAGTAGACTGGAAACTCTACTGTGACTAATTGTAAAAAATGATAGTAATATTCAGGTATCTATTACCTATGTCTTTTCTGGAAGAACATGAATCTCGTGGACAGCTAATCACACATACCTTCCTGCTTTTTAGGGTATGGATCTCACTTTTCTAACATTTGTTTTATTTTGCAGTGTAGCCACGATTGAAGGCGAGTGAGAGTTTCCACTTGCTTATCTCATGCTAACGACATTTTAATTACTGTCATGGACATAAATCCAGCTCAAGGCAAATTTTAAGGAAAATACATTTTTAAATAAATAACATTTAATAAATATAGTTAATATACTTTGAATTAGAAAACGCCAATCATGTTGTTCCCCTATCTCATAATTTGAAGGAAAGTAAAAATGTACCTCTTCTAGTTTCTATCCAGATCCTGACCTGGCTGACTGTATCTAGCACATGAGCATGATTTGTTTCCTTTATGTTCAAACACCCTCATCACAGATCTGCACTAAACACATGGCACGGAAAGTGCCATGTGTCATTTTCAATTAGCTATCAGCACTTTCAATGCACATTTTTTTTTACCTGAAGTCATGCGCTATTAGGGTCAAAGGGCAAAGGGTTCTGTCCCCAAGGGAAGTCCAGGCAGCCTCAGGGCCTGTGGTAACATTCATAGTGGAATGTTAAAATTTGTTGGTTAAGAGGACTTCATTTTAGGAAGCAATCTGGGATCAAGAGAAAGAAAACGGCTGGTGGTACCAATCAACCATCCCTGTCAGAAATCTGTATGAGCAGCTGGCTAGACTTTTCTCTGTTGAATGATTTTTATGAGAGATATAAGGTATGCTACTAAAGATGGAAGAGGGGAAAGGTGTCAGGGATGAGGGATTAAAATATAGATTATGATACCTTCCCATAACCTATAAACCTGAGTCTTCTTTCCAGTCCTTTGTAGTCCCTTTTAAGTCTATTACTCCTTTGAAAGGAAGGTGGTGGTGGTGGTGGTGGTGGTGGTGGTGGTGGTGGTGGTGTGTGTGTGTGTGTGTGTGTGTGTGTGTGTTTCTCTCCTTATGGAGCACAACAGTCTTGCACCCTTAGAGACTTAGAGAGGATATTGATACTTCTCACCTTACACATTCTATTATATCTTTCTGAGTCCAAGCTCTCTAACTGGAATCACAGAGAATTAGACATCTATTGCTAAGCTGCCCCAGTCCCAGTGGTGCTGAGCAAGCTAATTTTCTGGGCCCACTTCATAATGTTCAATTGGTAGTAAGGGAGCCACAAAGCAGTAAGCTCTGATATGATGACTAATCAATCAGAATTTGAAAGCTCATGCACAGGGTATTCTGGGAAAATTCAACGAGGCTTTAGGAGCTCTGTTAAAGCAAAAGTAAAAGGCCAAGACAAGTCTCTGGTTTCTTTTCCCTCAGGCTCCAACAGCTGTCATCTGTCTCAGAGTGGCAATGGAATGTTTTGTCTAAGTAAAAGTCTCATTTGCATTTTACTGAAAGTGGTGGGAAATCAGTGAATAAACAAATTTAACACCAATTCCTAGAATATAGTGATGGTACTTTCTATTCGCTGAAGTTTCAATTCAAAAGAATTTAGACTTCTAATGAAGAGGGTGCCCTGATCTTTCTCCACACAGCTATGCACTGCTGCTGTTAACTTTTTCTAATGATACCCCATGCTCCACTCATTACCAGCTAAATAGAAAGAACTCCAAAGCAGCTTCAAAGAGGATTTGGTTACCCACCATGGAATATCCAAAAACACTGGCCACAGTAAATCCAAAGAGAAGCTTTATTAATACAATGGCAAATAACTTACCCTGCTGATGCTGTGTGTAATTACTTTTCATTTATATACCTTATCTGAAAGGTGAGATTATATTTCTCACACTATTTCACAAGACTGTGATGTTCTTTGTGCTTTCTTAAACATTGGAAGTTTTAACATGGCACATATTTCATTTATTCACTCTGCAGCCTAAGCAATGCTTTACAAATTAATTTACCATTGATTGAATGTTATAAAATAAACTATTAAAAATAATACGATCATGGGCTGGGGAGGCAGGCGATCAAGGAAGCCAGTAAAACATGAAAATCGAGAAGGGAAGAAAGAAACTGAACAGTTGAAAGATCAGAGGAGAGGCAACTTCTAGGACAGCTAGAGTAAGTGCTTAGGGACACTGAAATCCAGCACAGTTGGAGTTCAGATAAATAGCACATAATTTTCACAAAATTAAGTAAATGGCCTTATTTTAAAATATTACCCATCTTTTTCATATATGTAAATTTTCTTAATTAAGATGAAAGATAGTATTTGTAACAGAAGTTATCCAACATTTTGCTTCGCAGTGCTGGTTAAACATGACTGACCTTACTCTACTGAATCCAATAAGAATAGGTTTCATGAAACAAATTAATGAAATTTTTAAAATTATAAAATAATTCTAGTGCGTAACTATACTTAAGTACCCTTGACTGATAAGATGACTGTTGAGGAATATGTACAGAGGAGATTTCTGAAGTCTTTGTTGTTGGGAGAAGGGGAAGTACAGGGATATGCCTGGCACAGAACCTCAGGTCTTCTGAGACAATAAAGATGAGAGCCAGGAACCAGTAGTAGGAGGCAGAGAGGCATGGCTGATCTCAAATGCAGCTGCTCCATCCCCACTCACTCAGAGCCAAGCCCTTTGACAGGTCCCTTTGCTGTTCAAGTGTCTTTTCAAGCATGGATCCCCTTTCTGTGTAAGCTCTTCTTTAGTCCCTGGTGGACTACTGCAGTTCAACCTTCAACACTCACACTACTTAAAGAAAAAAAAAAAAGACTGGCCATTTTCACAGAGGTATGAATTCTTTCAGTTTTTCAATCTAACCCTTTATTGTGAAAAAAAAAAAAACTTTTTGGTTTTTTGAGATAGGGCTTTGGATCCTGTCCTGGACCTAGCTCTGTAGACCAGGCTAGCCTCAACTCAGAGACCTGCCTGCCTCTGCCTCCCAAGTGCTGGGATTAAAGGCATATGTGATCAATGCCCAGCTCAACAAAAAGTTCTTTATTGCTACTTGATTATCCAGATACAATGAAACACAATGGCTAGGCTCAGAGACTCATTAACAAAATAAAGACAGTTCACCACTGGACATTATGTAGAGCCTAGGGACTGGCAATCCTTTAGGACAGGACAGGGACAATTGTCTATCTCCTGGAGGTCTTAATGTGCATGTCGCCAATCAGAGTTGAAAGCCTTCAAGTACAGTGCCCACAATCAGATAGCCTACAAGCTTGGTTTGGTGATATATGTTAGAGACCCCATTAATCTATAAGTGGGGAGAAGAGGATGAGGAGTCAGAGGTCATCCTGGGCTACATTAAAAAGAAAGAGAATTGAAAAGAATGATGCGTAGCCCCTATTACTTTGCTTTTTGTTGTCTTTTGTTTTGTTTCAATCATCTTTGATGTCCCCACAGCTCCTCCTAGCATGTGGACATTAGATTGCAGTCTGATGCTCATTTATCAAAATTCCCTTCTTCAAATCTTGGTTTTTTATTCATTGATACTTTAAAAACCACATATAACGCACTGGGCGATGCACAAGTGAGAAGACAATTTCAGATTAGCTTCAGTTCACTTGGATGTTGAAAGAGGTCAGCCAACAAGAGCAGAAAGGTGCTTTAACACTTCTATTAAAATTACCTTATGTAGCATGGTTTAGGTGGAAGCTAGAGAGCCAAACGTTTCTCTAATTAGTATTTACAATACAAACAGTTTTCCCAATTATTGGGTTAGTATACATGGCTATTAAATGTTAAATGAATATAATGACAAAAGGTACAAATGGGTGTATTTCATGAATCTAATTACTATCAAAGTTAAATTTCAGGCTTAACTAACAAACTCTAGGTTTGTATGCATTAAATGCTCCTGCACACATGCAGATGCGCATGGCCCATCATTATTTACACAACATGACTAAGTCAGAAAGTTGCCCTGAACTGCAGTTGGAGACCATCTCTTATATTACAGTATCTGTTTTTATTTAAGATACAGATTTATATAATATTTAAATAAATATAGAGGGTATAATTTTGAAGGTATAGAAAAGAAGAGTCAAATGAAAGTGAAATTTTACTTAGAAAATAAAAACAGACGGTTAAGACAGAAAATTCAGGACAATGTACAGATTAATCAGAAGTTTAAAAAGAGGCACTACTTAGAATAATAGGGATGTTAAACAAAGGCAAAATATTTTAAAATACAAAGAACAAATTAAATACAAATTTAGGTCAAAAGTGTGTTACACTTTTATATATTATATACATATAATATGATATATTTGGATGTACATAATATATATTTGGGTGTCTTGGCAAAGGAAAAACTCTGAGCATTTTGGTGAAGACCTTGAAATTAAGGAAACTACCCACAGTTAAGTAAGTAACATAATAACTGTGGTCAACCACATTCTGCTATCACTTCCTCAAGGAACAACCTACAGAGAACTTCAGACCATATAGGCTAAAAATAAAAACAAGGCCATGAAGGGACATGATGGGGGATGTCCTCCTGTATATGTATTTCTTGTATTGATTGATTAATAAAATAATGATTGGCCAGGAGCCAGATGGAAGTATAAGCAGGGAGTGGAAGGCAAAGAGAAGCTCCAGAGAGATGCCATGTAGCTGCCAAAGTAGTAACATTACCAGTAAGCCACAGCCTCATGGCAATACATATAATAGAAATGGGTTAACAACTAAGAGAAAGCTAGCCAATAAAATGCCTGAGCCATTGGTCAAACAATTTATAATTAATGTAAGTGTCCGTGTGCTTATTTTGGGCTAAATAGCCATGAGACCAGGCAGAGCAGAAAATCCATCTACAGGGATACAAGAAGATTTGCATGTAAACATTAATTAACAAAACTGGGGCTGGACCATGCTTTTTATTGAACACTCTTGTCCAAAGAGCTAACAAACAATATATGCAGTTTCTTTCCACATTACCTAAATTATTAGATTTAGTGACCCAAACCAGAAAAGTATGAAATCCCAGGCTGAAAAAAAAATAATGACTTAACCAAATTCAAAAGGATTTGGAAATCTTGCATTTGAGAATATCTCCTTATCCATCATGCCAACAGGGTGGGCCAACTCACTGAAAAGACACAACCATAAAATGTTATGCATCCCACCCACCCCCAAAAAGAGACTGCAGAGGAAATTGTATTAGAGGAAACACTCACTTTTCCCTTTTTCTGTGCAGTGTTGGTTTGATTTGTTTGTGTTAAGAAGACCATATGATACCTGTTCTTTCTGGAGTTTGGTCTCTTTCCCAACAACACAAGGAATCTATAAAGTTTCTCAAATGCTATTGACTGTTCCCTTATACAATAGGTTCATTTCACCTGTCTGTGACTTATACTTAAAGCGGAAAACTTATGCCTGATCTTGACACAGTTAAGGCCACAGAAAAAGGGTGTCCTTGATCAGACATACCCATACAGGATGCCACCATGCAAGGAGTGGAGAACAGCTCCAACAGCCTTTTCTTTCCTACATATGTTCAATTACTGGTACTTTCCATTGGGTGAGTTCCATAGGTACATGCTACCCAGAAAGCCTATGGGATACAGGACTCAGGGTCCAGGCTCCTCTGTCACATTAAGGAGCAGAGAAAAGAGAGGTGTGATCTTAAGTCACATACAAATCGGAACAATGGAGATTATACAGGCCATTGGACACTTTTCAAATATAAAGAATGCTTAAACAATTCAGAAACACCACAGAATATATTCTCATGAGTGTTGTAAAGCATAAATAAATAAATGTTCCCTTTCTGCTACTTGCTCTTAAAAAGTGAATAATTCAAGTTGTCAGGGTACATAAGTTACGCCTCTTTATTCACAGGCATGGAATAGGCTCCCTTGCTCAAACAGCTTTTGTTTTTGTTTTTATTTTGGTTTTGGTTTTGTTTCAGAGCAAACCTTGGCTTGAACATAGCAAGGCAAAAGGTTTCTGTAGAATTGTTTATGGTGAGAGACAATCTATGGATTCTTTTAAAAGAATTCCTTGCAGCCTATCTTGGGCATTTTCAAGATCATTTGCAATGGAAAGAATCATCTTCAGTTGACAAGCTTGATCACCTTCACTGACTCCCTGAAGATCCAAGTGCCTCAGTGTAGATTACCTCTTACATGCCGAAATGCTCCATGCTAAGATTAACTAGTTTATGCAAAGAAGGGGCACTTGGGAAGCTTGCACATTGTAGTGTTATCTGAACTTAAGTACAAATCAAGTGAGCTAATGAATTTAGCAGAAAGCTTTCATTAGATATCTGCCTGTCAGATTAGACTTGACTGCTTAGTGATCAGATGATCACACAATAGAAATAGGAGTTCTTCATGACACACGGCCTTCCACTCAAACATTCAGGGAGAGCTTGTGTCTAATAACAATTACAGGATACCATTAATTTTTTTAAAAAGTTCTTAATTCTAAAACTCACTGAAACAATGGATCACTCTTAAAGAATGAGAAATGGGAAATGAGAAGAAAAAAGGAAATCTTGAATCTTTTCTGGCACTTAAATTCTGTTATTAAAATCCATGTTTCAAATTCATGAATATTAACCATAATAGGTATATCACTTATAATGAATAGGATGAAGTTAAGACCTGACCCTGCACCCCCCAAAAAAAAGACTGCAGAGGAAATTGTATTAGAGGAAACACTTTCCCCTTTTTTCTGTGCTGTGTTGGTTTGTTTTGTTTGTGTTTAGAAGATCATATGATATCTGTATTTTCTGGAGTTTGGTACCTTCTCCGACAATCTTTTCATTCTATTTATCTCTATTAATTCTTCAAAAATTTCCTATTTTACATTTACAACATTTTCATTTCTCCTCTCCATTTCCTCTTAATCTATTCCTTATTCCATACTCCCCTAATTCTTGCATCAAGTTTTTCAACCCAACAAGTCTCATTAGTTCTGCTTCCTTACTCTTAGGTGTGTGGCCATACACTGAAGCATACTAGACCAACCAGAGGCCACATCTTAAAGAGTCAACTCTGCCTCTATCCTCTCTCTCTCTCTCTCTCTCTCTCTCTCTCTCTCTCTCTCTCTCTCTCTCTCTCTCTCTCTCTCTCTCTCTCTTTCATCCCTTTCTTGCCTCTTATCTCTCTATCCTCTGTCTCCCCTACCTTTTTCTCCTTTCTCTATCCCCTCTCTCCTTATCACCTGCCCCCACTCCCAGCAGCTATCAATTACTGACAGCTTCTTAACCAAGAGTAGAACTTTATACTCTCAACTCTCCATGCTGGGATTTTGTCTCTCTTAAGTTTTTGCTGATTGGGTGCATGCTGTCATACCTTCTGTGAGTTCACACTGAGTTCTTCAAGTTTCTATGACTTTGGGTTCTTATAGTTTTCCTGGCCCTTCTTCCACATTGTTTCCTATGCCTTGGGAGGAGGAGTTTAATACAGAGATCACATGTAGGGCTGAGCACTCTGGAATCACTATTTTCTATACCTTGGTGAGTTTGGGATCTTCGTGTTAATTACCATCTACTTTGAAAAGAAACTTCACTGATGAGAGTTAAGAGATGAATTAATCTATGCATATGTCATTAGGAGTTGGTTTATTATTATATTTCAAGAGCAACTCAATAGTAGTAGGTTATCTCCTAGGGTCTATAAACTCTCTAGTCACAGTCCTGTCTAGTCTAATAACTGCTAGGTATGAATTCCATCTTATGAAGCAGGCATTAATTCTGAGAACAATTTCTCATATAACCTATTATATCAGACAATACTTGGTGAAGGGTTTAAAATACCAACAAGTGTCAAATGACTTTGCAATATCATTCATGATACAGCTTCTATGCCTTATACATCATTTGGAAAGAAAGTCTCAGTTTTGTTGCCCCTTTTACTTGCTCTTTTTTTCGACTTTTTTTGTTGTTCACTTATTTTAAAGAGAATCTTATTGTGTATCTCTGATTGTCCTCAAAATTGTGAACCTTCTCTTTCAGCTCAGGTGTGTCCCACTAGGCTTAGCTTAGTTAAAGATCTTGAAAGAGGATTCTTATCCTGGACTAACTGGGCACCCAGAATAGAATAACAAAGATCCTCAAAATAGGAAGCTTGAGGATCAGAGTTACAGGAAAGAAAACTGTAGGTTGTGAGCAGCGCCTTAAGAGAGAAGAGACACTGCTCTTGAACTTGAGACTCAGCCATGGGCTGAGGAGCACTACTAAAACAATATCACCAAACATGTTCAGAAAATCTGTACAAAATAAAAATAATGAGTAATAGCTGTATTTGAAAATAAATATCAGGTAATCTAAGTAATTATTCTAAAGAAAAATATCATTGTTTACCATACATAGTCTTGTAAATGTCTGAGAATTCTCTTTGTAATAAGCATTTACAATGGGCAAAACAGTTATGGATTGGGTATATTTCCTCTTTGCATAGCTACACTTTCCTTTCAACATCACAATAACCTTGTGACTGTCTCTGCCTTGATCTTGTGTTATTTTTTTCCTGTAACTTAATAGGCTGGTGGTCCTTTTACACAATGCTGCAATCCCATCCCTTTCCTGGTTATTTGACTAGTGCTTGATTCGTATACCAGTGTTGCAGTTACAACTTTTGTTTTTGAAAAATAATTGATTGTTTAAAAAATAAAACTTGCCAGTGTGTGTTTTTGTATGTATATATATGCAAATTCAAGTCCTTGACATTCACATTTTGTGTTAAGAAAAATATGCAGTGGTACAGATTTTGGTGGAAGATTTTTCTGTGTCCAGTTAACATAACCACTTACTTTTGAGTTCCATTGGTCTTGATTGTGGGAATCAAATGGTATTGTAATATCTGCCCTAAGAAGCCAAGGCCTTGGCTTTAGTAGTTGACCAACTAAATGTTAGCGTCACAAAATAATTACCCTATAAAACAAAAATATATTTATACTTCTCTTTCATTTAGTGCCAATATCATTCTATCAAAATATTTTATTTTGACCAATTAATGGTAGTTGACTTTGATTTGGGGGGAGAGAAATATGAAAATAATTGAAAATAATTGAGTACATGTAGAAAATAAAAAATGAAAGACTTCTAAATTTAATTTTAATGACAGTAGTTAAAAGTTGGCTCTGTTTGACTCTGTGTGTTTGTTTGTCTAGTGTGGCTGTATCCTGGTGTTTTCATACTGAATATACCACTTAATGGTGGAGTCACTGGCTAATGAACTATGATGAGTCACTCTAAACTTTGTATTGATATTTACAGAAACATGATGAATCTCACCAAGGGGTGAAAGAAAAAGGGGAACAGAGTACATCATTTAGCAAAGAGGCAACATCTACTCCAAAGCAACACAAAAACTGTCAACATTACAAAATAAATAAATAAATAAATAAATAAATAAATAAATAAATAAATAAATAGTGACAAACCCAGACACAGGAAGTTTCAGAGTCAGTTTCTACTGGCAATGTAAAAGTGAACATTTAAGTAATTTAATAAAATGATAAAATTTTAATTATAGGAAAGGGCTTCGGGGATATTCATTTGCTAGAATTTTTCTATCCTTAATCTTTCATTTTCTAACACTATAGGGAATCTGTAAAATGCAAGTGAACAAATATGCAAAGATCTATAAATGTTGAAGCCATAGGAATTTCAAAAGGAAATTTGAACACCTAAAACACTTATACGGATATGGACAGAGGGACTGAAACAAGGACTCAGATAAATAATGGTGGAAAAGGATTGAATGAACACTGCTAGTCTCTAACAATGTAGCATAAGTGAAACCACAGTTGGTTCAAAATCATTAAATTCCCTTGTCTCTCCCCTAACATTTAAATGACATACACATATCATACATAACTCATTATCAAAAAATATACCCTAATATATAAATATGATTGTGTATATGACATATATTTAAATATCGTGCACATGTATATACTACATATGTGTACAACTATATATATATATATATATATGCCTATTTTCATAGTTACCCTTTTCATTTTCCTGTTTTCTGATCAATGTTTTGAGATTTCAACATAAAATATATTTAGAACCATGTATGGCCCCTGTTCTTCTTCATCTCTTTAAGAGTCAGTTTTAATCTTCAAACATTTCTGTTCTAAATTTTAACAGCCACAAACATTATCTATTCTATTTCAAGTATGTTGGCATGTGATCATATTTATTGGTGATGCCTCTCTGTGTGTTATCAACCAATGATTACTAGATTTTTAAAATGATTTCCTCTTTTCCTCCAATTCCCTAACATAGTCTTTGTCTTAATATATTTTAAATAAACAGACTTAATTACTAAAATCTATCCTTCATTATTACAAGGATACTTGTAATATCCTTCATTTCAGGTAGCATATTTCAATGGCTTCCCAAGTACATAGATACAAGTTACATTATTCATAAATCATACTAATAAAACATTATTAACTTGTATTTATTGAAATCATGAGCTCTGTCAGCAGAAGCCAGGATTCCAGATACAGGGAATATGCTGAAAGAAGAGTGAGCTTCATTTCTGCAGACAGGTTCACCACTTAACATATGAGAATGTTTGGAACACTAGATAAAATGCAGTTTTAGAAATATGCAGTGACAGAGCAGGTGGATTGACTCATGCATATGCTGTGAAGGACAATTCTTGAATACCAGAAAGAGGAAACATCACCAGAGTAGAGATACAGTTGCAAACATGCTGGTATCTGTCTGGGGAGAAGATTAGAGGCAAATTGTCCCGTGACTTGGAATTAGGTAAAAACATTTTTTTAAAGTGTCTTCAAAGTAGAAAAACAAGAAGACAAGATATTCCAAAATGCATAGGAATCAACTGCGTGCCTTGGACATAAAAGAAGACAGCACAAATCCATACTATGGAGCATATATTAGAAGTGTAATAGGTGGTTGACATGGATATAGAGTTAAAGATAATCTTGCTATTAAAGGCCATTACAGAACAAATCAAACATTTGGTTTGTCAGCATCCTACAAATGGTGAGATGGGTACCAATGGAACTATAGATTCTGGAAAATCTAAATAAACTTTGGAGTAAATGAATGCAAAATCACAAAATATTTGCAAAATAGAGGAAATGTAAACTATTGTTTATTTAAAGAAAAAGAAGGCTGGACAAGAAAATGTAAAAAACAGACAAGGTGACTTGAAAGAAAATTAAAGACCGCATTCTTACCTGTGAGATCAACCATACTGTTTGTTTTCTCCTGGACCCCATTTCCACATCACTATCCTAAGAAGTCCTAAAGCCTTGAGTCAATCCCAAGAACCTTGTTGGTGTTCTGTTTCTAATCTTGTCCTCCCTCCTTTTGTGCTAGTATATTATGTCCTCAAAGATTCAAGTGCTAGAATCTAGATCCACATATCACAATATTAAGAGGAAATAGGAAGTAAAATAAATTTTCTACCTACCTACCACAAAGGCAGGAGGATCTCTATGAGTTTGAAGCCAACCTGATCTACATAGCAAGTTTCATGTAAGCCAGGGCTATGCAGTGAGGCCGACTCAAAAATGAAATCAAATTCCAAAGATTTGTGAAAATCAATGCATCAAACTCTCCTTTTAGAAAGGTTTAATTTCCATAGCATGAGAGTAAACTAATTTTTGTGCAGCTGGATTCACTAATATGAGAGAGATTTTAAAAGGCAGTGCCTCCCACACTCAATTTCTTCCACATGTACTCTGATCATGGATATCACCTGCGATGTTGTAGCGTAGCATAAAGCTCATGCCAGTTGCTGGCACTCTGATCTTTAAACTGTAATTTAAACTGCAAACTAAAACCTGTTTCCTTTATAAAGTGCAGCTAGATAGATTTGGTTATATCAACACATAATAGACTAAGACATTTGTAACACACAACCTCAGAGACAGATATTGAGGTTCAATCTAATAGTCAGATAAGCAAAACAGTCAGTCATTAGCTCTTACCTCTTCCTCAGGTTAAAAGGGCTGTATTGTCCTCAGTGTGGCTAGAGAATAAATCTCTGAGACTGAATACTGAATGTCCTGCTCCTGTTTTATATAACTCTCTAGAGCTGGGTGGGATTAAAGGCATGGAATCCCAAGTTCTGAGATCTTTGTATGAGCTGTTTTTCTTTCAAACCGAGTCTCTCTAATGTAAGCCTGTGTGGCCCTGAACTCACAGAGATCCAGCTGCCTTTGTCTGCTAAGTCCTGGGATTGAAGCTTTGTGTCTATACTGCCCTGCTTCTATAGCTAACTGGTGTGGCTGGTGGAATTAACAGTGTGTATCACCATTGCCTGGCTCTATTTCCCAGGCATTTCCCAGTATATCTTTACAGCAGATGGCTATATTACTGTTAAGATGTTATCATGGCATAAAACTCCCTTTTGATCACTATATTGTGGAAATCACTTGCTCTTTACTGTAATACATAAGGTCTGTCATGCTATGTTCTTATTTTTCTCTTTAGTCTTATTTTCCATAATTAATCATTTTGAGTTGAACCCTTAGCTCATGGAACATGGCCTACTCACAATAGCCAATAATCTTTATTTGGGGGATTCTCATGAACACTGGCCTGTAACCAGAAAATCAGTTTCCAAGAGGTACCCTGCTGAGAACCATCAATGGATAAAGATAGCCTTCCACTGTGCAAATGTACTTCTTTTCTCTTCTTTGCTCAGTGTGAGGTCCGTGATCACTAGATAATACTGCAATATAAACTAGGACAATAGGAAACTGACAGTTGGTAGATGTTCCATAAACATTTAGTGTCAATATTACTGCTCTGCTTTTTAAAATTATTTCTCTTGTTCTCATAATAAAATTTCAGCAAATATTTAAATACACATTTAAAATTATAATTTATTCTACAAGTACCAATTCTGCTGTTTCAAACATTCTTATTTTATAGTCATTGATCTAAATCTATTTCTTTAAAAAATATACCATATTGGTGATAAGTGATTGGCTTTTAATATGGACTTAATGAATTAATATATGAACAAATGTCTGGAAACACTGAATAATCAATACTAGGTCTTTATTGAGGTCTCTATAAAGAATATAAAAATATATCTTTCCAATTATTTTATATTACAGTAATTTGTTTTATTTGAAAGAATATGTCATCTCACTCTATTCATTGTTAACTTGTTCTTTTCCCTTTATCTGCAATACCTATGAATGTGATTGGTAAATTTATATATATAGCACCTCACCGGAGCCCATGTCCTTTGTTGTGATGAGTTATAATTCCAGTTTACAAATGAAAACATTTCCTCATAATTAAATCACAACTTCAACAATTAAAATGTATACCTAAAAATAAAGTTCAATTCTAATGGAAGTTACCAAAGAATTAAGAAAGGAAACTATTTTGTTTGACTGAAGGTACAATGTTGAAAGTTTGAATACTGCCAAGTTGTTAATAATTCCACTGGAAACTCAGCAAATTATTTTGTTAGTATTAAGAAACTGATTTTAAAGTTTATGACTCCTCCTCCCACTTCAAGCTCTATATTAAAGGGGAAGAGCTGGCATAACCCAAGCTCAAGGCCTGCAAACTGCAGTCATCAAGACTATGTGCTTCCTGCAAAATAATAATAAAAAGATTAATGGGATAGGAGAGGGAGAGCTCAGAAATAGAAAACCACATGAATGTAGTCAATAGGTACCTGATAAAGGATCAAAGACAATGAAACAAAGACAATGTGGTCTTCCCAGATAATGATACTGGGAAATTGGGTATTTGTGTACTTAACAACTCAGGGACTTTTGGGGAAGAAAGCTGGAAAACCTTGACTGCGGAGCACAATGTGAATGTAGCATGCATAGACTCACAGAAGATATGCTACATGCACAAGACCTGGACAAGAATGAGCCAATCAATATTCTAGCATAGATGCAGGAGGGTTTTCTGAGGCCCACCCATACAAGAAGAGCTGCTAAAGGAAGGAGTCACTCTCCTTAGAGAATGTAGCCTTTAGGCTTCCTCATATTCCACTGGATAACCACACGCACACACACACACATACACATATGTATTATGAGTAGCATAATTTGATTCAATGGATTATTAATAATAAAAACTCAGAAAAAAAGCAGTATGCGAAGCTTGGTGCAGAGGTAATAGAAAGAGGCAGTTGAGAATGAGTATGATTGATTACTATACCTTGTATAAATATGTGGGAACTTTAAAAAATTAAAAGCAACTACAAAAAGATATAGAAAACTACATTACCTAACAATTTTGGTAGCATTAAACACATTATTATATGGGTAGGCAATTGAGCCCCTCAATATTTACTCAAATGAGTACTTAGTTTAAAAAAAAAACCACCTTCACATGAATATTTTAATTTCATGAACTTGGAAATAACCAAGATATTCTTCAGTATAGGGAAGGATAAACAAACCACTATATAAATCAAGCTTAAATAGATATAAAGGAAACTTGTATGTATATATGACTAAGGGATTATCTGAAAAGGTAGAACATTTTAGAAAAGATAAAATTATGTATGGGTCAGTAAAATAATGACTGTCAGTAAGTGTGTGTATTTGGAATAAGGAAGGGACGTACAAAATATCATGGGAAATTTTTATCATGAAACTAACATGAATGATAAGAAAGTGATGAGTACATATCATGAATATGAAATAATTAAAACACATAAGTGGGTGTAACTCATCCTGCATTTAGTTATTTCTTACAAAGACAGATATTACAAAGACAATATTTCTTTCCTGTACATCCTGAAGAGACTAAAACAGCCTACAGATTGACCATGAGTATCTGAAAGCAAAAATATGTCTGATTCTACTAGCACAATTTAGTTAATAAAAGTATTTAAAACATGTGGCTTTTAATGTTTGGTTCTTGAGTGACTTGCTGCCTGTAACATAGTTCTGTCTTGGACAGAATTGGGCTATTCATTTGAAATATGAGAGCCTTAGAATTACATGATGTCTCTTCAAAGTCATCCATCCTTCATTTATACTGCTAAATTAATCCACAAAACATGTTTATGATTGTCTAAATTCAGTATTAAATGTCTGCGTTGTTTGGTTTTAACTTATTAAATTCTATCCCCAAAATCGATTTACAGCATAACAGACATCAGCCTAAATAAATTTAATGTGTAGAAAGTGGAAAAATGAATTATAGAAAGCAAGTAAATTTATGAGTCATGAGGGGTATGATTATTTCATCATCCAAAGAAATGAAGAACTAGGGTAGAGTTTCCCCTTACATCACACATTGCCACATATTACTGATCAATGAACCACATCTCTTAGTGTATACCACAGGTGTGCCCACAACAGTTATATTTGGATGATTTTCCTTTCAGTTTTACATTAGAAATATGAAAAGGTGTGGCTGTATCTAATCCTATTCCATTGGCAAGGAGTTAGCTGACAACAGATACTGGGAAATGGAGGAAATGCAGACAGCAAAATAATATCTCAGGAAACCTGGGCAGTGTTGCGGCATGGCATTAATCCCAGCACTCTCAATTTTAATGATATTTGGATGGTGCAATTCAACAGAGCACTCTAGATTGTTATTCTCACCATAGAATGTTTGCTTGCACATGTCAATATTCCAAAAGGTTCAAGACAGCTTTCATAAACCAAGACTGGGGGTCTGAGATAGACATAGCATCTCAGTGTGCTGAAAGAAACCTTCATTTTGTGACCACTCAGATACTATCCAGACAGTTACATAGCCAAAAATGTACACTCATCCCTGACAGGGTCTGAGCCCCTTAGATCAATGAGTTCAAATATCTAAAATACAAACGTTTAGTTAAGCTGACAAATTTGGGTGGTAAATATAATTGCATGGCAGGAAACTTTCTGTCTGCTGCAGCTCATGCTTTGAGATAAATATAGACAGATTCATTTTTCACACAGCTTTGAAAGTCAGCTATAAAAATGAATAAACTCTATGCATTCACCTGAATGATCTATTTGAGTGGCTCAGTGGGGAGGTACAGGACACTACTCTGGAATGTTTCAGGACTCTACTGGCAAATGGAACTGTCAGATATAGGTTGAACTCCACAGGAACCACAGACCATATTATAAGTAAGTAGCTGGACCAGGTCAGAGAGACAGAAAGCCTGAAGGCATCAGTCAGGATCCTGTCCATTGATGTCTGAGCATAGACATGGCTCTCACAGTAGTGGAGGTGGCAGCAGGGGAAGGGGGCAAGAATAGAGACTCTCCAGGTCCAGTGATTAAAGCCAGTCATGTACATGCTGAGAAAAAGTATGCATAATGACAGTGAAATATTCCTGTAATCTAACCATCTACCTATGAACACACTAAAAATTAACAAATCCTTGTGAGGCTCATTTTATCTGAAGAAGAGTATCAGGTACTGCTTGGACAGGTCAAGTCAAAGACTACTTCTTCACTCTTAAATAAAAGTATCACAAAACAGCTTGAGAGACCTGAGAGGTAGAAGTGACATCTTGATGGATTCAAAAGCAATTTATAAATTACTATTGCCCAATTAAACATGCCTAATGGTGTATAAACAAGCACTGTTCCCACCTATGGGACTTAACTCCATTCTACAGAGGCTAAAGCTAAACACACTAAAGGGTAAATTGAAACTGAGTGGGGAAGTCATTACATAATTTTTAAAAGGGCAGTAACTTTAATTATAAGTTTTTAACTCCCTTATCAAATGGTGTTCTATTCTCCTTCTATGTAACATCCCATCAGGTTCAAAGTGTAAAGGGTAAATGTCTTAAGGCAATGATTCCAACTTAAAACTTCGCATTCAAGACTTCTCCATACACATGCCTCTAGGAATTGTTTCCTGGTCACACGAATTCTATTGAAGACTGTGACGGATACAAGAAACATGAATATCTTCTCCAGCAAGTGAAGTAGTAAATTGGAGGAAGATTTTCCACTTTGTTTTTAAATACTGTTGAGTTTTTCACAGACTCTTTGTGATTGTATATGCTTTCATTAGTGGAATGAAACTATCCCACAGAATAAGGAAAAAGAGATAGATAACTTATAGACAAAAGGGAAATAATATAGTCTATCTCGAGTACGAAAAATAACAGTGTGTAGGAAATGGGCCAGCATCGGATAAAATCAGGTAAAAGAGCTTAGCTTTGTCTACTTCAAGAAAAAGCCATCATGGATTTAAGATTACTAAGCTCTTGGCCCCAAATTATTTATCTTTGTCTTTCCAGGCAAATCTATTACCCTTGCCAAGTATAAGTTCTCATTCTCTTTTTGTACTTGGATATATTTTATTTAACATGAGATGATCATATATGCTTATCTATTATATTAGTAGTATTAATTATGTAATTTGTAATGGAACTTTCCATTATAATCAATAATAATGTAACGCTAACTTTAATACCATCACCAATATCACCACATATCTGCAGAATAGCAAAACATCAGTTAATGTACCCACACTACTCAATTATCTGCTGTTGAAACATTTCCCCTTAGGAGTCCACACACTACTTCACAAATACTAATTTATTTTCAAAAGACACACAAACAAATTCGCCTCGGAGAGGCAGCTTGGAGGTTAAACTTGCCTGAATTAGAATGCTCAGAATATAGCCTTCTTCTTCTGGCCCTGTCCTCTGTAGGCGAAGGCAAAGTACTGATCTTAGAAAGCTTGTGACCCCAGTACAGGCATAGGCTGTACTGTAGCCTATGTACTGCACTGCTACTGAACAGTAGCAGGCATAGGCTTCTAAGTCATTGGCAGTTCAAGAATCACAACAGGATGGAAATACTTCAAGATAAAATTTTGAACTTTTGTGGTAAAAGTTAATTAGCTCCTGCCTGTAAGTTATCAGTGAAGAGGAAAATATGTTTGTGATATGTTGACATTCACAAAGTGGAAGAAGTGGGGAGTTTCCAGGAACTTGCTAAAAAGTTTATTTGTTCTTTGAAATGACCATATTGAATCTCATTGAACACGTTTGAGGACTACACACACTGTACATTTCTTGTCCAAATCAGCTTGTTGAAGATTCTTTCCATCAGATAATATTCGATTGTTAAATAGAACTGGTATACACTGTATATTTGTAGGGACATGATGATGTCTTTAATGGAGTGCAAAGACAAAAATAAAAAATCATCAGTAAGTGCCACTGGGTGGACATGGACATATTGGAGCCTGACCATTAATTGGTGAGTTAGCATAGAATAGATAGTGTTTAAAAACAGGCAGGAAAATAAACTTATTTTCTATAAAATCAGGTTCCTGGGAAACTTCCAGATAAGGCCATATCCTAGTGATAACTGGTGGGAAGAAATGAGTGAGTGAGTAATATAAGACTACCAATGGGAAAACATCATTAAATTAATGTAAAAATCATAATATTCCCACAAATAAACCTTAGTGATTGGACAGCTTTATTTATCTGAGAATGGAAAACACCCTGCTGTACCCATAGCTAGCAGAGTTCTTGAGCAAGTAGGTCAACAGGCTTGCTTTTCAAGTTGGAGGCATATCTGTTAAAGCTGAGACGTTTGTCCTCTAGTTCTTGTTTCTATGATACAGATGCCAGCTCAAAATAAGACAGGATGGAAGGCTTTGAAAAAGAGCATCACGAATACTTTATATTTTGTTATCAAATCTATAAATGAAGTTCTTTAGATGTGAAAATAAAATTTATTACTGTCAAAATGTTCAGAGAAAATAAAAATTTTGTGTCCTTGGCTGATACAGTGTCAGCCTCTGGGTCTTATTAAGGAATGTTCTGTGAACTCCTATTATGTCGTATGACACAATTAACACCTTAGTACAAAGAATGAGTGAATGATTGTATATATTCTCTGGTTCCATTAGGACTTATGCTTCCCTTAAGTAAAAGAGGGAAGAATTCTATTCTCAGAAATGCCTTTCTCTTCTTTTTATCCCATGTGGTTTATGCGTGTTTACTTTTTTCCTAGTTTTGAAAAATGTCAAATCAAAACAAGGGTTCTTCTAGGTTACTGTTAGATGAAAACAAGACATATCAGCAGCCCCAGTTCTCACAATACTAACAGCATGTTCACAGAAGCTTGTGCTGTGAGCTCTGCTCTCCTTTCTGTGTGAAATTTCACTGCTGTGACACAGTTCGCACAGAACAGTAGCTATTAATCAGTTTTACAACTGAACAGATAGGATTTGGCAATCACTACATCAGGGATTAAAACCTAAAGAGTGTTAATTGGTGATGGCCCCTGAATCAAAGATGAAAAGTGTCACTATTTGAGATAGTTTTGAATAAGAGAAAAAAGGTATGGCTTTGGGTTGAGCTCACTTCTATTCTTGATTTGACCAGTATCTATGTGTTTGCAAAAGGTGATTCACCTGACTTCTATGTGACTTAGTTTTGTTCCTTATAAAATAGGTATTGGTCAAGCAAATATAAAAATAAAGGCTTAAAGAGACAGTATATTAAACACAGGGTCAGCTCAAAGTCAGCCCTCAGTGAATGTGGTGTTTATTAATAAGACAATTTAAGAGAAACAACACAGCTTATAGAACAATTACAGGCTAAAATAACAGAATATCTGTACTATAGGATTCAGGATTTGGAAGATTCTATGATGAAAAGTAAAATATTAATCTAAGGACTAATGCCTTACAGTGATTACTTCTCATTGGCCTATCCAACCAAGAAACAGTTCGCTGCCTGTGGTTACCAAGTTGCTTAATGAGGTTGTCTGCCTGAAAAGTCACATAAAACTCCTAAGTAGATAGAAGGTTTTGCCTATCTTCTGGACCTAAAGCTAGGGTGGCCATTCTTATTGTTAAACATTCAAATGTGGAAAGTATAAAGAACTGGTTAATAGAAAACGCAGCTCTATTTAAGAGCAACACACACTTTTCTAAAAGGCCTCTGGTAGCATGTTATTTTATATAGTTTAGTTTTTGCAAATTATTTCATATTAAAAAGTATATGCCTTAAAGACTTTTGTGGTAAGCTCTTAAATTACATATTTGTGAAACCTATAAGTACTTGAATTTCCAGAATGTCTCTATATAAATACTCATACTAACACAGTTAAGACAATAGAAAGAACTCCTTGGCAGCTAACACTTGTGGGTAGGATATTATCTGGGGCCAATTGCTGTGGAATAATCCTTTTGTACATAGTGAACTCTTGTCACTTGGATTGGTTTAATAAAAAGCTGATTGACCAGTAACCAAGCAGGAAGTATAGAAGGGATTACTAAACTAAGGACACCGGGAAGAAAGAATGTGGAGTTGCCAGCAAGACAAAGGGGAAGTAAGACATGTGTAAGGACAGGTAAAGTCATGAGCCATGTGGCTATACATAGATTATAAAAATGAATGAATTTAAGTTGTATGAGCTAGTTAATAATAAGCCTGAGCTAAGGACTAAGTATTTATGTGGTGATATAGTATTTATGATTTATTAAAGCTTGTCAGAGGATTCACAAAGCAAAGTCAGCTTCAAGCTATATAAATCAGGCATTGGTGGTACACACCTTTAATTCCAGGTCTCAGAACTAAGAGTTAGACAGATCATACTGAGTTCAAGTCCACTATGGTCTAAACAAGAGTGAAGAGTAACAGAGCTCAGAGATTATGTCTAATTTTATGATTTATGCTACACATTTACACTTAATGTTAAGTTTTTGAGAAGTTATTCAAGAGTGCCTGCTAGCACAGGAAAACAGTTCCTAAAGCCAATTTGAAGAAAATGGCATAAGACATCTAGTACTAAGGTGGGGGGTGAGTGAACTGAAGTTCATGATCATATTCCTCTTTTTGTGTTTCCTTATATGTCTCACTATAAACCTCCAGTTTCTCTGGATTAGATCATGACTGTAGTTTTTCACATCAACAGTTTCAAGGTATGCAGAGGTAATTTCTGCCTCTGGGACTTCTGGTCCACCCAATGCAGGTGCTAGAAGACAATATGAGGAGAGCTTGACATGGGTTTATACAATGGGGTTCTATTACATTTCTGCAATCAACTTTGCAGTAGTGGGAATGAGAAATTATTTTGCTACACACATGTACATGAAACAGGACAAATCTCAATTACAATCTCAATCATTGAAACCCTCAAAAGTTCCCATGAACCTAAAGAATTATGACCTTGAGAATAATTGATTGTTACTCTAAGTCACAGATTTTAATTTAGGTGTTCACACAGCATTATTGTGACAATAGCTCTGTAGAGAGAGTAGGACATATGTTCTCTTTTTTCTGACATTGTTTATAAAAATGACAATTAGTTTTACTATTCAATAATTACTTTACTGTAACCCAAGGTGCTGATCTCTGGTATTTCATAGATGGATGAAGAGGAAGGTCTCAGTTCATCAGAAGCCTGCTGTCCAATAGGACAAAGAATAGTAAAATTAGGAGCAATTAATCATTATAGATGTTGAGCTGTAAATCTTTAATTGATGTAGTAATGAAGTTAGGTTTAAGAAACCTATTTAGAGAGAAAAGGTGTCCTGGAAGTGGTGATAGAAATATTGAGTCTTATGAGATCATGAACTCAGTTGTTGAGAAATGTCAAATAAACTTAGAATAAAGCTGTCTGAGGCCCATAGTCTGCACAGTTCACACACACACCCCTAGAGAAAAGCTGCTTTTCATCTCTGGTCAATTATAATTAGAAAGGACCTTAAAAGTGCATGACTTCTGCTATTCAAGAGAAATTTAGGATATTTTCCCAAAATGACTCATTTGAAATTTTAGCTCAGAAATTTAATCGATTTCTACTTACTTGACAACCCAAGGAAAATACTACTACTACTACTACTACTACTACTACTACTACTACTACTACTATTACTAATACTAATACTAATAAAATGATACATTGTCATAAAGCCACATTTGGACTTTGGTTTGCCAATTTCACAAGTGGTAGACAGCTTGTGAGAGAGACCATGAAAGTAATTTCCATTTGTACATTAGAGAATACAATAACATAGTCACTTAACTATACAAGTACATTTAGTGTTCCAGCAATCATAGTGGTTTTTATATCTAAATGACCACTGCAAATGCCCACAAGGGAATTGATGAAAATCTATCTAAAATATATTTCACAGCTTATCTCTCTTCTAAATATGCTGAACTAATGTAAAAAAGGCAATGGAAATGCAGCTTTAGTATCCATGTTTATAATCCTGAATATCCAATTATTCTCTAATACATAAATATCAAAGAGAACATGGCTAAGTCTTGGAGTTTGTCCCATGCACTAAATAAAACTTGAACTATTATATATTCCAGAAATTCTTTACTAGAACCATCCAGAAGAAAAACATCTGTTTCTAAGACTTCTGATTTCATTTCAGTAGGTCTTGAGTAGGGTCTGAACTATTATGTTTCAAGCACATCTCCACATTGGGCCTATGACCTGCCTATCCTGGGTAGAGAACAGGTGTGGAAGATAGCTTTTTCTTTGCAACAGAAATAAGAACAGTCAATACTTCCCCTTTTATAAATACCTAGTTATTTTATTCCTTGTTGTACACCCAGCTTGAGGGCTTCTGGAAAATAACAGGGATATATTTACTATCAGGTAAACAATAAAAGCCCTCTTCTTTCTTTTTTATTTTATTTTTTATTTTTGTTATAAAATTGCTTCCAAGCATGAGCAGATTTATTCTGGTAACATATTCCTTAATGCATTATCTAACCTCAGATTCTACTTAAAAATATCCTTCAAGAATATGAACTTTATTATATTCCTGTTCACTCATTGCCTTCACTATACTGAATATATCTCACCTAGTCTTGTTCTTTTATTCCTTTAGTAATCTGTAAATCACTGAGGCTTTATCAGAGTGTCATACATAGGATTTTGACCTACAAATACAAAAATATGATTATTTCTACCCAAAAATCTAACAAATCATGTAACCCTGTTTTTCATCTTATTTTAGAATGGTAATCTTTGCTAGCTGTTTGAGTTGTTCAACTGCAATTCAATGATGGTTTAACAGACTATCTTCAATAGCTTGTTGACTTGGATGTAGATAGTATTTTACCCTATACACAAATAAGTAGTATATCATATAGGACTTGACTTCGTCAACACATTTTTGTATGCTATTTCTAGGGTATGCTTTCCACAGCCTAAAATTCTCTATTAATTTGTTCATCCATACAATTAACCTAATTTCCCTTGTAAAACTGTCTAATAACTTATTTGAACAGCTTTAGCATCTTCTCAAAAACATAAGGATATCTCTTTGCAAATAAAGTGACCTATCACTTTCTTTGTGAAAACATGCTTTTAATCACTAATACTATTTGCCATGAGTTGAAATTCTCATTTGGGTTTAGTCCTAACTTATGTTCAAATACTAATACTATTTATTTACCCACAGAAAACTCAGAAACAAGTGTGTCAAATTTAATTTCTAGCTTATTCAGACCTCAAACACTATATTTCAATGATAACAAATTCAATATACCCCTCTTTAGAAAGAATAAATGAAGACAAAAACAGCATCATCCATATAGATTAGTGAAACTGGTTCAGAATGCCCATATATCAGCATATATAGTGCTTTAAATGTGAAATGTTAGAATATCAATGTGGACAATGAATGGTTCATATTATTTATTCAACATATTGTTTGCTTCTGTGGATATCATTGTTCATAGAGTTGAGAGCTCTATCTCAGTGGAGTTTACACTTCACTGGAATCAGGAAATGACAGCAAATGGGTAGGTATGCAATAGCAGATTATCTCAAGAACCATGAAAGAAAAAGAACAGCATCATAGGACGAAGTAACTATGTTATCATTAGATTAAAAAAACCCAAAAAACCAAAACAAACAAAAAATACCCTGAGAAGCCAGTACTTTGGTGGTGACAGGAAGAGAACTGAACCTGGAGTAAAAGACGAAAGAGGAGAATTTCTGACATTGGAAACTTCCCACACAAATGCTATAGGAACCATAATAATTTGTCATGTTTAAGAAAAATGCAAGATCCATGACATCAGGGCCTAAGGAAAAAAGTTGAAAGGGGCCAGGGTAGAAAGATCAATCCAACAGGCAGTAGAAGAATATGTAAAGGAGATTTTAGTTTGAGAAAATTGGAAAGGTCAAGACAATTTTAAGTTCTAAGAAGGTTCTTCCACACTTTGATTAAAGTGAGTGGAGTTGGGTTTCAGTCAAGCAAGAGCAGAGGAGACACAAATTAAAAGGATGCAGGACAGGTCAAAGTAACAAATGGGAACTGCCAGGTTTAGAGGGAAGGAGATAAGAATGAAGATGTGCTGGCAGTTTTGAAACAGATCTTGATGGTTGGGCTTTTTTGGATTTATAGTTAGGAATTTGAAATAAAGGTCTTAAATCTGATGCCTACAGTTAATATATTATTATACTGAGAAGCCTTATTCATAACCTCAAACTCTGTTTATTTATTCTGACAGCTTTTGTGTTATATGCATGAATTATAGTTTATTTCTCTTATCAGAAGCTGACTTAATTGTGTATGTTTATTTTCTTGGTGATTTTTTTAATAACTTACAATGTTAATATTTTCCATAGTCTTCCATAGACATAAATAATGTTAACATTATTTTTAAATTTTCTTGAGAAATCCCACAATATTATAGCATAAGAATTTTAAAATTTCAATACCATACCTTTATATAATGTTTCATATGTTCTATCCCATGGTTTGTGTCAAGCCAAAAGTCATACAGTCCATTTAACCACAAAACGTAACCATTAGTTCTCATTAATATCATCCTGAAATTTATTTTCATAACTTTGGCTCAGTGACTATATATGACAAATCTTACTAACTTTACCTCTATTGTCTATCCTGAGTCATCTCTAATATAATTGTTGTTACCAATTTTTCTCTTCCTTGAGGTATTCTAAAATATCAGGTAATACTAAGATCCCTTTAGTTCAGGCATACAATCATGCTTATGGACATAAGCCCTACATGAGACCTAATAACTTTGCTATATGAGTTTAAATAACAACATTAACAGAAAGGAAAAAGAAAAGGCAAGGAATAGAAATATTGTTCAATAGGGTTAGGTACTTGCTACACAATAATACATGTCAACATGTAAACAAGGCTACTTAAGCAGTGTCTTCTCTCTCTCTCTCAGATGTGGAAATGAAACTTCCTTGAACACTACTTCACTGAGTCTGAACTTCAGAGCATCTCATTGGCCTATCAAGAAGCATTCACAGACTCTTATCCAGTGACATCCTCAAGGGAACACTGGATTATTATGGTAGCATATCAAGGCAAATGTGGTAGCAGAAGGAGGAGATGTGGATTATGTGTAACATAGGAAACAGTCTGAAGCTATTTCTTCTGTAGGGCATATCCTGATCATCATAGAGTATCCAGAAAACAGAAGAAAACCAAAGGGCACATGATGGAAAACAATGTATTCCTCAACGACGATGATTTTGTCATAGGTAAGGTGAAACCAAAATTTCATTTATTATTATGTTAAAAATAAAACTATGAAAATGTCCATTCTTTCCATCTCCCTTCCTACATATATCTACATAATGACTCAGTGTAGTCTTAATTCCCAAAGTATATGGCAAGCTCAATTACCATGTTAAAGGAGAAGTGTTAATACTCTTTGCACATACTTGCTTCTATCTGGGTAACCAACCTTCAAGAAGCCATCTTATATGAAATGCCCAGTTCACTAAAAAATTCCTTTGTTTTTCATGAACTGTAAATGTGTGATAAAGTGTTATTACTGAACATCCAGCAGTTGATTCGCTAACTCCTCAAATGTCAGTAGAAACATACTGAGGGAAAATCAAATTATGTAATTTTATCCCTTCGACTAATTTTTCTTATTGCTGCTCCTCTGAAAAGGATGGATGGAAATACACAGATGCTATGTTTATTTTTCTTAGGAGGAAGGAAGTTTTGTGGTGTGATTAAAATGGTATCGTGTTGTTTCTTGTAGAATTTGTTCATGCACCTGACCTGCAAGAACAAAGAATTGGCTATACCTATTAACTGTGATAAAATGCCCTTGCTAGCTAGGCAGGCAATTTCCATAGAAATTGTACAGTAAAATGCAATTAAATATAAACTAAATTAGTGTATCTTCCCTGCTGATACTGCAGATTCTTCACCTGTAGCCTGTTGTTACTGCCTAAATTTAGGCAAGTACTAGGTTTAATTCCAAAACCTTTGTCATTTTGTCATTGTACAAAACATGTCCTAATCTTCAGTCTGTTAGACTGTCTGGGAAGATCTGTAATGCATATCTATGTAATACTATTAGACCAAAAAAATCCAATTTGTGATAACCATATAGACCTCAATGTTTTTGTTTGTTTATGTCATGTTTGCTGTTATTGTTGTTTTTGTTAAGAATATTTAATAATAAACAGGATGAACATGAGCACTGAACCTTAAATCTTCATTAGATATTGCTCTAATTTTGCTGTTTTACTTAGACATATACTATTACCAAAGTCTTATTTTACAAGAAATAGATATAATAATCTTTATATCAGAATTAAGAACACATTGTCCTTTCTTAATTGCAGTGCAGTTAAAAGCTATACATAGTAACAGTTGGAGTATAGGAGACTATAAACTAAATAAGATTAATGGCTTGAAGTCTGACAATTGTTAATAAAGGACTCTTTGATCAAAAGAAGGTTGTTTCTCTGTTCTGCTATCCTAAATGATTAACTGATAAGAAACAGGAAAAAAAATAATTATCACAGAAGATACAAGTCCAAGATCATGGCTGGGTTCCACTGTAGGCCAATTTTTTCAGGCTGCAGATGAGTACCTTCTCACTGACCCTTCACTCGGGAGAAGGAAGGAGCTAGCACAATTTGGAATCTTTTACAAAGGCTACTAATCTGAATTATGATGATATACTTTACAAATAAAATTATCTCCAAAAACCACACCTTCACCCATCACAGCTGGGGGTGCAGAATCATCCACATCACTACATACATAGCACTATATTAATGGTATCTACCAGTTGAAATAAATACCAAAAATCAGACATAAAAAGAGACAAACTTGACATAGCTCTCAAATTCGAAATTCTTTCCACTAGCATGTAAGATAGAAGGGTTGTGAAATGACTAAGATTTAGTCCATCTCTTTTAGAATTACTTAAAGCTGTGGGTGAATGGAATTCACTGTTAAGATTTATAGGAATCACTCATTGACTCGTGTAGTGTTAACGGAATAATTAATAAGGAGCATGGGGAGGGAAAAGATCACTTGAAGCACTAGGTACAAGACAGAGTGCACATATGGCCCAGGTCAGTTTAGGCAGGAACAACACATGCCACACATGCTCCACATTCTACCAGACAGATATGTAGAACATATATCCAAAGTGGGGGTCATCATGTCAGAAGGCCTGATCCTCCTCTTTCCAACTCCTGAGCACTGGGATTTCAGACATGGGCCAGCACATCCAGTTTATGAAGTACTGAGAGGATGGAGGTCAGGACTTCGGGACCCCTCCAGCCACAAACCAGATCACAACTACTGCTGGGTCTTCTTTGGTTGTTTTATTCTAAGTCAATTATATTCATGTTTATATTTATTTGTTCTACTTATTTATTTATTTATTTATTTATTTATTTATCTATTAATTTAGTTATTTAAGTCAGGCAACCCTTTCCCACCACATACATATCCACCAAGAATTTAAACTTGGTAATGATGACAAATTAAAAATGAGTAAAACATTAGATGGGCACTTCTCTAAAAAAGATGAACTACACAAACGGCAAATGCTTAATCCCAGGAAAATATACTCTACATTATTTGTCAGCAAGGAAATGCAAATAAAAAGATACCATGTCCTACATTCAAGAATGGCAGAATCATCATTAACTAATTAAGGTCAGTGTGTTGGCATTAATGTAGAGAATCAGCAACATCCTTCCTTGCTCTTCTGGTGGTATGTAAAATTATACATTAATTTTGGGAAATAGTTATCTAATCTTTAAACACAGAGTTAATATAAGGACAAAAAATTTCACTCATGGGTATATATACATAAGAAAATTGAAAACAGAGGCCTTCCAGAAACCTGTACACACATTTATAAAGCAGAATTATTCATATAGACAAAAGGTGAGGCTAATCTAAGTACACATGCACTGGTAGACATATAAATAAAATATGTTGTATTCATACAATGGAATACTAATTAGCCACAGAAAGAAATAAAGTTTTACTATATGCTTCAACAAGGGTGAACCTTGAAATATTATGCTAATGAAATGAGCAGTAACAAGCAAACAGAATTCTGTAATTTCATGCAAATTAAATATCTTAAGCAGGGAAATTTGCAGATGGGACATAGATAAGTGGTAGCTTTAGAGATGCTGGATTGGCAGGAGATGAGAACAGCAAGATAATGCTGAAGACAATGCCATTTCCTTTGAGGTGATCAGGACATCCTCAAATTAACTCTGTATATGTACATGCATATGTGTATATGTATATGATATCCAGGTATCATATATGTGTAGATACGCAACTGTGCTTACATGGAAAACCACTGAACAATCACTTCAAAAGCAAAACCATATAGTCTATTAATTATCCATTGAAATATGAGAGTTACAATAAAAATAAGTTTACAATCTTACTATATATAATAATAGTTATACCTAAGTATCAGGAACATGAAATTAATAAAATAATAATGTAAAATAGTATCTAGAAAGAATTCACTGCCTGAAGTGGAAAAAATATCAGGCACTAATGATGTTAACCTTTAATAGCTATTATTAAAACATCAGCATTTCATTGAGTTTTTATCTTATTGCAGTCAATCTCCTTCTGAGATAGCATATGGTCTGGGTGCTTCTGGACAACTCCAGCATCAAATGGCCTATAGGCAGCTTCCTACGGTTCTCAGCAGACCTTGTCAGCCACAAATGGTCAATTCACCTAACTTAAATTGCTAGAAGTAATTAAAATCATACTCTATATTGCCTATTCTATGTTTCCCTCTATCTGCAGCCTCTATCTTTTCCTTTGGGGCCTCCTTCTCCTCCCTCATCTATCTAAGCAAATAAAATATGGATTAAAAGATATCCAGGATACATGAAAATCACTGTCGAAATTGGGGTTCTGAAAAGAAGGGAAAAGAGTTGAACATCAGCACACAGTCTATGCCAAAGTAGATATTTTTTCTTAATTAAGCAAATCATACCTCAAATACAAATAGCATTTTCATAACTAACTGCAAGTAGTAAAGATATTAAACATTTTTGAATAAATCTGACATATAACTTTGCTTCTCCTAATCCATGTACATTTAAAAGAATCCTTTAGATTTTGTTAGAGACCAGAGTTTGCCTGTTGATAACCATGATGATTTTAGGTCATGTTCTTGAGACTATGGTGTCTATGTTCTTGTGAACACAATGCTCCATATCTCCTTGGCAGCAGTGAAGAATCATTAGCACAAATGTCCCTAAGACATCCTATTTATGAGTATATAATCATTAAGCTCCACGATGACAATAAGGACAAAGTAGACACAAATGAAATTTAATGACTATTATGCAGGCAAAGGTGGTGGTGTGAATTCAGGTAAACTACATTCAAATGAGACATCACATGTTATTATGAACAAATAAATATTATGGTAATGCATTCTGTGATAACCTTTTCCCATTTATTGCCAAAACCAACACAGTAAGCCAAAACCAAATGAAAAGGGAGATATGGAACTCTTAAATTTGCCACAGGTATTTCAATGACTCAACCTCTGCTTGGCCAAATATAGGTGCTCCAGAAGATCACCTAATGCCTCCTTGCTTCAAAATGATAGAAGAAAACACAGGGAAAGAAAGAAGGATAATATCATATCTACTTAGAATTATGAAGTTTCCTTTTTTTAAGGGAATAAAAAGTTTCCTTTTGTATGTTATTTAAGAAATAACTAGAAGTTGATGATAGCATGCAAAATTATATATGCTTATTTTTTTGTTTTTACTTCTTTCTTTTTATGATATTTTATTTAATTTGAAACAAGCTTGTTTTACATATCAATCCCATATCCCTCACCCTCCCCTCCTCCTCTGCCCCCCTCCAGACACCATTCCCTTTCTGCTCCCCAGGGATTTTATATGGTAAAGTGGATTCATATCTAAGATTTAATGTAGAAAATAAATAAGTACAATTTAAATTAATAATATACTAATAGTAGAATATGTATTTTTAATATAAGATTAAAAACTTTATAGTTCACCATACTTGATAATTGCTAAATAAATTTCAATGGTAACAAAGAGGAAAGGACAATAGGATATAAGAACTTTATAATTATTAAAATAAAAAATTAAATATCCATTTCATAAGAAATAATTTTATGCCTGTGGTAGAAAGGATGTGTTCATATTCCTGAAACCCTACCATTGCCTTCCAGCCAGTGTGTAAGCCTGACTGAAAAATGTTTCTCCTGTGTCATTCATGATTTCCAGATGTGATAAAAGTATCATTTTAATAATACAGTACAAGGTCTACTGATATTTCAATGATTGCGTTAGCATGATTTTGAGTACCTTGGCTAACAAAACATGAATTTCTCACAATTGGAAATCTGAGAAGCCCAAGCTCAAGGTGACTATAGGGAAGGTTCCTATTGAGGACTCCCTTTATCCTCACATTGAAGATGGCTTTTCGATAAGTCGATATGTGACCTCCTGGTGTGTACTCACATGAGGAACAGGCGTGGCTAGCATCTCTTCATTTTATAGGACATTTTTTTGGTTGAGCATTTTTTACCTTATACTTGTGTTTTTCCCCATTATATATATTTAAGATTTTATTTTGTGGCTCACTGTAGTCCTGTAACTACCAAATTACACCCATGTGCCAGAACCTAGGTACATCAACAGTTACTAGGATATTAAGATTTCTGTAGGAGACAAAAGCAATGAAAATGGCCACACCAGAAAATTATTCCTATATTTTATATAATCTGAATTTTAAATAAGTAATACTTTATCAAGCTTACTGTTAATATACCTGTTAATTATCTGAGCAATGGGATGTGTGGGGATCATTCAACAGCTTTATATTGTAAGATATTCTAGAGTTCTAGAGCAATACATGGACAACAAGAGCCTGCCTAATGGGAGCTGTTATTCTGTATATGTTTCTCTTATTGGTTGATGAATAAAGCACTATGTGGTTAGTGACGAGTGGCTAGGCAGGAAGTATATAGGTGGGGCTTCAGACAAAGATAATTCTGAGAAGTGTAGGTAAAGAGGAGTTGTCACATGAGCCTGGGGAAAAAAAGATGCAAGTTGGGCTTTCTCTGGTAAGATAAGAACATGTAGAAACACATAAATTTGTAGTTGTGGGTTAATAATTAAGACAGAGCTAGCCAATAATAAGCCCAAGTCATTGGCTTAAAGTTTCATATTTAATATTTCGTCCATGTGTTTATTTGGGGCTGACATGGCTGTGGGACCAGCCTGGTGGGAAGAACTATTCGTTATGCCTGTCTATATTAAGGATCAATTGTTATTGCTTGTTGCACAATAAGAAAGTTCCTTTGTAAGCAACAGCTGAGTTACATTTTGTATCTTATACTTTAGTTTATCTTCATTAACTCCTAAAAGGCCTTCCTCCAAATACAGGCATATTGAGAGCTAAGAGAGGCAACAGCTCAGTCTGTTACAATGATTTATAAAGTGGAAAAGAATCAGAGGAGTATCAGAGGAAAGCTTGTAAAATATATTGATGGAGAATTAGATAGTGCTTTTGTTGCACATTCTATAGCATCCCTTATGTTTGAAAATCAGCAGAGCCAAAGGAAAAAATCCAAGTGTATGCCTCAAGCTGAGGAAGGAGTGGTCTCTGTCTAAGTGTCTTCCTATGTAGCTGGGATGTGAAGCAGACACCGTGGGGTGTGAGCAGCATGGAGGAAAGGCAAATGTAAAATGCCTCACAAATGGATGCCATTCTTCTGCCACAGCCCTAATATTTGCCTGTGTTTCTAGTGATTACTGCCAATAAACAACCTGTGCATCATCAGAACATCACTATTTCAACTCCTCCACAATTCATGGGAATTATGAAGGGACAGTTACTGCTGTAAACATTTTGTGGATGAAAATCAAAATGGGTAAAGGGAGACTGCAAGGGATGTTTTAATAATGGGTCATTTATTTTTACTTTTGTTTGCCTTTGCTTAATCTTTGCGGCTCAGTTTAGGGCTTCTCCTGAGGACTGGAAGAGACATTTTGTTTTGTTTTATTTTCTTTTTCCTTTATTTGTTGGCCCACTCAAAGTTGTGCCTTGTGGTTTTGAATATTTTCCTTTCTAATTCTTATATCTAAGCAGTCACCAAACCTTACAAGGAAGTCATTGTCATTCATTTAACGGTGAAGGAATTGAAGCTTACCTCCCTGGCTCAGGTGAGGATGCTAATTGCACATGTCAGAGTGCTTAGCTCAGAAATGCTATTGTAAGTAAAAATAAAATTCAACCATAGTATTAGCAGAGTACTCCATGCCTGGACTAATTTTCCATTCCAGCACAGCATTCCTCTGTAACACATTTACATAAGCATAAACATATAAGTGGGTATTGTGTAACTTATGTCAATGATGGCCTGTATATAAAGTTGGTCCCAAAATTATGATGAAGTTTAAAAATTCCTATCATCTATTGACATCACAACAACAAGGACACTTAGTCACATGCTTTTGCTACTGGTGGTTTAAACAAACCTATGGTACCACAAATCATATCAAAGTATTTTAAAATTTGAGAAATTTTATTACATTATAATGGTAGTAATGGATTACCTAATTTATATAAGAATTTGGTGTATTTCTTATTGTTATGTTAGAGTTCACTCTTTCTAGGATAGAAAGTTTGTAGTTATATTACATTAAATTACACCACATAAACCTCAGCCTCATAATCTCCTGACTCCTACATAAAGCCACAGGTAAGTGACTAAGCTTTTATTGTCTTAATTCAAATAAGTATTCTATGAAGTCTACACACAACAAAACCTCAGTGACACAAATCTCAGGGAGCCACCCTTGAGTGTGACTTGCATTAAACTATAATTTAATAAAATAAAAATCTATGTAAGGTAGAGCTGCTCATGTTAATAGGTAACACCCTGCTTAACACAGCTGAACAGAGTGATCTATAGGTCCTTACTGATGAGGGGAACATACTCGACAAGGGCAAATTCTCAGTTGCAGGCACAGAATCCTAACGTAGTTTTCATTTCCCCCAGGATAAGTCTAAACTCAAGCAATATGGGAAGTAGAATTTGCTATTTATACGGAAGAAGACATGAGAAATTCTTAGGTTTAGTTTCATGCTTCCAAAATGTTAAAAACAAAAAAAAAAAAATAAAGTTTGATTTATAAATAACCTGAAAAACATTCTATGATCCTTAGTTAGCATTTTCCCAGAGACTTGTTAAAAGAAATAAACATTAGAAAAATCGGTAGACATTGGTAAGCTTTTCTTAATGTTTTCTATTGGTGCAGACTACTTAAAAATAATCCCAGAATTATTTCTGGAAAAGCTGAAAATATGTCAGGTGTGTAGCTCATAGTGAAGAGCCCTTCCTAAGTGACCTCTCCATCCTTGCCCTTCTGCTTGGTCATGAACTGTACTCAGGTCACTTTAAGATTCATGCCTTATTGATGAGAAACTAAATACCTCATACAGTATGCGTGTCTGATTTGATTCAGATACTAAATTTAGATTCAAGATCAATGTTGATCTGAAACAGTAGCAAATCCTCTGTATGTTGAGGCTTGTCTTACAGTAAACACAGAGTTATATATGAGGATCAAGATAAACATCTGGGAAGGTGGATATACAAATATTCTAAATTATAATTTGAATATAACTCAAGCTATAGGAAGAAGACACTGAATATATGATTACAAAAATTACTTAGTTCTTGAAAAAAAATTTATGAGGTTTATGAAAAGTAAGAACCATGGTATTAGTGATTTCTAAAAATGTACACTGACCACAAGTTTCACAGAACATATGTCAAGCATTCTTCTATTTAGGCCCATTTCCTGACCATATTCCTTAAGGCAGGACCTTGATTCTATGAGAACAGAGAATGTGAATGTTTTGAATATGCTTATTTGCTGAGGGATTATCCCCAAGCTGATGACTCTATTAACAGAAATGAGCAATGAGAGTCCTGCCATCATCGATGGGACACCCATTAGTAGTTTCAAAGAAATGTAGAAGGCAGAGCATAACAGAGAAAATAGTGTCAAAGTCAGGGCATAGCATAGGAAGTATTTACCTGTGGTGTGCCATTGAAGGACATTCCTAGTTCCTAGTGCCTGAACATTTCTTGCTGTTTCTCTCTGCTTCTAAATGACTATGAGGTATAAATCTCCATGCCATCATAAGCTCTACTCTGTGCTCTCTGCCTACAGACACAAGTGAGAATAACAAGTATCCATGAACTAAGAGTACTGAAACTGTGAGGACAAATAAATCTTTGTTTAACCTGATAATGCCAGTCACAGTGACAAAAATAAACAAACACAGACAATATCAACCATTCAAATATTTACAGATTCTAGTTTTACAAATAATATTAAAATGCCTTACAAGTATTGTACACATTAACTTAGGATTGTATAACTAATTTGGAAATCCAATCCATTAAGCCTGAATTTCAAACCCTTTTCTGGATTTCTTACAGCCAAGTACCATGTTAATGTCCAAAAAAAAAATGTTCACAAATATGTAACTGACATTTATTGGTAGAGTCATCAACACAGCCTCAAGTGGTCATAACTAAAATATATCTGCAAATTTATTTATGCTTTTTATTTGAATGAAATTTACCTTGGCTTTGTGTTATAAACTTTCAATTTTCATTTTATCAGAATGAAATGTAAATGCTACATTTTAAAGTATACTTGATGTTTATTGACTTAAATTACTAAAAAGGGCAGCAACATTCCCTTTAATCTAGTTGTTTAGAAAACTTAAAAAGTCGTAAGTTCAGGGAGGTTCATTTCCAAAGCTACTGAATCTTCACAGAGGATCACAAGTGGGAAAGCAAAACAAGAGTATGATAAAATGCATGATTAAAGATTTATAAGCACAAGTTGATATTTTTGTGGGACTTTAATCTTATGAAAATTACAAGTATGCTTAAATTTTTTAAAGTAAGGAATAATATCAATAATAAGGATTCCCTTCTTTTCACTGTGAACATTACTAAATGGCAATAAATTCTGTTTTCAAATAAACAGTCTGGTAGAATGACACTAACTGTATCTGCGGACAGTCAGACACTATATCAAACACTTTATAATATAAACATCCATTTTGAGAACTAAGAGTAGTAACAACAGACTCCACAACTTTTGTTATTAAATCCAGTTTTTGGTAGAAGTTATTAGTTATAAAATTTCTATGAAAGATGATTAAAATGTATACCCAGTTACCATTGTGAATTCTTAGAAACAAAAATAAATGAAATGAAAATACAAAACTTATGATATAAACATAGATCTTCTATTTGTTAAGAAAACTAAAAATGCTTCCAAATGACACATTGAATATGTAATCTCTAAGCAGACTTTTGTAAAGATTATTTATAATAATAACACAAATTTAGTGGAAAGAAGCCACTGACTATAAATAAGACCTTGTCCATTGATATGTATCTATACACACAGCCTAAGTACAGCTTTCCTATTTGCAAGGAATTCCTGCTAAACATAGACATATGATTAAATGAATACTTCAATGTCAAGAAAATTGATTTCAACTTTACAAAACTAGAAATGTGAATGTCTAGTAAATACAAGTTAAAAATGAAGTTTTTAAATTAAATTAAAAAGAAAATGTAATGCGACACAGATGTACATTTTGAAAAGGAGATTCCATGATAGGTAATTGTGAGATAAGGAAATGATAGATTTACTTTATTTGTAGGGTAAATTACACTGTGGATTAGAGTTCAGGCAGGTACATTTTCCTTTGGAAATGAATAAATAAGTATTTAGCAATTGGGTCTGTGTGGTTTGTGTGTGTGTGAGTGTGTGTGTGTGTGTGTGTGAGAGAGAGAGAGAGAGAGAGAGAGAGAGAGAGAGAGAGAGAGAGAGAGAGAGAGAGGGAGAGAGAGAGAGTTTCTTTTAAAGCATAGTTTAACAACATGAAAAGTTCAACTACTAAAAAGAAAATACAGTGGAATATTCAAAAAATACACAGGGATAGAAAGAAGATGCTATGACTCCTGTTTAAGTGAGAACACAAATCCTGCACATTCACCTCACTTGGGTGGAGCAAATGTGGGCTTTGCTCTAATCCAATGCTAGTGTAAAAAACAAAAACAAAAACACCTCAAACAACATCTTCTTTTAAATGGTTGATGCTGAGAGGGTTAATTGTATCTCCATGAAAAACAAGCCTGTTTGCTCACTGGCAGCCTGCCTAGGCAGAACGTCATACTCTAGGCCTGGATAGATGGCCTAGTGGTGAGGAGCATTGGATACTCTTCTAGGGAGATGCTATTTGCCTCACCACTTACCAATGCTTTTTATTAGATCTAAGAGTACTAGAGTGGGAAAAAGACTCAAGCTACTTGCTTATACTGGAAATCAGAAAGAGCCTTTTACCACTACACATCTTTGTTGGAAACACAGGAATCAAATTCTTCTCCACTGCCACTGACCTCCAGGACACAACACTATTTTTGAGTGAAATCATGATGCCAGAGACTAGACAGTCCTTTCTTTCTTACAAATTTACAATCTACTTTCTCAAAACCAGCCATTTAAAAGAATAGGTGTTGTTTAAGATGTCTTAGTCTGCTTCATTTTCTAAACTTATATAGAACTAGAGAAAAGGTGATCACTTCTATTTAATATGATATCTCTATACACCTCCCACAGAAGAACTTTTGAAGAATAATTGTTTCATAATTTTGGCATTCAGTAGGTGATTATTTATATATATATATAGGTATATATATATATATATATATATATATATATATATATATTTGGTACAGCTCATGAAGTATAAGATACATACAGATGCACATGCCTACACAGATATATAGTAGTAGATGACTTCAGTGTGTCCTCAGATATCAGCATTCATGGACAGTCAATTTCGAAGTCAACAAAGCATTGTAGGTAATAAGTTTGTGTAATACTTGACTTCATCTACAAGCAGTCTAAATTCGAGCTCGTGATATAACCGCAGTCAACACATGATCAGTAGAAATCACATTATTTGAGTATTTCTGATCAGGAATATGTGTCACTGTACCTTGACATTACAAACGCTTTATTTTCTTTGCTATACTAAAATACAAATTAGATTGTTGCTACTTGAAGGCTGTTAGTATTTTAGCTAAAAAAGAATGCTACCTTAAATCCAAAGAATTAATATTATTTGCACATTTTTATTTTAGAGTTTAAATTTGGATGAGAAAATAATCAATTCTAATACATAAATCACCTTCTATCCAATTATTCTTTTCTCTATCCTTTTAAAGTCCAAAACAAAATTGGTGCTATAGTTATATGATATAATTCAGCAGATAGACACATCTGATGTCATTAATACCTTTGAACTTATACAGACTAATTTATAAACAATCTGGATTTTCTCCTATTTTTGAAAATGCAAAAAGACCTTATTCATAGAAAAAAGTAAAAACCACTAAACATGTTTTGTCATATGCAAGACAAAAAAGAAAATATTAAGGTAGTTTCTCCAAAGTATGTAATTGAGCTTAAAACACGTAAAACAAATTCCAAGACCATGATATTCATTTGAGTGACCTGGTACCACGGGTCATCATTCTTAATTTTCAATAATGTGTAGGTGTTCCAGCATTCCTGAAGGATATAAATCCATCCAAGTTCCTTAAACTATTTAAATTTCATTCATGCTATACAAGTTTTCCTTAAACATATTGGACTTTAGTTGTTTACTTTCTATACAACACCTACAGTTATTCTATATTAATAAATCAATCTCAGCAATATGAATTTAATGTCAGGAATATTATTTCAAGTATCATCATCTTCTCAACTCATGTTAAGACATAGATTTCCATATAATTTCTACCATATTTTTCATCATTTATTTTCTGTGTACATGATATTTTTTAGAAGGCTTCATTGTTATTCAACACATCAGCTCATTAACACTTTAGGGGAACTTTTAAGTACATCACTAAAATAATTAAAGTAAGGAGTAATATATGTGGCTTTTAATCAATAAGCAAATATTCAGACACTGCATTTAACACTTGTGCAATTAATCAAAGCAGAGCAGGAGCGTTTATAGAATAGTGGGACCTTTCAATTTCACACTAATAAACATGGAAAGCAATCAGCAATAAGCACTTAAAATGTTATAGTGGTATATTTTGAAGGGTATAATGTAAACTGATCTCCAATCACTGACTTACCCAAGACAGTGAGCTCTGCTGAGGCACTAATGTTCTCATTCTTATATGTGACAACACAAGTGTAGGTTCCACTGTCATCATCTGTCACATTAGAGATGAGTAAATTGCTTCCACCCAACAATGAATACTTTTTAGACCTGTAAGATAGAGCCAAATGAAATGAGATGTGAACATTAGGCAAGACTTCAGAAGAGCAGATGAAGTTCACAAATGCTCACACTGTAGAACTGAAGAGATAAAACCCCTGTGTTATCAAAGATCTAATATATCTCACTCACTGAAGTAAAATTAATTCAAGGTAAACTGCCATGTAGAGGTTCTGTGCACTGATTCAAAGATTAACTAGATTAAATGTAACACTAATGTTTTATATTTATAGAATAAATGCAATAATGTATAGAATAATAAGAAATTTATATTCTAAATCTAATAATAAAAAATTCAAATGATCTAGTATAATTCAACCATTTTAAATTGTAGGAATTCTAAAGCAAAATAAATGGTTCTCCAGGGTGGAAATCTATGTCTTCTACTGTGACATATAATTCAGTCACCATTTAAAAAGCCACATTTCAACTGAACCAAGAGTATCTGCCTGTATCAAAATGAGGTAGTGACCAGATTTTCTGTATGCCTTTATGCCCTCAGAAACACCATGATAGTGTTCTATGTATTATTTTTGCCTAAATACTTACTTACATTGGACACAATTTAAACAATAATTTATGTTTATGTACATATACATCACAGAAATTAAATGTGTTAAAAGAGGTAGACTAGTCATTCTAATCAATGAACTTAATTTCTTAAGTGAGATCCATTTAGTCAACGTGTTTTAGTCTAAGTACTTCATTAAATTGTGGACTTTCTAACTCTCTTAGTTATTCATCTTGGACAAATCCAATGTCAGCCATATTCTCCAGCATTATCTTATGTTTATATTAATTGGGATAATAAAAGGCACATTTTGAATTAAGATATCTATGAACACCTTAAAATGACATGCAATGAATTTAACTGAAGAAATGCTTTCTTTTCTATTTTCATCATTATTGAAATATAATTGACAGTGAGAGATTGTTTCTATCTATGGGATACCATGGGATGCTTTTATGTATGGGATATGAAATATACACATGTGTATGTAATATGAAGTGATTGTCATTACAAGCTAGGTAATGTGTGTGTGCCTGTCCATGCAGGCATGAGTGTACATGTGCATGTACATTGTGTTATGAGTATATAAGATTTACCTCCCCCTTGTCACATTCTTGTGATGACATCATCTGAATGCCCTTGCATTTCAGTATCACTCTAACTCAGTTCCCTCAGCTTTTACTTATTACTCAACATCTACTACCAATGGTTAATTATTGTTTATACATTAATCATGCCAAGACTTGAGAAATATATCTATTTTGAGAAAACTGGAACTTTGGCAGACTATCAGGAAGTGTAATACCTCAGTTGGATAACCTCCTCGCCCCGTAACCAGGTGAAACTTGGCGGAGGGTAGCCAGAAACACAACACTCCAGGACAGCATCATTTCCTTCAATGGCAACTACATTGGACGGTCTTTGCAGAAAATAGAGTTGCCTATGCAGCCCTGGATCTATGGGAAAAAAAAAAAACATAGTGTCATATATCTAATTAAAAATTGTAGCTAGAATCATGTGTCATTACTATGATTTAAGATAATGAAGAGTAATGATAGCAAAGTAGAACAATGCCAGGATATTTTGTGAATAAAATTGTGAAAGAGTTTCTCTACTCCCAGAATGTGGAATCCTGATATTAGACTATTCTTAGCCACTAAGAAATCAAAACATAAGGCAAAAAGCATAAGGCAGGACCTTGATTCTTTCTTCTGCTTTTTAAAAATCACTTTTATATATTGATATGCACGACAAATAAAGATATTGTAATGAGAAAATGTTTGCTGTTTCCAAGAAGAAGCTATACCTGCTTAAGTTTTCTTGCCTGCTTTCTGAAAATAAGTCAGGTTATGGTATGGTTTTGTTTTCATTACAATATTTTAAAATGTTTCCAAAGAATGAACTTGTCCCCATTGCTAGGAACGTGGGCGACTGAAGAATTCAAATCTCCCCACTTTGTCTCTTACACCACTTTATCTGTATATGTATTACCAATGTTTACCAGCACAGATGTGCATCCAGACTCATGAGCTTCATTCTTACTCTCACTTGGTCAATAATTCACAAGTTTTTCTCACATGGAAATTTAGAGCCTAAGAGTGGGTTCAACACCTAGGAACTGCTCTTCAGAGCAAAGAGCACCCTTCTTTTAATTATGTGAATTCCAGGTGCAATGCTGTAGACTTACCAATCAATACAGCTGCCTTATGTCTGGACTAAACTGTTCATCAATGTCCATCAGAGTCGATCTCTTAAAGATATATTACTGAGTTTCTTCATTCCCATTAAAATCCATACCTTTCTCGGAAAGTTCAATCAAGGGTATAACTTAATGAAATATGTGTAATTAATTTGTCAGCACACTCAAAAGGAAAATCTGAATTTTCCTTTTGAGAAAGTGAGGTGATGAGACAATGAAATCTTACATCTAGGAGAGAGGTGAGTGGAGAGTCATTAATGAGGTTAGATGCAACCATGCCACAGCACAGGCTGCTGCTGATCTCGTAGGAAATTATATGAGAAGGACCTGGAGTACATTTGAACACAGTTATTGTCCCAGGCCAGATTCAACATTACATTTTTTGAGTGTGTGGTCACTGAAGAAAAACAAATTACTGGGATAGTAATTTTCAATTTAAATACTCAGTGTACAGAAATTCACACTTACTCAGTCTTTCCACATCTGTCTCTGGCAATGTCAATAACAGAAATAAATCATCATCATAATGAAAATATTTAAAGTATTTTCCCAAATGTTTAATTGTTATTTTAAAAATGTTGAAAAATGCCTCAAGACTTCTGGAAATCATGGTATGGCATATTTCCCCTCTCATAAATGACTTTTCAAATAAACAAATATGGTTCATAATATAACCACCTGAGGAAAATATTTTCTGAAATGGACAAATCCCCACAATGTACATTTTATGAGGTTGTCCTTCCTAAGGCAGACAATTCATTCAGACACAACCCCTCACCACCTGCTTCCAGAAATAACATTCTTATACATGCTATATAAGACCACTGTGTATCCCCCTGGTGAGATCTGCTTAATATTATTTTCTACCTAAAGGAAAATTTACCTGGAATGTTACACAGGTAAATTATTTACCAACCATGGAATAAATATGGCAACTCATATTATTGAACTTTATTGAAAACATTACCACCACATAAAATAAATAGTTCCTCTTTGAGTACTTTTAAAATATTCAATATATTAAAAATTTGAATATATAAAACAGGGGTAGTTCCTTAGTGTCTGCTCCTCATCTTCTGCTAACATCTTCCTATCATGAACATGTTACATTAGTATAGCTCAGTTGTTACCAAGGTTAACATAGTTATTAAATTATTTGCAAAGTTTAAATTAAGGTTAATTATTTCATATAGGCTTGTATAAATGTACATTATATATGCATCATTAGAGTATGCCATTTCTTTACGTATTCATCTTTCTTCTATTTTCCATATTTAAATCTTAAGGGATAGCTGATCATTTCACTACTTACACTGCTGAACATTTTTGAGAATTGAAATTATTTGCATTTCTTTGTGTTAAGGATTTACCTGAGTAACATGACAGATTACAGGTTAATTAAGTGGTATTATTCATATTAATAATTACTAATCACATTATATGCCATCTTTTAAACTGCACTTTTAAAACTCTGCATTATATCCTTAACATTTTTTATTTTTGTGGCTGAAAGCTGGTCTTTATTGTTGAATTATATGTAATTTTATCACTATGTCCAGCATATTTATTAGTTTCTTAGTTCTCCAATTGAAGGATAACTTAGTTACTCTCAGTGTTTGATGCCCATGAACAGATCTTCTATTAACACATATTGATTTTGATTGCTATTAATTAGATTTGTTATTTGACAACTTCACACATGTACACAATGCATACTGATCACTCTCATGTCCTATCCTCTCCCTTTATTATGACTATCCCCTCAAGGTTACCTAAAAATCTACTTCTTGTGTTTTGTTTTGTGAACCACTGAGTTTAACTAGGCCTATTGAAGTGGGTTTGGAACTATGCACTGGAGCCTGATCAGCTCAGCATTAGGTACACAACTGGAGACAATAAAATCCCATGCCCAGAAGCCATCAATAGTCAATAGCTCAGTAGTAAGGGCTATGATGGGTAGCCTCCCCTTGGTATGTTCTATAACTTCTCATCAGCTTTAATGTCAGCACAGAATACTAGAAGCTCCTCCCCTGGATCTAAGTGGCTCCTTCTGGATGGCTGTTTTTTGCTTTGATCAGAAGGTTGTAGAGCAGTTGTTCTGTGTAAGTTCGAGGACTGAGGACTCAAAAGATTTTTCTTCTGTCATGGTACCATGATTGGCAACCGAGGCACAGTTCACAGCCCAAATTCAACTGCCAGATTGCAAAGAGGACAATATTTTATTTTATTTTTATTTATTTATTTACTTATTTACTTATTTACTTATATTTTACATATCAATCCCAGTTCCTTCTTCCTCCCTCCCTCCTTTTTCCCTCCCTCCCTCCCTCTTTCCCTCTCTCCCTCCATCTCTCCCTTCCTCCCTTCCTCCTTTCCTCTCTCCCACCTCCCTTACACCATCCCATGCCCTCAGACCACCCTCCCATCCCATCCCCCCTACTCCACATGTAGGGTGATGTCTTCCTGGAGGGGCCATCTAAATCTGTCAAATTATTTGGAGTAGAAACTAGGCCCTCCCTCCTCTCTCTATGTTACGGGAGTATCCCTCGGTGGGGAACCTGCTGCCAAACAATCTTAAATGAACCCCTCAAACAGGAATTGCTGGGATGTGCTACACAACCAGAAGAGGCAATAAATATTTCCCTGTATTAAGGGACTACATTTGATTAGTTATCCTACGAAGAATGTGTTGTGATACAAACACATAACAATGAAAGCAATACAACCCAAGTGAACAATGTAAAATAAAAACTGGCCATTGCAGTTATTGTCTTTGTTTGCCTTGGGGTCTTTATACTGTTAGAATGATCTGGCCATCTGTAGAGACATACACAAATTCATTTAAAGTGAAAATTTTAGCAAGGCATTGGAAAATGATACCTTTATTTTAAAATTAGCAGAATAAAGATGACTGCCGAGGTTAACTGTGTGTGATAGAACTGCAGGTGGTTTTCATTTTCACCTTTAATTTTTTCTAAAGGTTTTCAAAATGGCATGCGGTATTTTTGGAGTGAAGAATTATTTTAAACGCCACTGTGGCAAGGTATATAGAATTTTTACAAAGAGAAAAAGAAATCATAAAAGTTAATGACTAAAACTCCAGGCAAATATTTAAAAGCAAATGAAAATTCTCACTTTAAGCTCCATAGCAGTTTAATAAAAAAGTAGAAATTTTAGATAATAACTCTTTCTGTCTAAATTGACTTTAAAAATAGGCTGAGTTAGTAAATATTTTGAAACGTCTTTTGTATTCTAGCTATATGTACAGAGTAGCTTGTCAAGTCTTTGTGGAGTAATACAAGTAATAGAACATGTGATATGTTTTCAAGTGAATTAATGACATTCACTATAGTAAAAGTGGGGTCATGTGAATAAAATTTTCAATGTGATATAAATTGGATGAGAAATCACCTTGTTAATATTTATTAAACTGTACTTGCACTTCAGATAGTTTTATAGATTTAGAATATTTTAAAATAAAATTTGGAGAGAGTGTAAGTATGGTTACTAGATAACAAATTTGGAAACTTTTCTGCATTCAAGCTAATAAACAGTGTTCCTGTGACAAATGTTTACAACAATAATTTCAAAGAAACCTTCTGTAATATAAAACTTATGAATATGTACAAAATTACTCGACTTGTAATTCTAAATTGATTGTAATGATCATAATCTGCTTCAATTAAAACCCAATTTAGGTTTTTTTTGCTTTCTGTTTTTTTTTTTAAACCTGGTCTGTGTGCCATCAGAGTGGCAGAATAGTAAGCAGAAAATACTTATTACAGGGTAATACATACATACATACATACATACATACATACATACATACACACACACACACACACACACACACACACACACACACACACATATATATTATATATATTTCTTCCCTGAACTACAGAGATGCCTTGGAGCACGAAATGACCTCATAGTAATTTATTGCCTTTAACTGTTTGTCCCATATTCTTGCCCTCTTTTACTTCTTTTTAAATGGAAATTTTGGCCCACTTTAGCTTTATCAGGTCTGAATGTAGGGAACTATTCTAAAATCATTAAAAATTGAATTACATTGTAACATCAACTAAGGATCTGAAACTGCTGGTTATTACTGAGAACTCCAAATAATTCTCCTCAGGTAGCTGAACCTTATAAAATGGACATTTCAAGAGTAACATGATTTTCAAACCAGCATTGAAAATAGTGGTAGTTTTTATACTTGTATAAATTTCTTAAATGAGTGTCTTGATTAAAAATGACTTGGTTGTTATTATTTCTTTATTCATATATTTCACATAGGTATGTTTTTTGCACTGCATGTAAATATTCCAATTTCAAATAGATACACAGCTGTCAAAGGCACATTTTGATAAACCAGCTTATTGTAGAACTATAGTTTAACACTGAACCAAATCCTAGCAATCAGTTTCTTGACAGTTAGTTGTGATGTGGAATCAAACACGGTATCAACAAACATGCTGCACTGTCTTATACAAAAACAAACAAACAAAAGAATTCACTGGCTCATCTTTTACTCAAATGGATCATTTATTGATGTATGATTTTTGTCACATCAGTTGATGGTAATTTGGAATGTTACACTAGTTTAGACAGGCCTTCCAACTATTGACATGTATCATTATAGAAAAAAAAATCATTCATTACTATTACCAGCAATCCATCCAAAATAATTTTTAATGTTGGAAAGTTATTAAACTGCCAGCAAAATATACACATTTTTCAAATTTCTAATTTTACCTTAGAAGACTGAATTTCATTAATCAATGGACTCAATTTTTCACTTTTGGTCAAATATATAACAAGCACCTGTGTCTGAAAAAAATATCCTCTTTTGATTTTCTTTTCAAATCACGCTAATGATCCATAAGAGATTGCAACAAAAGGTAGCTCAGTCTATTTGGAATTCAAATTATCACAGAAGTGTTTACTATCAAAGAACACTGGCTGCACTGTGACAGCCTACATGTACATTTTCAGGTTTTAACCAGAAGAAGATAAAACCAAATGAAGTATAGGATATCAAGGATAGTGATTCAAAAGTCTTAATATTTATTGCAGCTGCATCAAGAGCAGTCTTGGGCAGCATGGCAGAATCTCCAACAGGGAGTTTAACAGTAGTGTTCAGGTCTCACAGTTTCCCCCAATGAACCTAAAAATGTATGAACCATTCTTTGAGAATCCGCAGAGACAGATTGGAAGAACAATCACCATGAAAGAACCAAGATCACATTTCCTACCAATACCGGAACAACTTGGTATTTATCAACTAGAAACTGGTAATGCAACTCTCTTCCTTTCCCCATCCCTATCCTCTTCTTGCTTCCCAATCTTGTTTCTCTCATCATTATCCTTATTTTTAATTATATAAAACAGTGAAGCCTTAAAAATGCTTAATAATGAGGGATGTCTGGTTTAACTGAAACTTAATGTCATGGCTGCTGATATCCATGAGATGCCTGCCTGTATCTCAAGAGAAACAGTGGAAGAGTAGTGGATGGAGTAGGAGTTGTGGTGGGGTGCTGTGGATTTCAATATGGATAGCCAAAGACTTTTGGCACAACAAGCTCGAGGATGAGGTCTGCCTATGTGATAGTTTAAACGCTGAGGGAGAAGGTCAGGCACTTGCTCTTGCTCTCTTGGAGTAAAGCAGGCAGTGGCAGTGGCAGTGGAGAGGTGACTTGGAGTTGATGCTTTTCACCCCTGGGCAGAATGGCTGGATGGAGGCAACTGGATAAGTGATAGCATATAATTGGTTCTGTATCAGTGAGTGATTGTCCCTATCCTACACCTAAATAAATTCTTAAGACCCTTTAACAAACTGCCAGAGCTACTCATAACAATTGGTGACCAATGTGGGATATAAACCCAAGCCCATGAGGGATGCCTGGGAAGAGAGAAGAGAGATGAATCTTTGAGTAGAATGTAAAACCAAGAAAATAACTTTTGAGATTGATGACTGCTTTATATATCATCCTAGAGCCTTCATCTAGTAGCTGATGGAAGCAGAAGCAGACAACCACAGATAAACACTAGCAGAACTGGAATCTAGTTACAGAGCAGGAGGAGTGATGAGTAAAGGGGTCAAGACCAAGCTGGAGAAACCCACAGAATCAGCTTACTTGAATAAAGGGGAGCTCATGCACCCCAGTCTGATAGCCAGAAAACCAGCATAGAACTGACCTAGACCCACTGAATGTGGGTGTTAGTTAGGAGAACTGGGTGGCCTAAGGGGCCTCTAGTAACAGACAGTATTTATCCCAAGTGGACTTTGGCAGCCCATTTCACATAGAGGGATACTCTCTCAGCCTAGACACATGGGGGAGAGCCTAGGCCCTGATTCAAATAATATGACAGACTTTGAAGACTCCCCAGGGAAGGCAAAACCCTCCCTGGAGTGCAGAAAGAGCATGGGCTGGGGTTTGGTGGAGGTAATATGGGAGGGTGGGAGTGTAAGGGAACTTGAATTGACATGTAAAACAACCTTGTTTTGAATTTAAGTTAAAAAAGAAAAAAAAAACTTTAAAAGAAACGTTCAAAAAAAAATTTAATCATTACCATTCAGCAAGAGTCTGTTTGGAGTGTTGTTCCTTGATTCTCTAGAATAATATACTATGACCTAATGCCTATGATTAATAAACTCAGAAATAAAACCCAACAACCATCACCAGAGGCATTGATACAAAGAGGTGGACAAAGGCTATACTAGTACAATTGGAGAATAGATAGTTTGAGTGTCATTTTTTGAAACAAATGGCATTACAGTGGTCAATTGAGTCTGTCTCAGTACAAACAAGATTTCATTCTTTAGTCATTCTTGGGATAGACTTTTCCCTATACATCAAGCCTTTGCTTTTTAAGACCCTTATAGTTGAGGTAGGCCATAGTAGCATATAATTATAATTTTAGGACTCAGGGAGGCAGAGGCAGGTGAATCTCTGTGAGTTCAAGGTCAGCAGAGTCTACAGAGTGAGTTTCACATTAGCCAGAGCTACACAGAGAAATTCTGCTTGAAAACAAAACAAAAAGGCTCTCAGAGCAAATGACTATGTTGACCATGTAAATTATCTAACTGGAGCTGATACTGAGAATCAAAGGAAACTCTATTATAATTATCTCACATCATAGAACATGATGCTGAGGATTCTGGACAAGTGGATGTGTGTGTTCAGTCTGTGATGATAACCTCTGGTCAATGGGACCATTTTTCCAGAACTATTATTTGGGAACCTCACCATTAAAGTCATGTACTAATTCTGAAGAATAATTAAAGCATGGGACAATTAAATTATGGATTGCTGGAATCTGCATCAGCAAGAAAAAAAATTACTAGTTTTCTCAGTTTAATAATTGTCACTCTTAAAATAACTAGTAGTAGTTTTAATATCCTCTATCCCCATTATATACTCTTTGATGTGGTTTATTAAAATCATACCTGTTTGGATTATCACAGACTTTTCAACTGAAACAGAAATGTTAAACCAGCTACCATGGGGTGATTCTTTTAATTTCTGCTCAGACACAAGCAGAAATTTATTTAACCACAAGTAATAAATTTATTTAACCTCTTAGGGTTGCCTGTATCTGCAATCTCACCCTCAGCTTAGCCTGACATTCACCTGCTGGCTGTTCAGCCTTTGTCCTTCTTGCTAGGTTTCTAAATCAGGCCTTTATGGCTCAAGCACCATCAGGCTTATACATGATAATAGCTCAGTGTGAAACTTTCCATGGCATTCCTCCCAACTCCTTGTTTAGAATGTTTTTGTTTGCGTGTTTGCTTGTTTTGTTTGGTTTTCTGAAAATCAACCTAATCTCAACAGATTACAAAGGCCAGAATGTGTTTCATAAAAGCAAAAATGAAATAAATTCCATCTTGCTGTAAACAGGGAAGTTTTGAACACAGAAAAACAAGGAGCCATTTCTCAGAAGCTGCTTTTCACTATGAGATTCTATCATTTTCTTGCCTTATTTACACTAATTTGGTACTAAAAAAATGTCATTTTTTCCTGTAAATATTCCTACATCTGTTCATATTTCCTCTTTCTTTTTCCATGAGCACATCTACTGCTATTTATGGTTAGATTTGGAAGAAAGGGGAACATCTATTCTTGTCACTACCTTATGGCTAAGTCCCTTCTGTCCTTCAGAAATTTTGGTTCAATGATTACTGAAGTAGGTCTGAAGGAAGTGATTTTTCATTTTTAGATTTTTTTTAAGCTGACTTTAGAATTCTAGGAAACAAATGTTGCCATTATGATGTGTCAAAGTTAATTTAAAGAATCAAAAAATCTTCATAATTTATATGTACATATATAGAAGCATTTGAAACTCTCCAGAAGAGTAGTGGTTTCTTCATTCTAATACTTGTTTTTCATAAATACATGAAAGTATCTGCATTATTTCCTGTTTTTACTATGTTGAGTCAAGTAAGGTATAACCATACCTTAAGACAGAATATACTTTTATTTTTCTTTAGAGAGAAATTAGCATTAAACAAAGGCAGAGGAGAAAGTAAATGTCCTATTGCTTTCATATTTTTTTCTCACACTTGTGTACTGATACATTTAGCTTTCTTTTGCACACATCCCCAGGGAAGGCTTCTTGTTTGTGTGCTTGTGTCTGAGTCAGAAAAGATTGCCTGGTCCTCTGTACCATCCACACAGGAATGATACCACCTCTTTGTAGTTAAGACAAAATTGTACATATATTTCCCTCACTGTATTTGGGAGAACATAGGGCCACTTACTTCTAGAAACACCCATTCCTCCAGTTAGAGGCCTACCAAGAGATTGTTACTTTTGCCTTTTATCTTTTGGGATATGGTGAATTTTCATAGAATAAAAGCTAAAAGAATATGAAATAATAAAATCAATATATAACATTACTCAGGTCAAGGGGAAAGCAGAAAAAGTAATGGATATGATGATGGGATAATCATTGTACACAAGAGAAACAGACAGACTGAAGTAAAATAGTTCCCCCTGTATTTTTACTTTTCAATCAAAATCATGGACCTCCTGACATATCCTAATTTTAGTAAGAGATGATTCTAAGTCAGAGGACTTTCATTTATATGTAGTAATTAAATTTATGTTACTAGTATATTAAATATTGTTACAGTTGAAATGACTTTTAAATTAAGATTTTAGATTTATTATTTATTTATTTGAGTGTTTTGCATGCATGTATGTATATGCACAACACATACTCCAAGCTCAAAGGGAATTGAATTCTGGGGTTGCTGATGGCGGAGAAATGGAGTTAAAGTTGGTTGTAAGGCAGCATATGGGTGCTGGGAAATGAACTTGGCCCTCTGTGAAGCCACAAGTGCGCTTAGTCACTGAGCCATCTCTCCATCCCCAAGATGATTTTGGCAACCACATTTTAAGTGTGGCTATCTCAGTAGTCTCACTTCCAGTAAGATGTGGCCTTACCTCCTGTAGCTAATTCTAACATAACACAATTGCCCATTCATTCCTGAGCCATCTCAGCCTAGTTTCAAAGAGATGGTAACTCCTATGTCATAGACACCCTTATAGTATCATGAATCTTGGTCAAGTGTACACAGTGAAAGGCATTTGATCATCTTTCTAGGACGTTTTGTCCTAATATAAACTGACAAAGGTATTTTTTTTTCAAGACAGGGTTTCTCTGTGGCTTTGGAGGCTGCCCTGGAACTAGCTCTTGTAGACCAAGCTGGTCTCGAACTCATAGAGATCTGCCTGCCTCTACCACCCAAGTGCTTGGATTAAAGGTGTGCAAAGGTATTTTTATTAACATAGAATAGAAAAAAAATAATTGGATAAAAGAACATTTTCTTTTAACCAATATTTATTGCCTGGTTGGATGTGCTTTTCAGAAACTGTTTTTTCTACAGCAAAGTGGAACGCTAATATCCACCCAAGGCAGGGTCAGGGCTAAAGAAATAACAAATGGTATCCTTGGCAGTGAAGACATTTGCAAAATCAGGTCACATCTTACCACTTCTCAGGATAGACAGAAGCAAAGGACATTGTGTTGGGTGGATTGCCACAGGATTTTGAAGATCAAATACTAGCAAGCATACTTGTCTTCTCATTCTCATTTAAGCCATTGTGGTCTATATCATAGAGCTGAAGACATGGTGCAGATAGAGAAGCCTGGGTTGAAATCAGAGTGTGAGATTCTAGAGAGTAAATACTTTCATGTTGTTGTAGCTTAGATATAATAAAAGGAAAAGGGAAAACTAAACAAATTACTGATATATAACTATGGAGATGCTTGCATACCCATAAGAAAAACAAGGTGATAATAAGAAAAATAATTTTTACATGAGAATCAAATTATTTAGCATTGAGGAAGCTTCTAAAATGCAAAAAAACAATTCCAGTGTCTGTCAAAGGCTACCAAATTCATTTGGCCTATCCAATTTAATCTTTACAATCATCCTACAAAATATATCCTAGCTCTGTCTTCATTCTGCAAGATAATGCTTTAAATTAAGTAATTTGTCTGAAATTGTAAAACAATGAAGTGTGAAACCAAGATCTTTTCTTAGCTTTGCTTGGTGTTTAAATCCATGTCTTTAACCATTTCTCATAATAATATATTGGGTCACTAACTCAATCTGAGCAAAATCTAAGAAAAATGGATGGTGGCTATCCATGTTCAGACCCTTTTGTGGGGTCTAGAAAACCCATGGTGTGTAGTAAAATCTGTGTTACATGAAGCCTAATATAATGTGCTAACATTCATTCTTTCCTAATTACATTTATTAAAGGAACACAGGTAATAATGTTATTCATTTTAAATCATCAAATAACCACATGAGTCTGCTTCTAGCCTGATGTCAGAAACAGTACATTCAAAAGTAGCCTCGACAAAATAAGTTAAATGCATAGAAAAATCCTTTAATTCACACAATATGATGTATGAGAGAAAAATATCTAGTGGTTTTTAAATGATTCTTCTTATTTGCGTCTTTGTTTCTGTTTTTCGGGTTCTATGTATGTCAATATTCATTTCTAAAAACGTGCAAAGATTCCCAACCTTAGATAAATATAACTCACTTTAAATGCCAAGACGTGAAATTAAGAGACTCAGTATGTTGAGTTCAACTTTTTATTCCATATTTAACATCATCTGGTGTCATACTTTACAAAAGTATTCCTCTTGTGTTTTAGAAGTTCTCACCAAGACTTTCCAAATAGGTTCCTAGGCTTGTTTAGTTGTCTGTTCTCATTTGGAGTTGGCTGTGTGTGTTCACATTAATGTCACCATTCCTGCTTTATCTTAGTTTAGTTGTCTTATGAATTAACAACCAAGCTTGAGGGTAAATTCACAAGTAATTTAAATGTATTGTTTACATGCCATACAGGCACACAGAATATATTATTAAAAGATATTTTGGTAATATTCTCTGGTATATCTCTATTTTTTTCTTGATTGTATTTTATAAATAATTGCTCTCTTATTTGGTCATTTTGTTTGTCAAAACCACATTTGTTCAGCAGCACCTACTCACTTCATGTCTCTAAAACAGTTTGATAATTCTCACAGTATTTTGAACTCTTATTACATATGCTTGGTAATCTACAATCAGTGATCTTTCTGGTTACAACTGTAATTACTCTGAGAAGTCGTGGCACAGATGGCACTCTTAAATAATTAAATGTGATTTCCTACTGTTTCCATATTTCCCTCTCCTCAGTCTTCCCTTGCTTTTGTGACAGAGCAATAATGAAATGGGGCCAACTGTGTATAATTGAAAGAAGTCCTGTGCCTCTTGGCTTAAATTCAAACCGAGAAACAATTAAGCTCAGTAAGGAAGGGACTTTCACTGAAAGCTTAGTAGCTGAAAGCAAGAGCTCTTGTACCAATCACTTAGCTAACTTATTAGTAGAAAGAAAGGTTCTAGAAGGAAATTAAGCATTGAGCTTATAAATGATAAGGAACCAAAATGTTGGTCTACTTATGTGAAGTAGCTTAACCACAAGATCAAGCCAGGCAATAAATTAAATGAAGTCAAATTCTAATAGAAAACAAGTCCCTAAATGCCAATCAGTTCTGTGAATGTAAGCAGTGTGAAGAAGGTTCAGAAGAAAATTTGAATGTACAAGTGGTTCATTCTGGTGGTATAAGAGCCATTTCTATTAAAAAGTATAAATAATTGAAACAACAAGTGATGATGTAAAAGATGTAGCAAATTATCAAAAAAAAAATTCAGCTGGAACAATTGAAGCTTACTAAACCCAAAGCTGATTTCCAAAATATGCCCACAGCTTTCTATTAGTAGATGGTGATATCTACAAATTCTTAGCTAGAGACAAATGCCAATGCCTGTTGTCAGTGATTCAAAGGTCTGACTGTTTCATGTGTCAGGTTCTAATATAACTAGGAACTAAGTTAAAGCAGATGATCATCCATTATGAAATTCTGATTGAGGCCATTTAAATAGAGTACAACTTTCTACTTTGCATTTGCTTTCTGAGTGCAACAAAATTGGGTGACAGAACAATTATTTGTAGCATATTTTATGGAATATTTAAGACCAGTATTGACACACACAGAAAAGAAACAATTCTTTACAAAGAATTGTTTATATTGCAATATATTATTTTTATTGTTATCACAATATTATGTTAGGAGTAGTATGTAAATATTAATCCTTATTTTCAGTGATCTTGGTCACTGAAGAACAGTTTAATGAGATTATGTTTTTCTATTTGATAATATAGCATCTGTTCTGCATCTCAGGGTTCAAAGAGTAATTTCACATCCAAATCTTGTTATTTGACAAATACATTTTATAAGACTATCTCTGTCATACAGAGAACCTTTGGTAAAGATTCAGTATTAAATTCCATTAAAGGTATTTATTATTGTTGGCAGGGCATGATGTTGGCATGAATAAGGCCATGAAGAAGTTTGATTCCAACTTTCATGGATGATGTTGAGGGGTTCCACCTTTACTTGCTGAATTCACCTCATATAGGGGAGGAATAGTAAAGCAGCTAGAAACAGCAGAGGGTCTTGAAGACCTGAATGAACTGCTAGAGTATCAGGACAGAGCTAGCTTGAACAGAAGACTGAGTTTTATGATAAGCACAGGGGCTAGATTTTAAGACAGAAAGATGTCATGGCTATCATCTGATGTAAAGTAAGTTTATGAACATGCTGCCAGTTCACTGATAAAGCTGTGGCTGAGTTCCAAAAGTTGGTTCTGGTTCTGAAAAGAGGTTCACAGTCAGGAAAATTTTATTAAGCAGGAGGCCCAGCTACTGAAAAACCTTTCCTAAAAGAAGTGATCACCTCAAGTGATCAATCCTATCTACTGTGAAGATCTTGCTGAAGCCACTCAATCTTCAGCAGCTGCCAACCTGATCAGTCAATAGAATCAGCATCTGAAGGATCAGATGGCCATTAACTATTTCTGTTTGTTTGAAAAGGGTCTATACAGGTATATAGCTCTGGCTGGACAGCTGCTCATTGTGTACTCCAAGTTGGCTGAAACATTCAGGCCTCCCTAGTCACCTTCTCATATTCTGGGCTTTAGATTTGTAACACTATATCAACTTAATAGAGTTTCTTTGTGTGTGTGTTTTTTGCATAACACATATTTCTTCTTTTGGAACATGACATTACTGGGTATGTTTACAAATCATACAATAGTGTAAATATAAAATTTATACATACTTGAAAACAAAAAAAAATATTTCTGTGTCTTGTGTAAATCAGAATTTTTTAAAATGAAAACCTGTAATTAATTTTGAATTAAAATAAATATTTAATCAAATATAATGATGAATAAGATATTAAATTATCTTATTAATGATAAATGAAATTGTAAAATTATCTGTTTTATGGTTACAAAGAAGATAAATATTAAAAACTGTCCATATTTTATTTGAAATAAAATTAAATTACATAACAAAAACTCAAATATATTTTCAACCAGTCACAGAATGTTCATAGCTCTGGGTCTGCAGAGGACTCAGCATCACCTGAGTATAGTTCAATGAATAAACAGTAAATAGAATTATCAACTGATTAATTCAATTAGATCATTAAGAATTCTGAAATAAGAATTCCAGTTTCTGAACAAGTTCTTTCAGTCAACCTACAGTTCAAAGCACATAAATAATTCTGCAAGCCAGTGGGAGGCTTGGCATTCAAATGTGATGAACCACGGATATAATTAATTTTGCAACCACAATGTCAGGCTGCCTTAACCCATAATATAGCATACTTTGCACATGATGTTTTGAAACATCAAAGCCTGTAGTGTGCCAGCTGATATTTTAAAAAAATGTTAATTAGCTTACTGCTAATTTACTCCTTTAAAAACATATAATTATTCATAAGGAAAAACTCAATTTGTCTTAAATCATTAATCAACAAATTAAATTAGTTACTAATTTTCCTGATTTTGAATGAAATAATTATTTTCCCTTGGAAAAGATGAAATATCATGGAAAACCTATATTGAAATATATAATTGATGTTATCTATAATAACTGTCTTCTCTTACACAGGCTTCATAAAGATGTAACATGGTCACTTTCCTGTCTCTGTTCAGGTCCCACTTCCCAGCTTTTGACAGAGGCCAGATATCACCCATCCCTCATGATGTTACCATAGGAGCAGTTTCCGGTCAGTTCTCAGCCCAATCAACATGTCTCATCTCCCAGTTTAACTTCCTTCCTTATGGTTTGTCTCTCCCACCACCCCTTTCTCTGTTTTCTAATGCTGTCTCACTGAATCTGTGATGTTTTCTCAGAAGTGTCCATCTCCTCTTGATCCTTAACACTTCTTCCCTGATATAAAGATTCCCTTAGTTAGACATTCCTTGATCTACAAGAGAAACAAATGGCAATTCTCTCATACATAGGGCAAGAACATTCTGACTTGTGTGGTTCACAGTATAAACAATTTGCTTTATGTATTTTCTTCCCAGGAATTTATTATTCAACTTTTCTTTTTATAGCCAATGGCTGTTTTGTAGGCATTAGCAAAAAACGGAATGGGATGAAGGATTTAAACTGAAACTAGTCACAATTACTTGATTATTGAAATGAGAATTTAGTAGAATCCAGTTATTCAATTATATTTATGACCTGAAATGTGTTTCATGAATTTGAATAAGTTTATAAAGTTGAAGTTAGTTATAATTAGATAATCCCTTATAAACATACCTGGAAATTGACCTTGATTGGGTTATGGAAGAAGGTGTACTCTTATACTTGAGAAGATGAGGCAAGAACTTCCCAAGTTCAAGGACTGTCTGGGCTTTAGAGTGAATAAAAGGCTATTCTAGGTAACTTAGTGAGACCCTGTCCCCAAGTTTAACATGTAGGAAGTGGGCACTGATTCACATCAATGATAGACCCTTTAGTCAGGATGTCTGAAGCCCTAGGTTTACTCTCTACTATTGGAAATGCTCTACATAAATGAATAAACAAACAAACAAACAAATAAATGAATAAATAAATAAATAATATTCAAATACTGCTATAAATATGTGTGGGAAAAGTTGTCAAATACAAGGAATAATCAGCATGGTAGTTTAGGTACAATAGAACCTTTTTGTGTGTGTGTTAACCATTCTGATACTGTCCTCTCTTTTTTCTTTGCTTTTTTTTCATTTTTTGAAGCACATCAGTTTGTATCCCAAGCTGCCCTGGAAATTATTCTGTAGCCTAGTCAATTCATAAATGTGTGGGAATACTTCTGCCTCAGTTTCCAAAGTGTGTACACTGTAAGTATGACATAGCTCAACTTGCAGTGGCATTTCTAATGCTACTAATTTATGCTAATTACATTATTGGTGACTATTCTAGTGGCCATATTATTTTCTAATTAAATAAGAGGTGTAATAGAAATGTACATTTATGTGTTTGTAACGATCAATGCTTCAAGTTGATGCTTACAGAAAGTGAAAAATGATGCGGGAAAAAACAGCAAGATGTTAAGAATTTGAGAAGCATTATTAGCAACTAAGGCTTTAAAGATAATGGTTTACTTATTCTCCTGTATAATATTATAACTTTTATAGATATTTGTATTTTTCTTCCAAACAAACAGGAAAACTTGGGAACAAAGGAATCAAACAGAACTTCTCTTACACAGAACATTTGAGTATCTATAGTGCATGAGCCAGGCTAGGTCAAGAATGACAGCATATGTGTCCTTAGATTTTCTCATCATTCTTTTTATGAAGTTTATGTTTGGATATTTGAATTAATAAAACTTAATTAAAAATACTTACTTTATTTCACTTTTTCTCTGAGAATTTCATACATTTGTACAATGTAATATGATCATACCCACGACTCTCCCTCCAACTCTGTATCACCTGAACACCTGGCATTCCATTAACTTTAGTTTTCCTCCTGATAAGAAATATCTACATATCTCCAAAGTACACAGATGTCTTATTTGAACCAGATTAACAATGTGGCTTTAAACAGATCTTATACAACTCAATTTTAATACTGTTTACAAATTGTAGAAGTAGAGTTCAATAGCAATTGAATGTTTATTTCAAATTTTCCATTTAAAATTTAATACTTGATTGGGCATTGGTGGTGCACACATTTAATCCCAGTATTGAGCAGGCAGAGGTAGAATGATGTCTGTGAGTTCAAGGCTAGACTGCTCTACACAGTGTGTTCAAGGACAGGCTCCAAAACAATACAGAGGAACTCTGTCTCAAAAAAAAATAATATTTGACTAATTCTACTTGATTCTTTAATGTTACTGGAAATAGTGTTCTCTGTCATATTGAAGTAATTAAGCATATTCTTGTCAATAATTTAAATGTGGCTTGTTTTGGCTTCCTATCTGATGATTAAAGGTTTGCATGACATATGAATATAAATATTTATATTAGGGTGTTTGAAATTTGTGTCTGAGTAAATCTGAGCATGTGTTACTAATAATTCCTATATCCTCATTACAAGGTCAATGGAATGTAGCAGGGCTGAAATAGTTACTAGCTTGCTGAAGTCAGTATCTATGTGAATAATTTGGACACACAAGAAAATGAGAAAGATGTTTTTAAACTTGCCTTATTTAAAACACTGAATAAACTTTACCTAGATTACTAGTTTTCTTTTAGAGTTTCTCCCTATATATGAAATATTTATGATAACTATAAGCAATTAGGAATGTATAGATGGATACCAGCATATAAAGGGCAGTTCATTCAAACTTCTCAATGCTTTTCTGTGATTAATGAAAATAAGTATAAGACTGCCTAAGACCAAGTGTGGATTTAGATATTACAGACATTTGTGATAACAGCAGTCACTGAAAGAGACCTTGTATGCAGCTAATCCAACTTCTAACTATTTAGGAAAAGAAAATGAGGTGGTCAGAGTTATAGAGATTTACTAGAGAAGTAGAAAAATATGAAACATGAAAAGTAACAAACTTCCATATCATAACATTAATCACATTTTATTATAAATACTTGCTTTTTCTTTAACCCAGAATTGTAAAAGGCCAGAACCTGTATTAGTTTTAGTCATTATTCGACTTAATATAGTGCTTTCTATAAATTACTGTACAAAATTTAGAGTAGATGTTTGTTAGATATTAATTTAGGGATGACATTTAACCTCACAAATCCTTTAATTTTTATAAATAGCAATGATACCTATCTTTTAGACCACTGTCAGAAGAAAAATGGAATCAAATGAGAAGTGTTTCTAAATGGACTTGTCAGAAAAATATGAAATAAATATAAATGAATGAAATAATAAATAAGAAAATAGATAAGACTAAAGCATACATATATATACATACACACACATATATTATGTTTCTCTTAAAATTAGTTGTGCACAGAAACAAGAACAGCTGTTATAATCTCACATAGCACATTAGCAAAACAAAGGAGAAATAATATTAATGGAAACTCATTAAACAATGGAGAACATGTAGGCTCTAGAAAATATGTGTCCAGGGAAAATCATCTGATCTCTTCTAGGCAGCTTTAATGTGGAGAATGAAGTAAGTATTTAAATACCTGATAAAATTCTAACTTCTGCTTCATTTCCCATTCTTGTGCTGGCTGGGTTCCGAGCTGTGCATCGGTAGACTCCAATGTCCCCTGGTTGGAGTCGGCTGATTTGCAATGCTCCAGAAGGCAAGACGACCACACGGGAGTCTCCTGGAACTGGGAAGAGGTCTTGTTGATTTTTCTGCCAGTGTATTGTTGGCATGGGTTCTCCAATGACTTCACATTTGAGTAACACCGTATCTCCCATGAAGGCTGTTATAGATTCTGTCTGGGAAAGGAACCTCAGTGGTCCTAAGAGAAACAAAATGAAGAAAGGATGAGTCTTTCATATAAAAGATAATAATTATCAGTATTATGTGTTTTTTATAAGACATTGATCTTAGACTTCATGGCATATTACATCATATCAGGAACAGTGAATAGATTACTTGGCTAAGATAAGATGACAATATTATCTTGCATTATAATGTCTCTAGAGGCTTCTTCCTTAATCATAACTCTTAGCTAACAACAACAAAAGAACTTATGATAACAGAACAGATAAATTTAGTCTAATTTTACAAATGAGGAAATTGTGCTTTGAAAATTAAAATTCCACATGAAGGGTAATGGTGGTATTATGTGTCAGTATTCCAAATGGGACCTTGTTTTTTCTTTTTCTTTTTTTTAATCCCAATGTGCTATACTCTCCCAGTTACCTAAAATTAGACCAATGTATAAGAAGCTACCAAGAACTGAGTGAGCATTGTAATTTAAGACAGTTTGAATAAAGAAGAGAGACGTTCACTTGCAATTATATAAACAGACAATAATCAATGGTAGGTTGACAGTTTAAAGTGAGTGTTCACCATTATTTCCTGGTGCAGTTGCAGTGTTGAAAAGAAAGAATGGCATGTGTTTCCAGCTTTTATACATCTCTTATACATATGAACCTCTTCATACTGTGTTTCCCTTCCTGGTGTGTGCAGTGGGACAATAACTAGCCAGCATGACTGCTTTCATGTTCATGTCAAGTGACATGTGAAATGGTTTGTTGAGATGAGTAGGGATGAAAGGGAAGAGAAACTGACTACCATGGAGCAAAACATGATGAGGAAGAGTGTCTAGCTTGATGCTTCATTGGAGAAGGGCAGGAGATACTCTGACCTTGTCTCATGAAGCATTTCATGAACAAGAGTATATCATCATCCTAGATTTTAGTCCCTGAGATTCTTCTAGTATTTAGTGAGTCTAAACAAATCTGTATGAATTGTATCATTGTAAAACACTGGACATATATTTTGAGAGCTAACTAAACCTAATAATTTTTTTGATTCTTGCTTTGGTCACCATGAATACATTCTATTTTAATTTTCCTTTAATCTTTTAATCTTTTAATTTTAGACACATGCTACAGCAAAATTTTATTAATTCATCTTTCTGGGCTTCATTGAACTTTACTAATTACATTTAATGGTGTTATAATGTCTATAAATTTATTTAATTTCCCATATCTGGGATTAAATTATGTCAAAAAAAGTGTTGATTTTTTTCCTTATCAATGACAAACTCCATTGTTATCCATTTTCTTATTGCTACTTTGAACTTTAGCCTATTAATTCCTATAATTCTAATTTTCTTCATAAACTGTCAAAAATTAAGGCTGGAATAAAAGATCACAGTTAAATTGACTAGGTTAAACACAATTTAACATGAGAAGCAATAAGAAACATTATAGTGAAATCTAGGCCCATGTCAAGTGAAAAATTCATATCCTCTTTAAATACTAGGGTTTAGAATCAATACCTTATAAAATTATTTCAGCAATTCTTATAGAATAAATTTATGTTGCTAGAGACTACTATCATTATTTCTCTTCCTAAACTATTAAAGCCATGGAGACAAAATAGTAAGGGGATGCAATATTCTTTAAAATGAAGGATTCATACAAGATCATGTAGGTATTTCACACTGAATTTTCAAGTGAAATTTATCCCACATACATGGCTTGTAAAACTATCTGTCAATTTTCTAAAGTTAAAACTCTGGAATTTGGATCTATGCAATTACCTAGACCAAAGCAAAAGTGGTATTCCAAAGGGCACAAGCCAGTTGTGAAAGTTAACTTTTTCAAGCAAAAGAACCCAACTAAGACTGAATTACAGCTACCCTGAGTGGTTGGTAAAGCAAAAGGAAACCATTTTACTCCTCGGCTCATGGATCAAAGTCCGTTCTAGGCTCTAAATACAGTTTGGAAAGCATTTGAAAGAAAAAGATACAATATACTAATCTAATCAATGTGGTATAAAATATGAAATCAGTTCAGATCAGTGTTTAGCTGTGGGTGTCTGCTTCTGTTTCCATCAGCTACTAGATGAGGGCTCCATGATGGTGGATAAGTTAGTCAATGATCTCATTATAAGGGAAGGGCATTTATGGTAGCCTTCCTACTGTTGCTCAAATTGTTAGTTGGGATCAGTTTTGAAGGTCTCTGAACATTTCTTTAGGTTCAATTTTCTCTTCAAACCTATAAATGGCTCCCTCTTTTATGGTCTCTCTCTCTCTCTCTCTCTCTCTCTCTCTCTCTCTCTCTCTCTCTCTCTCTCTCTTCTATTCCTCCCATGACTCAATCTTCCTAGTCCCACATGATTTCCTTTCTTCCCCTTCTCTTTCTCCTAATTTGCTCTCCACTCACTACCCCCCTCCACTAAGAATGGATAAAGAAGATGTGGCACAACTACACAATGGAATAATACTCCGTGGCAAAAAAAAAAAAAATGGAATCATGAAATTTTCAGGCAAGTGGATGGAACTTGAAGAAACCATCTTGAATAAGGTAACCCAGTCTAGTAGCTGATGGAAACAAAAGCCAACACCTATAGCTAAACACTGAGCTGAACTCCTGGAATCCAGTTGCACAGATGGAGGAGTGATAAGAAAATGAAGTCAATACCAGCCTGCAGAAACTCAGAGAGACAGCTAACCTGAACAAGGGGGAGCTCATGGACTCCCAGATCAATAGCTGGGAAACCAACATTGGACCAACACAGACCCCTTGAACATGGGTTTCAGTTAGAAGGCCTGGGCAGTCTAAGGGACCACTGAAAGTGGAACCAGGATGTATCCCTGGTACAGGAATAGACTTTGGCAGAATATTCCCCATGGAGAGATACTCCATTAGCCTAGAGGTAGGAGAGGGCCTAGTCCCTACTCTAAATGACTTGACAGCTTTTAATGATCCCATCTGGAAGGCATCACCCTCCCTGTGGAGTGGAGTGGTGGGTGTGGGATAGGAGGGGGTTCAGGGGGCATGGGAAAGAGGGAGAGAGGGAGAGGGAATTGAGATTGATATGTAAAATAAGTAAAAATTATATATATATATATATATATGTATATATACACACACATATATATATATAAATAAAGAAACTACAATTAATAGGAGCATTATTATAAAGTTTATGTTGTTTATGTTAGGACACAAGTTTCTGACTTCAATAGCATTCATTCTAATCTTCATTTGTTAGTGCTTATCTTATAATTAAGGAAAATAGTTATGAATAATTGCATCATAATATATTAAATTTTAAGATAAAAATATAGTTCATTACTGTATGTTAGAAAAAAATACATTCAGTAAGCTGGAAAAACATCTGGATACTTTTATACATGCTCATACATGATTCTATATTAGAGATATCATGCAAATTCAGGACCATTGTGTTCCATCTGATTATCAGTAATATTAAAAAAAAAAAAATAGCTAGCTGCCCAGCCTTTGTCCCTGTCACTAGGCCTCGGCTACAGGTGAGTTTGGGTCTAATCCCACTGGGGCAGCAGATTCTCCCCTATACACTCCCCAGGAAATCCCTGGATGGGTCCTGGATCTCCCTGCCCCTGTGTCCTGTCCCCACCAAGAATGCTGGTGGAGCTCCGATATACCCCCACCAACCCCCACTGAGAGCCTGCCCTCCCCCTGCCTCTTTTCTACCCTATGCACTGTCCCACCACTCTGGTTGAGCACTGAGCCAGAGGATGGAGCCAACAATCCAGCCACATTCCCGAAAATTCCTGAGCACAATAGACCAGCCTATCCACGTAGGACCACCCGTAATTTCCACCTGCCTTGTCTTTGACCCCCCCCCCACTGGTCTTCTCCTGGAATTCTGGGCACCTCCCAGAGATCCGACTATCTCTTCAGGTCCACCCTGAGTTGCTGCTGGCGGGATCCTTGACCCCCATCGCAGGACCTTTGCTAAAGAGGCACTACTCAGTTGGAGAGTGCCAGCTAGACTCACCTATTGGTGCTGAAACATCCTGATTATCAACCCAGCCTTTGTCCCCCAACACCAGACCTTGGCTAGAGGGCTTGGCTAGAGCTAGACCCGAGTATCCCTGAGGAAACATCCTGCTGGCTAGACTCTGCCAAAGAAGCCTCAGCTCTCCTCTGCTGGAGCCTGAACTTTGACCCCCATCATCGAGCCCCTGCCTATGGAAAGACCTCCTAGAGAGCTTGGGCCACTCAGAACTACAAACTTCAAACATTTGAACTGCTTAAACCCATAGAGAGAGGGAGAAACCCCACCAACACCTACTGGAAGAAGCTATGGGAAGACGGCAATACAAGAAAACTCCTCAGAAAGACAAGCATACCAACTAGACCAGAACACAACAAAGCAAATGAATCAGAAGCAAACAACCTAAAAATTATCGTCATAAAAATGATACAGGCCCTGAAAGAAGATCTGAGAAAATCCCTTCAAGAAATGGAAGCTAAAACAAACAAAAAATTGGAAGAAATGAATAAAATTCTTAAAGAATGTACAGAAAGCCAAGAAAAAACAATTAAACAGTTTCAAGACTTGAAAACAGAAATGGAGACAATAAAGAAAACACAAACCAAAGGAATGTTGGAAATAAAAAAAACTGAGCAAATGATCAGGACTGCAACACAAGCATAACCAACAGAATTCAATAGATGGAAGAGAGAATCTCAGGCGCTGAAGATAAACTAGAGGAAATAGGTTCATAGACCAAAGAAAATCATAAATCCAACAAATCCTTAACACAAAACATCCAGGAAATGTGGGACACTGTGACAAGGCCAAACCTAAGAATAATAGGCACAGAGGAAGGTGAGGAAGCCCAGCTCAAAGAGGCCGAAACATATTCAACAAAATCATTGAGGAAAATTTTCCCAATATGAAGAAGGACATGCCCGTGAGAGTACAAGAAGCATACCGAACACCAAATAGGCTGGACCAAAGAAAAAAGACCGCCTCGACATATAATCAAAACACCTAGCATACAGAATAAAGAAAGAATATTAAGAGCAGTGAAGGAAAAAAGACAGGTCACATATAAAGGCAGACCTATCAAAATTACATCTGACTTCTCCACGGAAACCCTCAAGGCCAGAATGTCCTGGATAGATGTTCTACAAGTACTAAGAGTCTACGGATGCCAGCCCAGACTACTATACCCAGAAAAACCTTCAACCACTATAGATGAAGAAACAAGATATTTAATGACAAAGACAGATTTTCACAATACGTATCTACAAATCCAGCCTTACAGAAAGCTTTGGAAGAAAAACTGTAACCCAAGGAAGTTTACTATGCTCACAAAGACTTAGGCAACAGATAACATCACTTCACCATAAACCAAGGGTAAAGAAGGACAAATAAACTCACAATACCACTGCCAAAAGCAAATCTAAAACAAACAAACATTAACAATCAATGGTCCTTATTCTCCCTCAATATTAATTGTCTAAACTCGCCTATTAATAGACACAGGCTAACAGAATGGATATGAAGACAGTATTTATCCTTCTGCTGCATACAAGAAACACATCTAAGCTACAAAGATAGATATTACCTCAGGGTAAAGGGTTGCAAAAAGATCTTCCAATCAAATGGACCCAAGAAGCAAACAGTGTGGCTATCCTAATATCTAACAAGTTATACTTCATTCCAAAATTAATCAAAAGAGATAAAGATGGTCATTTCATATTCATCACAGGATAAATCCATCCACACAAAGTCTCGATCTGAACATCTTTGCCCCAAATACAAAGGTACCCACATTTTTAAAGAAACACTACTAAAACTCAAAGCTCACATAAAACATCACACACTTATAGTGGGAGACTTCAACATACCACTCTCACCACTAGACAGGACCACCAATCAGAAACTCAACAAAGAAACAAAAGAACTAACAGAAGTTATGTCTCAACTGGGTTTAACAGACATCTATAGAACATTTCATCCAAACACAAAAGAATATACCTTCTTCTCTGCTCCACATGGAACCTTCTCTAAAATCGACCACATACTACGTGGCATAACAAACCTCAACAGATACAAAAGAATTGGGTGTTTCCAGAAAATCAACAAGATATACAAACCTTTATCCAAACTAACAAAAAAGCAGATAGAGATCATGCAAATTAACATAATCAAAATGAAAAGGGGGACATAACAACGGACACAGAGGAAATCCAAACAACTTTCAGGTCATACTTTGAATACCTGTACTCTACAAAATTTGAAAATTCAAAGGAAATGGACAAATTTCTGGACAACTATCACTTACCAAAATTAAAGCAAGAACAGACAAACAACTTAAATAAACCTATAACCCCCCAATAAAATCGAAACAGTCATCAAAAGCCTTCCAACCAAAAAAAGCCCAGGGCCAGATGGTTTCAGTGCAGAATTCTACCAGAAATTCAAGGAAGAGTTATTTCCAATACTCCTCAAACTGTTCCACACAATAGAGACAGAAGGCACATTACCAAACTCTTTCTTCGAGGCCACAATCACCTTGGTACCCAAGTCTCACAAAGATAAAACTAAGAAAGAAAACTACAGACCAATATCTCTGATGAACATCGATGCAAAAATACTCAATAAAATACTGGCAAACCGAAGCTAAGAATACATCAGAGAAATCATCTACCATGACCAAGTAGCCTTCATCCCTGGATTGCAAGGATGGTTTAACATACAGAAATCCATCAATGTGATCCACCATATAAACAAACTGAAAAAGAAAAACCATATGATCATCTCCCTAGATGCTGAAAAAGCCTTCTACAAAATTCAATACCCTTTCATGATAAAGGTCTTGGAGAGATCAGGGATAAGAGGAACATACCTAAACATAATAAAAGCAATATATAGTAAACCAACAGCCAATATCAAACTGAATGGAGAGAAGCTTAAGCCAATTTCTCTAAAATCAGGAACAAGAAAAGTCTGTTCTTTCTCCATATCTCTTCAATATTGTACTTGAAGTTCTAGCTAAAGCTATAAGACAACAAAAGGAGATCAAGGGGATCCAAATTTGAAAGGAAGAAGTCAAACTGTCTCTATTTGCAGATGATATGATAGTTTACATAAGGACCCAATAAAGTCAACCTGGGAACTCCTACAGCTGATAAACACCTTCAGCAAACTAGCAGGATACAAAATAAACTCAAAAAATTCAGTAGCCCTACTTTATTCAGACGACAAAGAGGCTGAGAAAGAAATCAGAGAAAGATCACCCTTTACAATAGCCACAAACAACATAAAATATCTCGGGGTAATGTTTACCAAACATGTGAAATACCTATACAATAAGAACTTTGTGTCTTTAAAGAAAGAAATTAAAGAAGTTACCAGAAAATAGAAAGATCTCCCACGCTCTTGGATTGGAAGAATAAATATAGTAAACATGGCAACTTGCCAAAAGCAGTCTATAGATTCAATGCAATCCCCATTAAAATCCCAGCACAATTCTTCACTGACCTTGAATGAATAATAGCCAACTTTGTATAGAAAAACAAAAGACCCAGGATAGCCAAAACAACCCTGTACAATAAAAGAATTTCAGGAGGCATCACCATCCCTGGCTTTAAGCTCTATCTTAGAGCTATAGTCCTGAAAACAGCCTAGTATTGGCACAAAAACAGAGAGGTAGACCAATGGGATCGAATTGAAATCCCGATATTAATCGACACACCTATGAACACCTGGTTTTCAACAAAACAGCTAAAATAAATACAATGAGGGGAGGAAAACATCTTCAACAAATGGTGCTGGCACAATTGGATGATGGTGTGTAGAAGACTGCAGATAGACCCATGTCTCTCACCATGCACAAAACTCAATTCAAATGATCTAAGGCCTCAACATAAATCCAGCCACACTGTACCTCTTAGAAGAGAAAGTAGGAGGTACCCTTGAACAAATTGGTATAGGAGAAAGCTTCCTGAAAATAACTCCAGTAGCACAGACACTGATCAACAATTAATAAATGGGACTTCCTCAAACTTAGAAGCTTCTGTAAGGCAAAGGACACAGTTGACAAGATCAAAAGGCAGCCCACAGACTGGGAAAAATTTTTTACCAATCCTACATCTGACAAAGGGCTGATCTCCAAAATATACAAAAAACTCAAGAAACTAGTCAACAAACACCAAATAGCCCTATTAAAAAATGGGGTACAGAATTGAAGAAAGAATTCTCAATAGAGGAAATCAAAGAGGCTGAAAGACACTTAAGAAAATGTTTAACATCCTTAGTTATCAGGGAAATGCAAATCAAAACAACTTTGAGAAACCATCTTACTCCTGCCAGAATGGCTAAAATTACAAATACCAATGACAACTTATGCTGTAGAGGATGTGGAGATTGGGAAACACTTCTTCACTGCTGGTGTGAGTGTAAACTCGTACAGTCATTTTGGAGATCCTCAGGTATGGCGGTTCCTCAGGTAAATGGGAATTAGCTTACCACCCTTCAATTCTACTGTTAGGTATATACCCAAATGACTCACATCCATGCAACAAAGACATGTGCTCAACTATGTTCATAGCAGCATTATTTGTAATAGCAAGAACCTGGAAGCAATCTAGATGCCCCTCAACTGAAGAATAGATAAAGAAGATATGGCACATCTACACAATGGAATACTACTCTGCAGAAAAAATAATGGAATCTTGGAATTTGCAGGCAAGTGGATGGAACTTGAAGAAACCATCCTAAATGAGGTAACCCAGTCACAAAAATAGGAACAGGGTATGTACTCTCTCATATATGGATTTTAGACCTATAGCAAAGGATCACCAACCTATAATACATACCACCAGATGAACTGGGATACAAGGTGTATTCTAAGAGATTCATATATGGTCCCTCACAAAAGGGGGAAGGGACAAGTCCCCCAGAGCACATGGGAAATGGGGGGGGCAGTGAATGGAGAGAGAACTAGGAGAAAGAGAAGGGGAGGAGAGGAAAATAAGTTTGACTAGATAGGTTGATTCAGGGTGAGGTGGGGGTTATAAAAGAGGGAGCCATTATTGGTTTGAAGAGAAAACTGAACCTAAAGAAATGTCTAGAGAACTACATGACCAACTCCAACTAATAATTTGAGCAACCATGGAAAGGCTGTCATAAACGCCCTTCCCTGATAGTGAGATCATCAACTAAATTATCTACCATCATGGAGTCCTCATCTAGTGCCTGTTGGAAACAGAAGCAAGTATCCATAACCAAACACTAACTCGAACTAGAATCCAGATACAGAGAGAGGGGACAAGACCAGGTTGCAGAAACACACAAAGACAACTGACCTGAACGAGAAGGAGCGTAGGCCTCCCAGACTGATGGCTAGGAACCCAGCACGGGACTGACTCAGACCCCCTGAATATGGGTCTCAGCTAGAAGGACTGAGCAGTCTGGGGGAACCTCAGGCAGTAGAAACAGGCTCTATTTCTGGTGCACAAAAGGACCTTGTGGAAACATCCCCCATAAAGGGATACCCTATTTCAAATGACTTGACAGACTTACGTGACCCAACCTGGGTAGCATAGTCCTACAAGTAGAATGGGGGTGAGGTGATGGGAGGGGAGGGTTGCCAGGGTGCATGTCACAGGGGAAAGAGGGTAAGAGGGCAGGAGGGAAAGAGAAATGGAGGGAGTGGGGGTTAGAGGGAGGAAGGGAAAGGAAATGGGATCCACATGTAAAAAATTTAAATTATATTATTATTTTAAAAAAAGGAGGAAAAAATGATGCTGGATTAATTATATATATATATATGTATATATATATATACATATATATATATATATATATATTGCTTTGCCTTCAAAATTTAAGCCTAAGGACAAGTTACTGGGGAAAAGCATTTCTAATTTTGTTTCCACAGAAAATGAAAAGCTGTGGATCCCTTCCAGACTAATGTGGTTTTATTGAGCAAGACCCCCTGAAGCAATGTCAATGGGACAATGCAGCCTTGCAGACCACTACAGCCAGGATTTCTGAGTCTTAGAATTCCCTCATGACAGCGTCCTCTACCAGCAGGAAGCGGCTTGGAAAGAATGAAACTCAAATTCCCGAATATGATTTATAAATGTTTGTTTTCATTTAAAAAAAAGACACGTGTAATTATATCCAGAATAAAATAAATAAATGATTTTAAAAAAATAGCTAGGAAGTTATTGCTAGAACAGAGAATACAGAAAAGTAATTTGAGTAGATATTCAACAATTGTTTTCCTATGCCAACCTCATCTATCTGCCATATTAGCATAATGAGGCAATGGGATTGGCTCTTAGTCTACAAGCTATTGTGTAGCATTGTCCTCTGAACTGACAGAATTAAGAGGCTGGGAAGGAAACTGACAGGATTCAGGGAATTCAGAGATTAAGTCAGTCACCCATGTTTTTGTAAGTATCTTTAGCAAACTCATTGGTCCTCCAAAGTAAATTTGAGTGGCATCACTCGTTTAATCTGTTGTTGGTGTTGTATTTGGTGTGAATTGTCTTTTATCACATCTCCTCAGGCAAAATCTTATAACACATATTATTTCATACACACCACAATGCTGGTTTCAGCTCTTAAGAAAGAGAAGCAGTGTGCTGGGTTCAATGCCTAAAGCTGGGGTTTAAGGAGTGGAAATGCATCCAATTTTAAAGTTAGCAGTGTAGTATAAAAACATTTTAAATAGATGATTGTGAGGGTGAGAAATTATAAATTACTTTTTATTCTTCATTTTGGTTTTATGAACTAAACTACACAACAAACAAGTAAGTTTACTGATCTTTGTGTGGCTTGAATTACTGCTTCCAATCTGGAACTAAACGTTGACATGGCATATCCTTGTTGTAAAAGAAGATGTTATATGATATTAATATAGTAGCATATTTTAGGTATTCAATTCACTGAAACACATAAAAATTAAATATTATATATTTTTGGAAATTATTAAATACAAGAATATAAAGTAAATATTTTGTGCATCAAGTGGCTATGGGATTTACTATATCTTCATGAAGATTAGTTTCCTGGTGAGCAAGAGTCTTCAAACCCAAGAGATATCCTGTGATCCATTGTTTTCATAGTTTCCTATCTCTGTTCTTGGCTCAATCAAGTCCATTCCAAATATCAGAATGTTCATAATTTGGGGGAGTTCATGATACAGCTGGTAAACATGGTTGTGTTCAAATTTTTTTGTAATATCTTATTGCCCAAATGCTGCAATTTGACTGTATTTTTAAAATGGCATACCCAGGAATCTGGCATAATCCCAAGTCATTTTCCACAACTATTGCAAAATAATTCTGAACTCTGTTGAACTTATCTTTGGCTTTAAACCTAGTCTTCTCTTGATGTTATTTTCTTAGTACTTTCTCTAGAAAGGGATATGCTTTTCCCTTAGCATCTACCTGTCTCAACTGTAGGCATAGTAATAGCATCAGGTGTATAAAACCCTACACTTTTCCTAGTCTCACTGAGAATCAATTTTATATCTTAAATGTCTGTATCACTCATAATTTACAGACACTAGGACAGAGTCAGTGTATAAATCAAACCTGAAAAAAGAGCTCTCATGTTCATGTTATGTTATTTGTCCTTTATTTCCACAGTGTATATCACATTTTTACTGACAATAAAAAATAAATGTTAATATTTGCTTAGGTCCTATGTAAGTTCAAATGTTTTAAATATGCCCACATTTTGAAAACCAACACTAGTTTTACATTTATCAATTTCCAAAACAACCTGGGAGCTTGGATGGTCGGTCACACACCAAGTTTTCTGATTCTCTGGAGTCAATTTCCTGCTTTATCTTTTTGGTAGATTACTTTGGGTCTGGGAAGCATCTCAGTTTTAATATTATACTACTCAAAGCATCTTGTTTAGTGACTTCACATAATTTCCAGAAGTTACTTCTTCCTTTTGTATTTGTGCCAGGAATTGAACATAGGACTTTATATAGGCTAGCTACCACTGTGCCATATTGCCAGCCTATTGTAATTATTTAAGTATTAGTATTTCCACTTGACATATGGAACAACAACAACAACAACAACAACAACAACAACACACACACACACACACACACACACACACACACACTCACGCACAAACAAAAAAAACCAACTAATGAGAACACTGAAATGTGTGTTTAAAATAAGGTTTGGACTGAATTATAGTTTTGAAAATACCTTATTTCCTTAACCTAAGTGAAAATTGCTCAAAATGAATTTCTTCTATTTGGCAAAATTTCTGATCTTCCAGTAGTATCAGATAACTGGGTAAAAGCCCTTAGTTATTCAGTACAATTGACCCTCAATATTTATGAAGCTTCAACAACTGTTGATTGAAAATTTTAATTGTATTTGTGCCAAGCATGTGGAGGCTTTTGTGTCATCTTCCCTAAGCAACATAACTATGCACATAGCATTTACATATTATTAGATTTGATTAAGTCATCTAGACATAATTTAATGTATATGAGAATATGCATTCTTACAACACTGACATCTTATGCAAGGATTTCAACATCTGCAGTTTTTCATTTCTACAGAGTCCTGGAACCTCCCCCACCCCCCATTCACTGAGGAACAACTCTATATTCTGCACTCAATTAAATTCTATAAACTAACTGCAGTCTGGAGTGCTATACTATTCAAAATAGCACACAAACCTATTTGGAGTGTCTCAGGAGGGCTTCTATCTTTATCCTTGGGAAAAGGTTGTTTCCTAAAAGGAAGTGTTGTCAAGATGCCTACCTTCACACTCAGCCAAGCCCAGGATGTTACAACTGCTTTATGTCTAGGAAAACCTGTAATTGTGGAAGCGCCCAACACTAGTCTACCTACAGGTTCAGACATGTCCAGAACTACCATGTGTTAACACAGACCAAAATGTATTAGTGAGAAGCTGTAAAAAAGCAAAGCATGGGTTGTTTTACATAGAAAAGTCAATTCATGAAGCTTTATTTTATCCCCTTTGTCCTTAAAATAATAGTACAGATAATTCTGATTCTTATTTTATAAGTGACTTATACAAAGCAAAAAGAGCTGGGCTTCAGCATCAGAAATGTTATTGATAGCACCAATCTTTATTACAGCTGCATAATATACAGTACAGACATCAAGAAATATAGGCCCATTTTAAAGTTAACATGGAGAAATGGGTCAGTCATTTATTCTGATTTCCATAAAACATCCTTCTGTTATTAACTTACAATGTTTTACCATCAGAAATATTCATAAAGAGCGTCTTTGTATGTGTACTTTGTTAAATGTTGCTCGAGGTCTGTTATAAATTCATAAGCTAGATTCCTTACTTAAGTATTTACCATGTGTACAAGGGATGGCTCATTTGTTCTTAGCTTCCCCTGGCATATGTGGGAGGTTGTAATGCTGATGCAGGTATAGAATCCTCCATGCAGGGACAACCAGTTGTTCCTCCATCCTCCTTTGTACCACACATATAAACTGCCACTAATTAACTTTGGGGTATATTTTACTTTCCAGGCTAATCTGTAAGTTCTACAAAAGAAGGACTCAGCCCTGATTTAATTTGGTTGTAAAAATGGCATGATGAATAATGATTCTTCATTAATAAACATCTGTTGAATGAAAAGTATGTGTTATGGGTTAATTTAATAGTTTAGAAAAACATAAGAGGCAGTAGAACCAGGATATATCCCTGGTGCATGAAAGGACTTTGGGAGCACATTTCTTATGGTGAGATGCTCCCTTAGCATAGAACATGGGGGAAGGCCTAGTCCCTGCTCTCAATGACTTCACAGATTTTGATGATCCCTCCTGAAAGGCATCACCTTCCCTGTGGAGTTGGGGGGGGGGTAGGATGGGAGGGAGTCAAGTATGGAAAGAAGGGAGGGAGAGGGAACTGGGATCAATATGTAAACATTAGTATGTGATGGAGGAAAGTTCTGGAATAGAGCTGTTTTGCACATTGAGCCTTCTGAGAAGGCTGATTCACTGATTGAACCTTCAATGAGTGAAGAGGTTGGAATGTTAGATGTTGGACTGTTGCAGGTCTAGAGGCTGATTGCATTTACATATAACACCCTGCACCCTACACACACAGTAGCCACTCCAGACCTCTGTGTCTGTGACCCAGCACCCTTGTGATTCACAGGTTAACTAAGAAAACTCTAACTCCACCAAGTAAAATGCCATGACTTCCATCCATAGAGCATCACATGAGAGTCCCTTGCTTTGCTTTACCTACTGGCAAAGTGTTTTAAATGTACCTTTGCTTATGGCCTTTTAGGCTGTTCTGTAACAAAATCAGTCACTAAACTGCTACCCTGAGGGGACATGGAATTTAAGGTAAGCTGAATTGGTATTCCTGGGCCATAGTAACTCATTTGTCCTTAAATAAACTTCCTAATCCTCTTTGAGGTGAGAGCTCTGGTTTTGCAACCTTAAAGAGCAATAGCAATGTCTGGGGGTGGGAGAAGGTTTCCTGGGAAAACAATGATTTCTTCAGGCAAAGAGTTAAAGAGCTGAGGCTAGAACTCAAACCCACCCCTGCCTGTATATGCCTTTCACATGAAAACAGATTACATATGTGAAAATAGTAAGATGATGCCTGATACAGCTGAAAAATTCTTTTAGTCTTATAAACTTACTTGTGAAGCAGTGTATATTTTAATTGGTATTTACTCATCTTCTTGCAAATCACTGTCCATATGAAGTTATTAGATCCTTCCAGCCTATCCCCATCCCAATCAAGCCAGCCTGGGCAAGTGCTTTGTCTATCAATCTCCTTCAAGAAAAAAATGTATTTTTCACAGGCTAGAACCAGCCAACAAGTTGTTTCCAGGGTAGTGGAAATGTTAATAGCCAAAGCACTAAACATTTTTCTTTTGAGCTTTTCTTTTGTGATGTTAATAAGAAAGGGGGTTAAAAAAACAAAAATCACCATGGTAATGAATGGAAAGCTGCTAAATCTGTAGGGAAATGTTAAGTTCTCAGAATTAAAATGAGGAGCCTTCCATCCACACATCGACCACAGAGACTCCCAGATATCTTTCATCAGAACCAGTCAGAAGGTTGCAACAGCTTAGATAGGCACTGTATTTCATTCAAATCTATACTGCTTTGGATTTCAAGTAAGAGTGAAAATAGAGAATTTCACACTTCAGATTTATGTATGCAAGGACTCACTGCTTCAAGGGAGGTCTCTTCCTCCACCCATGCACACCCGGAACAGACCTACTCCTTTCTTTTAATTCTAATCTGGACATGACATATTCTTCTGATTTGACCTCTAGCCACCTTGTCTGACTATCGTGATCCACATCTTCCCCTATAGAAGTGTAATTATTAGGTAATTAAAGTTCATTTAATAGAGACTTATCAACTGGGAGACAGACCTTGTGGATGGAAATATGCTTTGCTTTTAAATATTCAGCAATGTGGTAGCTCTCCACAATTGCCAGAGGAAAGTGGCTGGAAACACTGTTTGCTCTAAATTAAAGACTGAAGGTTATGCCCCTTCTAAGCAGGGCCATGTTTGCCTCTGCTCAATTGTCAAATTAGCTGTAGGGCAGGGAAGAGAGGCATAGATACTTCTCTCCATGCAGTCCTCTTCTGAAGGCAGTGAAGAACAATAAGAAACTCATGGAATTCCTTAGCCTGTTCTGTCTCCACTTTCCTTGTCCTATTATTGTAGGTAGTTCTCCCATTCATCCTGGTGTCTTCTAATCTTCTTTGTCTTCCTCTGCCTTGTCTTCCTTTGTCTGTCTCTGCCTGCCTAACTACCTATCTGTCTGTCTGTCTGTCTGTCTGTCTGTCTGTCTGTCTGTCTGTCTGTCTGTCTATCTGTCTGTCTGTCTCAGTCTCCCTCCCCCTCTCTATCTCCTTCCTTTCCATCTATATTGGCAAAATGACAGGCTCCTAGGTAGTTGGTGTTACAGCAAATTCTGGCATATGGTTTTACAATGCAAATCCAGGAAACCTATTTGTTCCAGGCACACTCCTCCATATGTAATTTTGTCATAGAAAATTGAACCACACACAGATGCATTAGAGGAGATACAAAATGTAAAGGAAAAGAGTAGAGGCACATACTACCAGTTTATACTGCAGGTCTACAATGCTATTATCACGAGAACTCTTTCTTTTCCAAAGCCAAAAGACAACCAAGGAAAAACACCAAATATTTCTTGGAAATGGCCTGTTGGGTTTGTTGCATGTGACATGCACTAAGGAACTGACAGAGTGTTATCTTTTGAAACAACTCATCAGATGCACGACTTGGAAGCAGATGGGGATTGGGTTTCCTGCATGCCAGTGACCAAATGCAGTAGAGGTGTGCTACTTCAAAGTTTACCTTGCAATACTGTCAGATTCACTCCTAATTGACCTTCAAATCCAGAGTTGACCTCTAGACTCTTCAATCTTTAATACTTTGAATCATAGCACCATAGTAATAATGAGGGCAGAGCGTTCCCTCTGTGAGGATAGGTTCTATAAAGCTGCTAGATAAGAGAAGCCAGCAACTCCAGAGATGAATTTCAGGAACCACCATCTCTGCCCTGGAGGGAGCTACCAGGCACGTATTACACCTGTGAGTTAAATGCACCTCCTCCTTCTGATTGTATTATCTACCATCAGACAAACCTGAATTGTGCATGTCCTTTCCAAGTCTTTCATTAACTCTATAGCAGTGAAACTCTGAGGAGGCTCAGTTAGTAGCTTTTTAGTAACCTATCAACCATTGGGGTACTATACAATATCTATTTCCAGCATAAGATTACATAAGAAAGAGTTTTTCCACCTCTTCCTCCAAATTATGCAGTATTGTCTTCCAAGATATAGATCTTTTATAAAATATAATGGAATTGTATAGAACATCAAAGCCATTATTCTGTGTTAAAGTTTGCCTAGATTGCTTCTCAGGTGAATCATACAGGATGGTAGACAGCTCTGAGATTAGCTGTTTGAACATTATCTTTGCTTAAATTGGTCATTTATCTTCATATATGCATGGAGACAAATGGAAATTCATAATTTATACAAATCAATTAGATATTTGACTGTTTAACATAAAAAATGCTATGGGCGTTATTTCAAAGAAAAATGAATGCAGAAAATCTTTATAAATCAAAAGTATAAACATCAGTAACATTATATAGTAATTTTATCTGCCAATATTATAAACAATTTTATATGAAAACTAGACCAATTCATATGTAAATTGATGTCACTCTGAAAATTAATTTGGCAGTTTTAACCAAAAAGAATTACCTCTAGGACTCCACCCATAAGTATTTGAAGAAATATATTCAATACATAGAAGTATTTTGTGAAAATTAGAGAATAGATTAACTATACCATTGCTAATGCCATGTGAACCATAAGCTCATCAAAACAAGGAAAAAGCAAACCCTTAATATTTGTATTGTACTTCAATCCACATCTTGTTATTGTCAATATCTGTTGTCACAAACCTCTTTCCCCTCATATTTATTTTTGACTCCTTAGAATCTTTCTTTAGATATATCACTACCTTAAAGATTAAACTTTCCATTTTAATATAAAAATAATGTTTAGGTTTCCACAGTGAACAATAAAATTTTCTAATAGTGGTCTTTGATGTCTCCAAAAAGAAATGGGGCCCCACACCAACAAATCTAACCAGTCCATAATAATGACATTAAGCCAATAAACTCAAAGATCAATTTTGGACCACAAACTACCTAGGTGGAATTGCTCAACTGCTCAGGACAATTCTAAGGTGGCTAGCTTAGGTGGTCTAGTCTCTTACAACATTCTAACCAAAATTTCACCTAAGACTTAGCCATTACTTAGAGACTGGCTACAAACGTTATAGCTAGTCCTCATGAGACTCAACCATTGTTTTAGTTTTGTGTTTGTTTTTACAGGATCTCAAAGAGTTACTGCCACCCATAAAACAGGAGTAATTTTAAGAACGCAACCTCCCCTTTCCCAACCGTTTCTGATTTTCTTTGGGTTATTTAATTGTCACTTGTAAAGGGTTGGTTATAAGTTGTTATAGAATTGGGGACAGAATTAGAATTAGATTCAGGTATCTTGTTTAGTATGGACAAAAAGGGGAATAGATAGGATAATGAGGTAGATTGTTGTATCTACTTGTAAACTATATTAACAACTATTAGTTTTAGAAAATTTGGTTGGCATGGATTCTTGTATATTGATACCAATGTAAATTAATTTTTGTATTCTATTTAAGATAATTTGTATATTCATACAAGTTCAAAATTTTATTTGTCATATTATTTATATCCCAAATTCTGTTTATAATATTTTTATATTAAAGATATTTTGTACACTGATACAAATTAGGGAAATTTTTGTCATATTGCATTATATATTTTTACCTCTGATTAAGATATTTTTATATATTGTCACAATAGTGAGATCATTGTCCTTATGATGTACATCTGTTTGAAGATTATTATTTTATATTGTGAAGCTTTAGTTTTTAAGCTATATAGGTTATTAAGAATTACAGCTTAATAGTCACCCATTTGCCATGCTTATAGTGGTGTTAGTTGGTTTCTCTAGATGCACAAGGATACATTTCATTAGATTGGTAATTTTTAAACACTTTAAGACCCACAGAATATGATATTTAAGTGGTTTAATAACTTAGAATTCTGTTGATGTGAGACAAGACCACTCCTAGCAGCACCAATCTATTCCCAAGAGAATGTTGGGCATCAAGAACACTCCATAAGGAGTGTGTTTTCTTCTTGGCAAAACTGGCCTATTGGGAAAAGAACTGCCCTTGACTTGACTGCTGACAGTAGTAAGCACTCTGCCCAATCAGGACAAGCTGGATACAAGGATAAGCAATTACTAAACCTTGCCAAGAGAGGGTAGGACAGTCTTTCAAAATTTCCTGCTTCTGAAAATGGTTTGTCAGATATTCTAGGTATATAGCCAAAGTTGGTTGCCCCAGCATTGTAGAGATACTTTGGGTGACTGTCCAGGCAGCCTGTTGTTTCTGTCATTTCTAAAGTGTTTTGGAAGTCACTTGCTTACATGTCCTGCTTGCTCAAATTATATTATTTTCCTTTTCAGGTCTTTGATGGGATTGAAGATTAGATAGTTATAGGTATAATCCTCTCATATCTTCATTGAGGTATATTAGGTACAAGACTTAAACTCACCAGGATAGGGCAGCTATTGAAATAAACTCTGTACTTGGTCTATTATGTGTGACCTGGATTTTTAGAATATGTTGCTTGCTTGATGTTTTTCTTATTGATTGTAATTTCACTTTTGTTTATGTTATTACCTTTTCTGTCTTCTGCACAATACTTGATAGTTGTTCTTGTTGTAAACAATTTTATGTTAGGATTAGAACCTTAAAATTTAGAGAAAAACAGTGTGTATGTGGAAGAGGAGAGTGTTTTGTGTGGGATTTTGATCCATTTGGCCAATGATCTTCCATTTGGCCAATGATTTTCTGAGTAGCAAGCCCTAGAGTATGGTCTTGTTTGTAAACATGACCACTTAAAAGCTGAGGGGGAGGAGTCTCTCTCTCTCTCTCTCTCTCTCTCTCTCTCTCTCTCTCTCTCTCTCTCTCTCTCTCTCTCTCTCTCTTGTCTCATGTGTTTGGACACCAGAACCACAGGACACAGCAGCTGGGATATGGCAGGCATGTAATCTATTCTCTATCAGTTTAACCCCATTTTAACCCCATTTTATACATAAATAAATTATTAAGATCCTTTAACAGACTCTCATGGATTCACTTAAAAAATATCTTGCTTCTACTTTACATGGCTTAACCTGTCAAAGACCCCTAAGTAATACCAATTACACTGACTCATGGGCATTTCCAGATCACTTGCTTTATTCATTCAATCATTAGTTCATTTAATCATTTATTCAATATGATGGCTAAGTTTTTTAAGTCACATTGAGCATGGACTTCCAGACATTTGGCCAGTGTGTATTTTAAGTGTGTTTATCAGGGTATTTCAGTATTAAGATGACAATTTAATACACACATTGAATAAGGAAGTGTGTCTTCCACTTAGAGCCCATCAGAGACCTATGTGTGGTAGGAGGGAGAGGCAATGATCATCTTTTTATATGCCTGCCATACCCCAAGTGGAACACTTGTCTTTTTCCTATATCTGAACTCAGATTGGATCAGAATTGCCATCAATCATCTTCTTGCTCCTTTAAACTTTAGATTCAAACAAATAAAACCATCCTGTTTCCTGGGTCTTAAGCATGTCAAATGCAGATCATGGAAGTTCTTAGTTTTCATAACTACATGCGGTAATTTCTTACATTAAATCCTCTCATTAAATCAGGAATCAGATGGAAAGGTGTAGATTTGACATTCCTCAAATAGGAAATTTTCATTAAAAAACAAAACAAAACAAAACATTTGAACACTGATGTACAACACCATCTAAATAAATGAAACAAAATATTTCATGAATAAAATTACTAAAAATTGTGTGTGAGCATATCTCATGAAATATATTTTATATGGACCATGACTGAAATCTGTGTTCATGTTTAGGCCACATTGCTAAAACATAATACATAAGTAAATATATTAAGATCTTAAATAATACAAAAATCTAAAATTTTTATGGTCTCAAGATTCGCATTTCTTCTTTTATGTATAAAATGACACTGAACAGGAGTTCTAGGGTCTGAAAGAGGATGTATCTTTGTACCTATGCTTGTCTTTGTCCATTTCAACAAATGATATTTCTTTATTTCTTCACATAGGTCTTTGCTTGACCATAACAGGAAACACATGAAGAAGCTAATACAGAATGATCCTGAGAGATTTTTTTGGTAAGTCAATATTAGGAACAAACTTTCAAATTTGTAAAATATAAACAGGGTCTTGAATAATGAATAGCAATTTAGACAAATTACCCAACATTCAAGAGAGAAACAGCACTGTGGAAACCATGCCTCTCAGGAGCACACAAAGTATTGAATAATTAAATAATTCAATAAAATATGAAGAAACACAGTGAAATTTTCATATGTGCCTTTGATTTGTGTGTGTGTATCATTTTTAACACTATGCCTTATATTATCTGATCTTGTATATTGCCTATCATATTCTCAGTCACTTTTCGATTATACACTCAATTTTAAAATTTTAATTTCTCTGATGACCTAACAATTTCCTACTTTCTTACTAGAGAGAGAGAGAGAGAGAAAGAGAGAGAGAGAGAGAGAGAGAGAGAGAGAGAGAGAGAGAGAGAGAGAGAGAGAATTCCATTTAGTGTTTTTAAAGTGAACATTTGAGATTGGAAAGTTTGTGAAGATTTTGTCCCTGGAGAAGCCTTGTTCTTTCCTCTTTCAGCAACCATTAGTTTCCTGAAATCTTAGTGGTGGAACCTCATGAGAATCTCCCCATCCACAATGACCTGTGGACTGGTATTTTGATTATACTGGTCTTATTTAGGGCACAGCAGGTTATTGAGATATCATGGGAGCAGCATTCTGAGATGATATTAAAGCCAGCTATCCTGGTCTTCTGACTCTTACAATCATTCTACCACATCTTCTATGATATTCCCTGAAGCTTTTGTATATAGAGAGATGTTAAACAATGATATCTCCACTGATAGTTCCTGGTAACATTTTTCCCTCCAGGTTAATAGGTCCACCTGTCTCTCAGTACATTTTTTTCCAATGAAACCAAACACCCGAGTCTTACTGTAGATAGAGTCAAATAAAAAGAGTAACCAGAAATGGGACAAGTCTTCAATGTAAGCAGGTAGAATGGAGAGTACGTTATTATATAATCTGTAGTCTGAGCTAACACCCAAGTTTTAAAAGCCCATCAATCCCTGAGCTCAAAAGCCCACCAATCCCGGGAATCCTTCCAAACTCGTGACGTGAAATTCCACCAAAACCCTCTCTAGAAATCTCTACCCTGGGAAACTCTGCCCTCAAGAAACCCTACCTAAAGCCCCCCACTTAGTTCTTTGCTGTTTCTTGCCTGTGCTGAGGTAGTCACCCCCTTATTTCTTTCCCAATAAATCTCTTGTGTGAGATTTGTTAAACAGTGTGACTCTGTGATGTAACTTGGCTCCTGATTGCCAGAATACCTTTATTCTCAGAGCTCCAAATACTTGTATTGGGGATGGGGATGCCTTTCCTCTCAGAGCTAGAACACTTGCATCATTCATTATAGTTAGCTTGAAAATACTTAAGATTCCCACCATGGATATGAAAATAAAAATCACTTTTTCTTCACATGTTGATTTTTTTCCATCTCACAAAATTAATTTTATCAAATGTGAAGGAAAAACCCTACTGTAAATGGTAATTTAAATTCCGTACTTCTAATAAATCTGTAATTTAATCTTGATTTGGTGATATCCACTTGGGGAAGAATGTTAATATTAAAATACATTTGCATGTTTTATCTTTGAACACCACAATGATAATTAAAATAATTTTTTTATTTACCAAATGTGTTATGTGTATATGTGAGTAAGAGATGTATGTGTGCTCACACTTGTCATGCATTCACACTAGGGTGGTTGGGAATGCATGAATCATTGTATACAGATACAGCTACCAAAGCATGATGCCAGAATCCTGTGTCACCCTTTCTACCTTAATGACTTCGGACAGGTTAGGCAGTGAACTCTGTCTTTCCCATAATTACTGTTTTATACACATGATATTTCCTATCCCTTATACCTCCCAGGAATCATTTGGAAGTACATGGACATCAGGTAATAGAAAATCACCTTGTAGGAAAACCTCTCAGTTTTGAGTTCCTTGTCTTGGGCCCAATTGTATTATATGATACCTATGTGTGGAGATTTATGGAGCATGGACACATCTATCTGGGAAATCAGTTATATTACTCTGATGCTTCCAAGAGAGAGAAGAAAAGGGCTGCAGTTATATTTGGCAGAAACTAAATCAAAAATCACAATAGAACAACCTAAGACAGGTTTGGAGTCTTATCAAAAGAAAGGAGTCAATGAAAATCCCAAAGATGCAAAAACCGGCAAATTCAAGCTGACATGAATAACTATACTATTGAATAAAATTATGAATAATTAACTGTGACATTATTTATTGACACATTTATTGTGACTCCACATTATTTTATAGATGCTTTCTGTGATTAATTGACTCTTCAGATAGTACATTAGCCCTCAAGGAGTAACTAAATTATTGCTGTTTTACTATTTTAGCTTTTTAACAAAGACACAATCAATCATCTAAATTCAAATCAGTTTTCTTTATGCCAATCTCTGCCAAGTTATTTAAATTCATTTTTATTAAACCTTGCTCTTTGTGAGAGAACTCTATGTATTTACTCTTTTCTTGGTCTCAGCAATTGAGGACTTCAGAGTCTTTAGAATGATTTATAGACACTTCTACATCAGAATCACATCTGAGATACATATTGATAGTTATTGTAATCATAGCTTTCCCTTTGGGAAATTTTACTAGTGAACTGATTACTATATCTAGAGCTATCCATTAAGAAGACAGTAGAGTCCATCAATCTGAGAACATGGTGAGTGATGGGAGATATACATCTTCAAGCTAACTTTCTCCAGCATATTTACAAAACTTTTAACTGCAAATGCAAAGTTCACAGTTGAGGATGTCAGGACACCCTCAATATCTCAGAGTTATTTCCTTAATTATTTTTATGTGATGTGCACTATAGTTGCTTACATATTTTTATGTTTTTGAAAGATGTTTCAATCCTTATCTTTCATAACTCCTTATTAATAATGATGTCCTAATTTAACAACCTCCTGAAAATAGTAACATGATTTCCCATCTATCTGGCTAACTTTGTTTATTCTTCTTTGACCCCTTTGCTAGACCATGCCTAATTTTTATATCAGGAGCACAGGATTTTTCATAGATTTACCTAATATTTGTTCTCAGATCTTAGTATGTCATGGGCAATCAACAAGGACATTCTGAGTATACAGCCATGCTGTCTGACTAAAATCATCCTTCTAGACACAGATAAAATATTTTCATTTTTTGCCTCTGATACTTCAGAATTTATTAGCATTTGCATCAATTAGTAAGTGATAGACACTCACTGTTTGATTTAGAGTTTCTATTGTTGCAATTAAAACACCATAATCAAATCTAAGTTGGGGAGGAAAGGGCTTACACTTTCACATTGCAGTCCATCACTGAAGGAATTTAGGACAGGCACCCTAACAGGGCAGGGACCTGGGGCCAGTAGTTAATACAGAGGCCATGGAAGGGTACTACTCACTGGCTTGCTCCTTGTGGCTATATCAGCCTACTTTTATATAGAACCCAGGACCACCAGACCAGGCATGGGACCACCCATAATGGGCTTTTCTCTCCTTCATCAATTAAGAAAATGTTCCTGAATGTGGGTGTTACTTAGAAAGACTAGGCAGTCTATGGGGCATCTGGCAATGGATCAATATTTATCCCTAGTATACAAACTGACTTTGGGAGCCCATTCCACATAGAGGGATTCTTCCTCAGCCTAGATACATGGGAGAGGGCCTGGGCCCTGCTCCAAATGATATGACAGACTTTGAAGACCCCTCCATGGAAGGCCTCACTCTCCTTGGGGAACAGAAAGTGGATAGAATGGGTTTGGTGGGGGGGAACAGGAAGGTGTGGGAACTGGGATTGACATGCAAAATAAGCTTGTTTCAAATTTAAGTTAAAAAAATAATAAAAACAAAACAAGAAAATCTAGGAAATGTTCTACAGACTGGCCTATAGCTCAGTTTTATAGAGGTATTTACTCAAACACAGTTTGATTCCTTTTTGATGACTATAGTTGTCTCAAGTTGACAGCACACTCATTGATATGTCTACCATACCTTCCTACATTCTCTGTTCTCTCCATTGCAATTCACCATGTACAAGGAAAGGATGCCTTGTTCTGTATTTCCATGAAAATTCCCAGTGTCTTACATAGCAAAGACATCAAAGATATACTTTTGAAAAATCTTATCACCCTAAGGAGTAATTATTTTTGTTTGGCTCATTTAAACAAAGGACCATCTGGTAAGAACACTCAAAAGTAATCTGCTTTTTAAATTTATCTTTTAGTTCAATTGATGAGTCCTTTTTATTGCAGCGTATTTTATGGTAGCCTCATTTTGCAGAAAAAAAACTCATTATTGAAATTTGGACTTTACAATGTGTAATAATTTATACCATGCAGAGTTTGTTGAGAACAGAAATTGTATAAATCATATAGGCAATATAATTTACATGTTTGCAATCGTCTCTTGATTCTTAATCAATTATTAATGTGAGTATTACTTATCAATATTTTGTTACTTGATGTTGATATCAGTGTTTGTATATCTTCCTAAAACACATTCATAAACACACTGAAGGTGAGAAATCTTGAGTTGCTTTGTATTTTTCTATAGCCTAGTTCAGAACCTGGACAGTTAGCAGGGACCCAACGGTGATTGGCTGATGGTTTACTAAAAAAGTTCAAGCTTTCATCTATACTCTATCTCTAGCCATTTTGTCTTCCATAACCATCTGGCATAATTTCTTGAACTTCAAGTTTATGTATGAAACAAGTGGGAATATAAGCAAATCTTATATTCATCACTTTAAGGATAGAAGAATGTGTCTAGAGATATAGCTTGGTTGAAGGAGTACCTATTCAGTGTCCATTGAGTCCTGAACATATTCAGTGGCCAGCACTGTAATTCTAGCCATTGAGATACAATGGCAAGAGGAGAAGAAGTTCAAAGTAATTACAAGTCAATCAGTAAGATCTAGACAAAAAACATGAGTCCCAAAATAAAGAAACAAAAATGCCAGATGAGGCTTTAGACATCAAATATACCCAATAATGTCATGCTGTAGAAAAACATGTATTGATATAAAAATCAATGCTTTTAACTGTAATTTTAATCTGCTTGCAAAGCTTACATATTGGAGGTATTCTGCATCTGAGTACATGTGTAATGCAATATATACATATATATTATATTAATGAAAAATATATATATATATATTTAAGAAATATGCTTGTGTGTATAGAATACAAGTAATGAAAACTTTGTAGATATATGTATACATATATATATATATTTATATATATAATCAGTATTTTTGGTTTTTAGAGTACAGTATAGTCTTTCCCTTCCATTTTCATCTTCTAACTCCTACCATATACTCTTTTCCTCTCTTTCAAATTCATGCCCTCCCTTTTCATTTATTATTGTCATACACATATATGTTCATGTTCATATATTCCTAAATATATAAGTAAAACCTAATCTGTCTGTATAATGTTACTTGGATGTAAATGTATTCAGGGATGGCCTTTTGGTATTGAATAATCAATTGGTGAGCTCTTCCTGGAGAATACTTCTCTTGCTCTTGGCCTTCCTTAGTTACAGGTAAATCATTAAGGAGAGTTGAGACCTGAGAGCTTATCCACTTCTGCATTAACATGTCTTCTGGTGTATGTGATCTCTTTGGGATTGAGTAAATAGAACTTATTTACATCACTTATTCATTTATATTATTTATTTTCCTTATTTATATTCCTTCAAAGAAATATATTTAGCTATTGGAGTCATTAAGGAATCCCCTGGGGAAATCGTAATCTTATCAGTGCATTTGTAGTTTTTGAAAAGTAATTTTAAATTAAGTAACTGAAAATATTAACAAAATTTTAGCTCCCTTTTCCCTTCTTAGTTTTTTTTCAGCTAAATCAGAAGTTACATCTAAAAATAAACTGCCTCAGTTCTCTCTTTTAAAGAAACGCTAGTAGGTTTGCAAAAAATGCAAGCCTGTCCACAACAGGTTGTTTAATGATTCAAACCTATCAGAGATGACTCCTTATTATTCACACCAAGCTGAACTGCTAATTTTCAGAGATAAATGCACCTGTGGAAAAGAAATCATATCTCTAAATTGCATTATCCAGCAACAAGACCACATACTGCTTTGTCCTTGTTGTTAATATAGAAATCAGAGGGTGTAAATCTCTTCATCTTCCTGTCAGCAGTTCTGGCCAGGGTGTTAATGGCCTGCAGCCCAGAAGTTGCATAGGCTTCTAGCCAATCAGTGGTGAAACCATTTAATTGGCAATTCAAACAGGAAACACAGAGGTAGAGGGTGGGAGTGGGCTCATTGCTAATGCATGAGATGAAAAGATATTTTCAAATCTTCAATTAAAACAAGAGATCTTAATCATTTGTGGTATAAAGTGGGTTAAACAGACTCATTTCATTTATGAAGTGAGAAAGACTAATTTTACTGATTGAAAGTACACAATCAATGTCTTAAGAAATATCTTTTCAAAAGAATAAACTCAACATCCTCCTACTAAGAAGAAAATAGTCTTATTTCTCCAACAAGAATAAGACAGGCATCCAGCATAGAAACAAATATTCTAATTCCATATGGTGCAACAGGCCCCTAGACCTTAACACAGCTGAAGCTATGTTAGAGGTACCACTCTGACCTCAAAACCCAGCACGTAGTCCCCAACATTTGTCAAAATGGAAATAAAGACCTAATCTACCAAAGACCTTGTGTATAGTTCCGGGAATCACTAACATTGATTTTTTGTTCCTGTAGTCCTGCTTCTTGCAAACTAAAGTGTGACAACCAGGATATGGTTTTAGTTCATAAAAGACAAAAAGCTATAAGGCTCGGGGCTGTGTGATTTGGGAAAGTTCCTGGCCAACCTATAGCCAGCAATAAAGACTTATTTTTGTTGTTGTTTGGCTTTAAGAGTGTCTATGTGTTAATGTCTGGTGGGTTTACCTGGCAACATTGGTTCTCTATGACTCGGGTTGGAAACTGCCTCATTCTTGGATGTTGGGAATCAGAAAATGAATATTTTCTTTACATTTTTGCTAAATGTTAGTGGATTAAATACTGTTAACTTTAATTCTTATTTGACAACTCTTTTGTTATATATTTTACTACATTAAAGTTAAAACCCTTCTTTTTATTTTAGACAGAAAAGAGGAGATGATGGGAGATATCATTATGTAAAGATTTTTCTCTTGTTGGTTAATGAATAAAGCACTGTTGGCCAATAGGGAAGCAAGATAGGTGGGACTAGGAGAGAAGGAGGACTCTGGGAGATGTAAAAGAGGAGAGTCACTATTTGATCTCAGCAGAAGACTCATGAGTCTGCCCTTCTCAGTAAGATGAGACCATGTAGAAATACTTAGATTGATAGAAATGAGTTAATAATTAAGACAGAGTTAGGCAATAGGAACCTTTAGCCAGTAGTCAACAGCTTTATTACAAAAACAAAAAGAAACAATAGATTTCAAAAAATATCATTTTTATGTTCAGCGGATTCTTTTATTAATTTGAGCAAAGAAGACAAGGATAGGGCAGATATTATTTTTTTTCCTCAGATGATAAGGACAGATGAAAAAAAAAAACAATAAAAAAAATACTAGCCAACACAAAGGGTAGGAAATGAGTTTGACCGTTCTTTAGGTAAGTACTTTCTAATAGGATAGGAAGCCTTGTACATAGGAGGGGATCAATGCTCAGTACTGTAAACAGGCCAAGAGCCCTTGCCTTGGGAGATTATAGTCCCTCAAGGAAGAATATATTATTGGGAAAAAATGACTATGAAGCACCCTGCCCTGTATAAGACATTGATACCACTCCCAACTGTAGTGCTTGGAATATGGAAATAGGGGACAAAAGAAAGATTGTGAGACTAGGCAGTAATGCTCAAAGACTGTCTTCTGGAAGTGACAGAGATATTGGATCCAAAACTCACAGCAACTGTGGTTACAAGAGTTATACAGACTCAGGCTCAGCACCATTTCATCAGAGATGAGAGAGGTGAAGCCCTACTCCTTCCTGAAGAACCACTGACAGTTGATGGGTGTTGTGAGAAGGGGTATCATTTTTCTTCAGCTATATAACCACCGATAAGTTGTTCATGCTCCATTAACTAACCTTTATCACTCAAGCTCATGCAGTCAGCCCCAATTAAACGCAGTGGTCAAACACACAAAATAACATGAATGAAAGGGGCAAGACTTGGTGGAATGAAACTTTTCAGCAGGGTAGATAAGAGATGGAAATGATGAAGGGATTAAAAACAACTGAAGTTCATTGTGCATTTATGAAATGTCATAAAATATAGAAAGAGAGAAAATAACAAGCTTGACTCTCCATATATATCAGTGATAGTATGAAAAAAATAATTGACAATGTTTTCATTTAGTGTAAGGACAGATGAGCCCACAATAATTAGTGCTAAAGTTGCAGGGTGACAACAGGATTACAACATCACAGACTTTCCAGAAGATCTTAATTGGAGATCAAAGATAGACTTGAACCTAAAATACCTGCTTCAATCTGCTTTCCTTTAATTTAACATACATTTACCACAGTTACTTCATTGGAATCAAGTTTGTTCAGAATGTACTTGAAGACCCCAGAGAAACAACAGTGATGTGAAGAAGATTCTATGGTGGGAGGCATACACAGATCATTAGCCAAGGTTATCACTTCAATCCATCTATGGTAGGAAGCATACAGAGATAATTAACCAAGGTTATCCCTTCATCTATTTTTGGGGGCCAAGCTGAAAATGGCTGAATGATGCAGTTTCTACAGGAATGATTTCCTGACATATGAACATTATTTGAAATTTAAATTGTGCCAAAAAATAAGTTTAACTTGGATACAGTTGTACATGTTTACTTACCTGTTGTCTATGTATGATTTTTGAGCTGTTAGAAAAGAGATAAGCTTCAGTGACAGAGAGATGTTTCTAGACAAACAGAAATGCTTAATGTCTAGTCCTATAAAGAAAATATTACCAACCCTTGTGTATAGTAATTTTGATTCAGGGGTTCTAAATTAACCAGTCAATTTCATGAATGGTTGGTCAGTGACACCTGGAAAGTAATAAACTAATCTTGTATATTTGTTCTTTGAGATCAATTGCACAAAATTATATAATTGCTTAATACCTTAACCTTCCATGTAAACACAGCCCCAGAGGGCACTTTCAACCCTCAAATGCAACTTTTTATGAACACAATAAAAGTATCAAAAAGGAAAAGGAATGGTGAAAGGCTTATCAAATGGCTTTCTTTCACATGCTTTTTGGTTCAATTTGATTTCCATAGCTACTCAGCAAGTGACAGTGATATGGTATTTGTTACATCAGCAACTGTGGAATTTGTAGTTCCCAGTGTAACAGCTCAAGTATGAGAGCCAGTTTCAGTGTTTGCCCTCCCAGACTGTGATCAAGGCAGCTTTTAGTTTTTACTCCCTAAGCCCTCTGTATGAATTGAACTAAAGATAGGATTAAAAATGGATGAATTTGTAATTGGGTGGGTGTCAAAAGTTCTAGAATTGTGCAAGTTTGATCCCTTTGCAATTATTCTAATGATAAGTCCATGAATTGAGTATATTTTGAGATGAGCATCTTTTAAACACCTTCAGATGTTCTTGAATATTTGCTTTCAGCTTACTTACTGAGCACCTGCTATAGACCAGAAATTACATCTGAGAAACTATATTAATAAAACTGATACAACTGAACAACATAGTAAAGAAATATGTGTAAGAACACATGTAATACATAAATAAGCAAAAGAAATGAGAGTATTGATGAAAGAGATGATTAACTACGTGAGAAAAATAATTTAGAAAGGGGGGTTAAGGATGCTATAATAAAATAGAAAAGGGTAGCCTAAATTTTAGCACTTTGTTATTCTAAGTACATGAAAACAAAGGACTTTGGAAGAAATTAAGAATTTGTCTATTACTGACCTATTCATCTTTATTCTGCTCTCACTTGCTTCCTTAGATTGACCATAAGAACTAGTATCCTTATTCAAAGCCAGTGGAATCTAGAAATGCTACCCTGGTTTTCCCTTGTCTTTTGCAAAGATCTTGCCATAAAGAGATTCAGTGATCAGCTTTATTGGATAGAATATCATAGGTCTCATTCCAGAAAATACTAGGAGGGATGAATACTATAGAGAAAAGCCAGGATGAATGAAGACAACCTTGCTGATTTCCCTGTTCAACTTATGTCTTAGTTTTATTTCTGTTTATTTTTTTAAAGGAAAAGTGGGCATTTTAGTTCACAATTCTAGGTAACATTCCATCATAGCAAGGAAGTCAAGGCAGAGGCAGGAAGCACCAGTCACATCACATCCCCAACCCAGAGCAGAAAGAGCCAGATATGGTGACACACCCCTTTAATCCCAGTACTTGGAAGGCAGATACAAGGGATCTTTGAATTCTCCACCAGCCTTGTCTACACAGTGAAACGCTATCTCAAAAATACAACAATAACAGCAACTAAAACTGAGCAGAGAAAAACAAATGCATGCATGTTTAGTACTCAGCTAGCTTTCTTTACTTTTTTTTTACAGTCCAGAGCCTCAAACCTGGGAACTGGGTTATCAACTTTAGACTAGGTCTTTACACATTAACTAAAGCTAAAGGAGGGAGGGAGGGAAGGAGGGAAGGAGGGAGTAAGAGAGAAAGAGAGAGAGAGAGAGAGAGAGAGAGAGAGAGAGAGAGAGAGAGAGAGAGAGAGAGAGAGAGAGAGAGAGAGAGAGAGAGAGCCCACAGACACATCCACAGGCAAACTTTCATCTGAACAATCCCTCCTTGAGACTTCCTTCCCTGGTGATACTAGGTTGCTTCAAGTTGGCAATTAAAATTAACTACCACAGTTTGATTCTATTAAGTGGTTATTTCTTCTCTGCAAGAGGTTGTCTTTTTTTTTTTTCAACAAACCTGAGCATAAGACCAGATGCTTTTCTTTGGGTCACAGGGTTTTCATTTGAGACAGCACCTGTGTTGTACAAAACTGCAATCAAGCTCATTTTCTATGCTCTTTTCTTGTTAACTTGTGTCTTGTGTAGCAATGATGGCTACGACCCTTCTGAAGGGTGAGGACAGGTGGGACTTTCTGCCTCCATAGTGTGCAGGTTGAGATTTGTGGGAACTCTAAATACAGAGATCAGGAAAGGTCATATGGAACAATGAATCACAAGCACATATGTGCAGATGACTAAATGTGAGAACATTCAGGAAACTGAAGGTGAGTGGGGTTTTGAAGAAAAATAACATTGCTTCAGTTATTTCTATAGTCTTCCTTACAAGGAAAAAAATATAAGTATATACCATTGTTTCTCATCTGAGGAAAATATAATTTATGCTTATATGAGACATGGACACTTTAGCAGAGTCTAAGAATATGGTTTGTTCATTGATGTTCAGGAAGTAACAGATTTTCTTTGGACTAGCTGAGTTTAGAGGACCCCTTACAGGATGGCAGGAGGCTAAATAAAAGGACAGATACATTAACAAGGCAAAAGAACAGAAAAATGTTTGAGCAACAAAGTAACCTGTGAGCCTTGTGAACTGTTTTGCATACCATCCATAAAGAGACAAATTGTTTTAAGTCTTTCCCCCTGGAACTTATCAACAAGAGAAAAATCTACTAAATCATAGTATTCATAGCTAGTGGCCTCAGACTTTGTCAATGGCCTGATCACCATCCCCCCTCCCAGAAACAACTTCACTTAATGAAGTTTCACCTGTATAAGGAGATCTCATTTGTTCATTTCCTGTATCCTGTCCTTTTGATGTCCACTGCCACCTCTGCCAGAGCACAAAACTATGATTCGAATGAGGAAGAGCTGTAGTCATTTGGCTCTTCTCTCATAGAACCCTCATTCCAGGATGTAGGCAAACGAACAATTTAAATATCATTTTTGGTTGCAAGGGACCAACTGGATTTCTGTGAAACAACTTTATTTTCTCACCTTTAACTTCAATTTGTAGAGAAACACTTCAGGTCTGGCTCACAAAGCCCAGCTTATTCTTCCATATAAAAACCATGACAAGAATAACAGAACTGCAAACCTAAAAATTCTACAAAACTTGCAAGGTTTCTAAGAGCTAAATATACTACTAGCACTGCTACGAATGCTTTACCACCACTGGCAAATAAATCGGCACCAATGTCAGCATGAATATTTTACACCATAGTATCTGTGACTGCAAGTTTTATCTTAATCAATGGCTAGGGATGATGGTTAAGTCCACAGTTGCCTTTGATTCACTGTGACACTACTTTTTAACTGTATTTCTTAGTGTTGTTTTGAGTGCACAAAGGATATCATGTTTGATGTTTACATTTAATATCTCTGCCTCTCAGGAGGAGGCAGACTGGTTGCAATGCAACCACACTGTTAGCAGACACTAGAAAATGTTAAATTCAGGGGCCAATAAGAAACAATAGATTTGGGAGAAGCAATGTGATCTCTGGAGGAGAGGACCTGTGAGTCTGGCATCTTCGGTAAGATAAGACCATTGATAGAAATGAGTTAATAGTTAAGACAGGGCTAGCCAGTAAGAAGCTCTAGCCATTGGCCATCAGCTTTAAAACTAATACAGTGCTCATAACAAAATGGGGCCTGCAACAGGGGCACTAAAGAACTTCCACTTAAAACTCGACAAAAGCTTATAAAGAGATTTTACAAACAAAAGAACAGAGGTGAGCAAGGCTTCATGGTAGCATTTTTCTCAGGTAGGCTCTGTTTTTCTAGAGATAAGCAAAGATTCACACAGCTCCTTTAAGGGAGGTTTCCTGACTTAGCATAAGCAGAAAACAAACAAACAAACAAAAAAACCACAGGGCTCTTTTTAAGAGGCTCTGCCAACAATGGAATGATGTGTATGAGCAGCTGGCAGCAGCAGTGACCACATCTCCAAGCTGGTGGCATGCTGGTTGATAGCAGAATTAGACCAAGATGGTGAGCATAACTTCCGATGCTGGCAGTAAACATATCCTGCCATCTTGGAAAGACAGCAGCTAAAACAGCCTCTGCTTTAATTTTAGAGATGTTGTATACCAGAGAAAAGGCTTATGGCTAGAAAAAGGTAGAGGTATATATATACAGTAATGAGAGATTCAAACGAAGTAAAACCTCTAAAAGGTTTACAGCATGTTAAAAATATACATAGGCCTATGAGAGAAATGAAAGTTAAAAAAATACATAGGCCTGTGAGAGAAATGAAAACAGGATAAAGTGAGAAGAAGGAGGAGGAGGAGAAGGAGAAGAAGGAGGAGGAAGAGAAGCAGAAGCAGAAGCAGAAGCAGAAGCAGAAGCAGAAGAAGAAGAAGAAGAAGAAGAAGAAGAAGAAGAAGAAGAAGAAGAAGAAGAAGAAGAAGAAGAAGCATTAGAGTAGCTGTGTGTGGTGACACACCTTAAATCCAGTACTTGTGAGGCAGAGGCAAGCAGATCCTGATATACAGAGTGAGTTCAAGGGCAGTCAAACTTACACAAAGAAACTCTGTCTCAATAAAAAGGAAAATTAAAAGTTAAAATAAATAGAGTAATAACAAAAGTCCTGTAAGATGGAAAATACATCGAGAGCCTGGGCACTTTATACTATTGTATTGTCTTTGAATTGTTTGACTGCTGGGGAAATAGCAACAATTGCTAATAGAAATGCTGCTAGATTAATTCAACTTACATATTTTAAAAATGCCTTGACTTCAAAATTTAAGTATAACTGGGAACCTGGAGCACACTGCATGGCCTGCAGGTGGCTCAACTGTTTGGAGAATGACATTTCTAACCTTCTCTAGGAAGATTGCCTGGTTTCTGCTTCTTCCAGACAACTGGTCTGGTCTCAGTGGTTTCTTTACAGCTTGGTTTGTCTGAGAGAGTTTCTCAGCTTTTATTGCTTACTCTTGCAGAGAGGGTCCTAGTAGATCTGATGAGTTTCAAGAACTTCAGGGAGCTATTTTACATTGTTTCCTGGTTAAAGAACCACCGTGAAAGATGGAAGGTTTCAGTCTTGGGGAAAGGGATATACAATACCATGTGACAGATCCAAGCCAAATTAGCACTTTCCTGCATGTAAACTCTTCTGTCTACGTTCTCCTAGAATGAAAAGCTCCTGTTGATATGGCATACCTTAATTTTAGTAAGACACTCCACAAATGACAAATTTCCAAGGCATATTTACCTATTTAAGCTGCACTGTTGGCATGGACAGATAGTTTTAAATGTTTATACTTTGGTCCAGGATTAATGGGAAGGAAATGAATAAAATAAATGCTTTTTTTCTAGACCATGCTGAGATGGTCTGTAAGGCTGCTGGTTGGTGTTTACATTTTTTTTGTATCTTGATTTTATTTCCATAGCTGAGATACTCATGATACATAGACCTGGGTTTATAGCTCATAGTTGAAGTGTGAAATTAACTAGACAGACTCATTCTCCATACATGACTTAAACAAAACATGAATCCAATAAACCTTCACTGAGGAAATGGAAGAAATTCTATCATTAAGAATGACATTATAAATGTCCCTGAGGGAGCCATTATAGGTGGAAAGGCTACCATAAATGCCCTTCTCTGATTAATGAGATTGATGACTAAATTATCCAACATCATAGAGCCCTTATCTAGTAGCTGATGGAACCCAAGATGTATCCCTGGTGCACAAAAGAACTTCGGGAGCACATTCCCCATAGAAAGATACTCCCTTACCCTAGAGTCAGGAGGGATGGCCTAGTCCCTATTCCAAATGACTTAACAGATTTAGATGACCCTCCAGGAAGGCATCATCCTACATTTGGATTGGGGGAAAGATGGGATGGGAGGGTGGTCGGGGGCATGGAAGGGTAGAAAAGAGGGAAGGAATGATTGTGAGGGGTCTGGGATCGATATGTAAAATAAGAACAATAAATAAAATAAATTATTCATCTAAAAAAAAAGAATGATAGTTGTCACTTTGATTCTCTGAGCATTAAAACAGTTTGTTTCTTTGGGGATAGATTTGGAGATTAAAGGGACTATAACAGACCAGAGCATGGCAAGATTTTCTGTGGCAGGTCATGTCCTTCCCTATCCCCCTTCCTTGATTAATAAAAAAAAAAACAGATTATGCAGTTATATTACATTCCCAAAGCTGTCTACTAAGGTCTCTTCCCTTATTTTGCCACTTTCTCTTCAGGAGGCTGATTACCAAGGTATAACTATCAAAGTGTAGAACTTTAGCCATCAAAAGCGCCCCTTTGGCCACCCTAATTAACCTGTCCAATCAAAATTAAATACTTCATCTTAACATGGGTTTTCTCCATTTACCTTTGTAAACTGCCATTTGCATATGAGCCATGTCTACCTTCTCTCTATTGAGAGGGAATCCTTTGTCCCTTTAGGACAAAAAGACACTGCTGTATCTCCCTTATTCCTTTCTACTTCTCCATAGTCTTCCTCTCTCCTGTCTTTCTTTGTCTCTTATTATCTGCCCTTTGTCCCTCTGGGACAAATAAATAGCCTTTGTGCTGAGAACTTGGTCTTGGGGTGTCCTGTACCATTATCCATTCTTTCAGAGATTACTTGTGGGAAGATGATAAAATTTTGTTGTAATTAATTAAAAATTCAGTGGGCTGATGTTTACAAATCTTAGGACTTGCATACCACAGGGTTTTGAGTATATTATGTAAGTCTGCCAGTGGGCTTATTGCCACTTATTGGGAATGATCTTTAGGTTTCCCAATGATCTTTTGATTGTGAGCTTTTCTGGCAAAATATAATCAGTTGCTTCCTTCTGACTGAAAGTATCATAAGAGTATCAAACATGTACTAAAGAAGTAAAGCCTTTTTGTTGAAATTGTTGTCTCATCCCTGAACTCTTACATCTATCTGATCCTCTCTGATTCACATTTATAATGGTGAATAATGAAAAGACCTATGCATTAATGTATTTTATTAGCCACATAAACTTCAATCAGTATGGCTAAAGCCTTTTTATCTTTCCTGGGCATACTTAACATTATGAGCCATGCCTGTCCCAGACCATGTAAAACAGCAAGAGCAGGACTGGGAAAGGCTTCTGCTTTTGTTTTTGTTTTGATTTTTATGACATGGCTGAGCATAAGATCAATCCTCAATTACTTTTCATCTAGAGACCCATAAACAGGTAGAGGAAGTCAATCTCACATAGTAAATGGGCTTATGATTTTGCCAACACCATGTGATCATTATGGGCTAGGCTAAAATGTAGATAAAAAGTCTGAGTTTCTCAGACTGCCTCAGTGCTTTGTGGTAGTGGTTGTTAGGCACAGTGGAGTCTCTTTGGTAATGGGACTTCAAATAACAGGCTGTGCCTGAATTTCAAGTGCTTTCTTCCTAAGGCTACCCTCTTTTTACTACGTTATTCCAGGACATACTTGCCAGCCACCCCATATTTATTTAATTACCTGCTCTGCTATATTGTGGCCTTCTTACTTGGTATGCCCAGAGTGTACTCACTGTCCAGTCCTCAGTGTTTTTCTCTTAGCCTGAAATTCCCAGCAGGACTACCTTTTCCTGGAGAGCTTGCCAAGTGACTGTGCCATACTGGATTTATAAAGTCTTTTATGCTAAATCTTAGAATGATCCACTTTCAGAGAAATTTGGGATGTGTTGAACTTCAAAATGTAGAAGCCAAGAAATGGAGACAGGACCTGGGGGATTTTTTAGCCCTCACTAAGTAATGTTGACTCTCTTGGAGGTAATCCAGAGTGGCCAATTACAACTGCATGCCCAATTGTTTCTAAATGTTTTGAGTTCCCAGTAAAATTTTGTGAACTGAGTGCTGACAAAGTCATTGTATCATTTTTATTCAAGGCGGATGCCTCACCATGACTCTGTCTCTTGATGCCTTTAGGACTGTCTATGTGTTGATGGGACTCCACAGTGCTCCAGAATTCTAATCCCAATTCAAGAATACCTTCAAACTTTGAGCAAGTCCTTTCTTTAGATAATTTTCTTGACCCTTCTATAGGTCAATGTATAGAACAACAACAGCAGCAAAACTGGTATGTCCAGAATATATCTTCTGAACCTGTGAGTACAATAAGATCAATTACATAGATGATTTGCACTTGTGTCAACAAAAAGCCACACTAAAGCTGTTATCACTTCAGTCTGGACCTCCCACATTCTCTACAGTCTATCATACTCCTGGATCACAGGAGTGTTTAAATGCCAAGAATCTCAAGTGTGGGTCTGAAATTGCAAGAGTTTGTGTATGTGTCACTGTGAGTAATGAGAGCTATTCTGATTTCAAGATGCTGCTGACCATATCCTGCCTGGAACAAAGAGTTTCATGATATGTATTCCATCTTTGAAAATAGCCTCATAGGCTTGCTTCAAACAGGACATCATCAAAAAGTAAGTGCTTGCTTTAGATCATCAGCACAACTTACTACCTAAGTGGATAAGGTACTAGCTTCTCCTATCTATTCCACCTAGAAAAGAAGAGTCTGTGTTTTTGACTAGAAGGTCAGGATAAATTTCCAGCAACAAACGTATTTGTGAGCAGGTGCCCTGCTCAGAGTTTCCTGAGGACTGAGGACTGCATACAGGGGATACTTGCCCTAGTGGCCAAGGCCACCCTAACTCTGCCAGTGTCCTGGCTCACGCTCTAAAAACAGGAGGAGTACTACTAGCACCCAGTGGAGTAGGAGAGCCATTGGAGTATTGAACCTACTTGCACCCACCACAAGAGAACCTTGGTCATGTACCTACCAGAAGAGGGAGAGACCCTACCATTACACACTGGAAGAAGCGATGGGAAGACTACAGTAAAAAAAAAATACAGTCAACAACAGAAAGATCAATATGATCCACACCAGCAAGACGTGAACATCCTAACACAGATGAAGCAGAAGAGAATGACCCTAAAAACAACTTTACAATGATGATAGAAATCCTCAAATTGGTAGTGAGGAAATTCCTTAAAGGAATGGAAGAAAAAATTCAAGAAATGGATGAAAAGACAAACCAAAAATTGCAAGAAACGACTGAAACAGTGCAAGGTTTTGAAGCTGAAATACAGACAAAACAAACAAGCACAACAACAACAAATACAATCTGAGGGAATGCTGGAAATAGAAAAGTTAGGCAAAAGATCAGGAACTACTGATGCAACAAGTATAACCAACAGAATAAAAGAGTTGGAGAGAGAATCTCAGGCATTGAAGATACACTAGAAGAAATGGATTCATTGTTCAAAGAAAATCTTAAGTCCAACAAATCCCTGACACAAAATATGCAGGAAATATGGGACACCATGAAAAGGCCAAACCTAAGAATAATAGGTACAAAAGAAGGTATAGAAACCCAACTCAAAGGTGCAGAAAATATGTTCATCAAAATCATAAAAGAAAACTTTCTCAACCTAAATATATGCCAATGAAAGTACAAGAAGCTTACAGAACACCAAATAGAGTGGACCACTAAAGAAAGTCCCCTCGACACATAATAATCAAAACACCTAATATACAGAATAAAGAAAGAATATTAAGAACAGCAAATGAAAAAATCCTAGTAACATATAAAGCCAAACATATCAGAATTACACCTGACTTCTCCATGGAAACTCTGAAGGCCAAAAGGTCCTGGATAGATATTCTGCCAACATGAGGAGATCACGAATGCCAGCCCAGAATACTATACTCAGCAAAGCTTTCAATCACTATTGATGGAGTAACCAAGATATCCCATGACAAAACCAGACATAAACAATACACATCAACTAATCCGGCCCTACAAAAAGTTGTGGAAGGAAAACTCCAACCCAAGGAAATTAACTACACTCACAAAAACATAGGCAAGAGATAATCCCATTTTACCAACAGCCAAAAGAAAACTGGGTGGAAATTTACACACAATACCACGACCACCACCAAATCCAAAACAAACAAGAATTGACAATCACCAGCCATTAATATCCCTCAATATTAATGGTATTAACTCGCCTATAAAAAGACACAGGGTAAATGAATGGATACAAAGACAGAATCAATCCTTCTGCTGCACACAAGAAACATACCTCAACATCAAAAACAGATGTCACCTCAGTGTTAACAACTTCTCAACTAAAAGGACACAAGAAACACACGGGTGTAGCAATACATATATGTAACAAATTAGATTTTAAACTAAAATCCATCAAAAGATGTGAAGAAGGTTATTTCTTATTCATCACAGGAGAAATCCATCAAGACAAAGTCACAATTCTGAACATCTATGCCCCAAATACAAAGGACCTACATTTGTAAAGAAACATTACCAAAACTCAAATCTCACATAAAACCTCACACACATATAGTGGGAGATTTCAACACCACACTCTCAACACTAGACAGGTCTACCAGAGAGTAGCTTAACAAAGAAACAAATAAACTAACAGAAATTATGACCCAATTGGTTTAACAGACATTTGTGGAACATTCCATGCAAACACAAAAGAATATAACTTCTTCTTAGTGCCACATGGAATCTTCTCTAAAATTGACCACCTACTTGGCAAAATAGTAAACCTCAAAAGGTACAAAATTAGCATAACCACCTGTTTCTTATCAGGCCACCGTGCTTTAAAGTTAGAATTCAATAACATCACAAATTGCAGAAAACCTACAATCTCATGGAAATTGAATAATGCACAATTGTGACATTCCTGGGTCAAGGAAGTAATAAAGAAATTAAAGACTTTCTGGAATTCGATGAAAATGATGACACAATATACCCAAACTTATGGAACACGTTGAAAGCAGTGCCACGAGCAAAGTTCATAGCCCTGAGTGCCCACATGAAGAAAGTGGAGAATAGTCACACTAGAGAATTAACAGCACAATTGAAAGTTCCAGAACAAAAGGAAGCAAACTTACACCGGAGGAGTAGATGCCAGGAAATAATCAATTTGAGGGCTGAAATTTATAATAAGATAGAAACTAGAAAAACAATACAATGAATCAATGTAACATAGGGTTGGTTCTTCAAGAAAATCAACCAGATAGACAAACCTTTATCCAAACTAACCAAAAGACAGAGAGAGAGAATATGCAAATTAACAAAATAAGAAATGAAACAGGAGAAATAACAATGGACACAGAACAAATACAGAGAATCTTTAGCTCATACTTTGAAAAACTGTACTCCACAAAATTAAAAAAAATTTAATGGAAATGGACAATTTTCTGGATAGATTTCACTTGCCAAAATTAAATAAAGATCAAATAAGCAATTTAAATAGACCTATAATCCCTAATGAAATTGAAACAGTCAACAAAAATCTTCCAACCAAAACTAGCCAAGGGCCAGATGGTTTCAGTGCAGAATTCTACCAGAAATTCTAAAAACAGTTAATACCAATACTTCTCAAAGTCTTCCATACAATACAAAAGGGTCATTGCAAACTCTTCTTACGAGGCTACAATAACCCTGGTACTCAAGCCAGACAAAGACACAACTAAGAAACAGAATCTCAGACCAATATCCCTCATGAATATTGATGCAAAAATACTCAATAAATGGAGGGATGGTTTAACATATGAAAATCCATAAACATAATCCACCATATAAACAAACTGAAAAAAGAAACACCAAATGATCATCTCACTAGATGCTGAAAAGGTCTTCGACTGCTCAGGGATAACAGGAACATTTCTAAACATAATAAAAGCAGTATACAGCAAACCAACAGCCAACACCAAACTAAATGGAAAGAAGCTTAAGGATATTCCTCTGAAATCAGAAACAAGACAGGGCTGCCAGCTCTCTCCATATCTTTTCAATATTGTACTTGATGTACTAGCTAGATCAATAGACAACAAAGGGAAATCAAGGGGATAAAATTGAAAAGGAAGAAATAGAACTATCACTATTTGCAGATGATATGACAGTTTATACAAGTGACCCTAAAAACTCTACCAAGGAACTCCTACAGATGATAAACACCTTCAGCAAAGGGGCAGAATACAAGATTAACTCAAAAAAATAGTAGCCCTAGTATATACAGACAATAAAAGGGCTGAGAAAGTAATCAGAAAAACATAACCATTTACAATAGCCACAAACAACATAAAATATCTTGGAATAACATTTACCAACAAGTGAAAGACTTATATAACAAGAACTTTGCGTCTTTAAAGAAAAAAATTAAAGAAGATACCAGAAAATCCCATGCCCTTGGATAGGTAAGATAACCATAGTAAAAATGGCAATCTTGCCAAAAGCAATCTACAAATTCAATGCAATCCCCATTAAAATCCCAGCACAATTCTGCACTGATCTTGGAAGGCTAATAATCAACTTTATATGGAGAAACAAAAGACCTGGGATAGCCAAAATAACCCTGACAATAAAGAAACTTCAGGAGGCATCACCATCCCCAACTTTAGAGCAAAGGATTACCAGTCTACAATTCACACCACCAGAAAAGCTAGGAAACAAGGACGACCCTAAGAGTGACAGACATGGTCCCCCAGAAAAGGGGAAAGAGCCAAGATCTCCTGAGAAAATGGGAGTATGGAGGGAGGAGAAAAGGAGTAAGGAGAGAGAGAAGGGGAAAAGAGCAGAGCAGAGGAGAGGAGAGAAGAGGAGAGGAGGACATGAGTGAGCAGGAAGACTGAGTAAGGGGAAGAATAGAAGAGAGCAAGAAAAGAAATACCATAATAGAGGGAGCCATTATAGATTTAAGGGAAAATGGCACTAGTATAATGCAAAGAGGTCTACAAGGATTAACCCACCTAACAATATAAGCAAAAGTAGAGAGGCTACCTTTAATCCCCTTCCACAGTAATGAGATTGATAAATTCCTTATATGTCATCATAGAGCCTTCATCTAGTAGCTGATGGAAGCAGAAGCAGACAGCCACAGCTAAACACTAGCCAAACTCCTGGAATCCAGTTATAGAGAGATAGGAGTGATGAGCAAAGGGATCAAGACCAGGCTGGAGAAACCCACAGAATCAGCTGACCTGAACAAGGGGAAGCTTATGTACTCTAGTCTTATAGCTGGGAAACCAGCATAGAACCGACCAACACCCCCTGAATGTGGGTGTTAGTTAGGAGGACTGGGCAGTCTATGGGGCCTCTGGTGATGGACCAGTATTTATCCCTAGTATACAAATGGACTTTGGGAGTCCATTCCACATAGAGCAATACTTTCTCAACCTAGACACATGGGGAAGGAACTAGGTCCTGCCCCAGATGATATGTTAGATTTTGAAGGCCTCACCTTTCTTGGGGAGCAGATACGGGATGGGCTGGGGTTTGGTGGAGGCGATAGGTGAAGACGGGAGGGTGAGAGAACTGGGATTGACATGTAAAAATATTTTTATTTCAAATTTAAATAATAAAAGGAAAAAATATAGCAATTACTTACACACACACACACACACACACACACACACACACATTTGTAAAAACAAGCCAAATAATTTTAATTCTCCCTTTCCAGTAAGCAATTTCGCATTGATTTACATATATTGTTTTAACCAAAATGATGAAATGATTTTTTTTCTATTGAAAAACTCATGGCAAATACTTATTTTAAGGGTCTGTGCTAATTATGATGAGATTGTTATTTTCCCATTTGTACAGATTTAGCTCATTAGAACTTTAATCTTTTTCCTTCAGCCCACAGACAGAATGTAACCTTTTTCTCTAATTATGAGAGTAAAACTGACTGTTTAAACAAAGTTCAAATCACAGTAACTATAAGCCTTGACCAACATGATGCTTTACAAAAACAAAGCCTGGAAAGGGTATCAAATCTGCAATGCACTGAAGGGGATTCATAATCACTCATGAAAGTCATTTGGCTTTTGCTTGGTGGCCTCATGAAAATGTGATGTTAAATTCTAATTGCAATATATAACATCATGATGCCTAGCCAGCCAAATTCAAAGGATATTTAGTTTATAATTCTCTATCTCCAAATGCTTTGCTGGGTCATTTATAGAATTGAGTCTTAATGGTTAGAAATTAAATTAGAAAGAAAATATGCATCATGCTCCTACTTGACTCAAATGAAAAGTTTTTTCTCCAGTTAAGTGAACCATATTTCTCTTTTCAATATTTAGCAAGAAAAAAAAAGAGAGAAAGAAAGACTGGATTTAATGGAGTGAGAACATTATGCTGCTTTTTCTCATCCATTAGTTCCTGTCTTAGAGCAAGCACAGTGAAATATTCCTCAACCAGGTCCATAGCTGGAATTCACTAAAGGCTCTTTACTTTTGCTGCACACCAATAGGCATTGACTTAGTGTTTGTTTTCAACAGGGTCCAACCTAATTAAGAAGAAATATAAAAGGTATCTCTTACAGGCTTTCAAAGAAAGAATAAGTCACATATAATGTTGATGGATCAAATGAGCAGTAAACACTTATGGGCAAGAAAATGAAAAGAGTGTCCCTTGGCACATTCACATGGAATTTAGCCACTGACTTAAAGCTATATCTATACTAATAGTTCAAAGATGAATTTGCAGGTAAGAGGCTACAGTGATAACTCCGGGTTAAGAGTGCTAGCTGCTGTGCCATGGGAGCTGAGTTCAGTTCACAGCACCCACATCAGATGTCAGATAGCTTATATCTTCCTTTAACTCCAGATCAAGGGGACCACTCCTGGCCTCTTCATCCACACATGTGGCTTATATTCACACAGACACAGACACACACACACACACACACACACACACACACACACACACACACGAACACCCACACTCGCAAGCATATACTCACATATACATAAATAGTTTTTAAAAGGAAGTTGCAGGTAAACTAGAATTTAAAAATATCTAAACTAATTTGTTGTATATACCAATTGTTTCTAATCTGTAGATTTAGGTTTTAAGGATATACAAATGAGTACATTGAACACATGAAGAACTATTTTGAGTAAGAACTCAAAATTTTAATAAAGTGTTTTAATGAACTCTTAGCAGATATCATTGATTTTTAAAATCAATTTTATATTACTGCATAGCTATTAAACGATTCTATCATTCAGCATTTAATATATAAATTATTTCTTTATATATAAGAAATTAGCTTATATATATAGGTAGGATAGTACATTTCATATTTTTATGAGTATTTATTTATGTGTTCAAAAGTCTAAGTTAACTACTAATTTAAGCCATGTAATGGATAATCTACACAGTACTGAGTGAAATTTTTCAAACAAATTAATCTTTGAGTTGAACAATTGTGGATGTGTTTACAGATTTGTACAATAAGTCTCCATAACATTGTTGTTATTTCTAATCAGCATCCTTGGATTCACTGGAGGGGTTAGACATATGCCTTAAAAGATGAAAATATCAATTAGTATTCATATATATCTTCTTTAAACAAGTAACAACTCTTTGATCCAGGAGTAGTTATTCCTTTTTATTGATATTGAAACTGAGGTTTGGAGATATTCATTGACTTATGCTTTGTTTGTGATGGACCTGGAAAAGAATCTGTAGCAACTGTTTCCAGAGTCACTGTGACATTTCTGGCATTATAATTATGTAATTACTGATAAAATGAGTTATCTGAAATGTTATTAAAATAGAATTTTTGTAGTGTTGATAGGGTTAGCCACTGAACCAAGGCCTTGTGCCTGCTAAGCCAGGGTTGTGCCATGAAGCTTTACATCTTTCCCCCAGCTTCCTAAAACAGACTTTTGAAATATTGTAGAGTTAGAAACAAAACCCACTGTTTACTATTATATTTGTGCATGAAGAAATTATATAGATAATATCAATGCCACAAATATTTACTCATTTAGCTGCCTTCCTCATCATCCAGAGGAAGCAAGAAATACTCTAGAAATTATCTAAGTAGAGCAGGTTACCTGAGATAAAAAGAAGCAACAAACAAGCAAAGGCCAAGGGGTTGAGATTGAGATCAGAGAGTGAGAAGCACAGGAACCTGGAAGACAGCAAGGACCAGACAAAATGGGAATGGCTGGGCTTCTCTGCAGAGGAGAAATGCCATGCAATATGTGGATAACTTCCATTGCTGGCTGGATTTTTAGTTTGGGGAGTTATGTCATTATGACAAAAACACCTCTTAATTCATCTGTCAGCAAGAGCTAAGATGCTACCTAAATTTTTATGTCTGCTCCCAGAAATCACTTCCTAAGTTCACTTAGGAAGCTCAGGTCATGCATCGTGTTCATTACAGCAGAAACTAAATGTTTCTGCTCTGACGGAGAACATAGCCACTCCCAAAGCCTGGAAGAAGGCATGCCTAGTGTTAATGAGTCACCAGAAATACCTCTGGAAATGAAGGCACAAATGATTACATTTCATTTCTAGGATGACACACAGCTCCAAATCTTGCTAGTAAGAATGAAAAATGAAACATTGTATAAAAGCAAGTTCTTAGGAGGTAAAGTTGTGTTCTTGGGCTGATAGAGTTTCACTGTTCAAGAACAATGGCTGCTCTTACAGAGAAAGTACCCACTACATCATGGCTTACAACTATCTATATTATCGTATGTGCTCGTCTGTCCTCTAGTAGCACCAGGCATGCAAGTGGAATACATGCACACATGCAGGGAGAAAGACTCATCCACATATAAAATACATATAAATAGCAATAAGAAAAAGAATTAACTACTCTCTTGTTATGTGTACTCATCTTGCCAGCTTGTTCCCACTTCTACTTCAGCCGCAAATAACACACAGAGACTCCATTAGTTATAAGGCTGTTGGCCAATGAGTAGGGCTTCTTATTAGCTCTGTCTTAATTTCTATCCTATTTCTATCAATCTATGTATTTCCACGTGGTGTTATCTTACCAGAGAAAGGTTAGTACTTGGATGGGAGACTGCCTGGGAATATCAGGTACTGTCAGGAGTAATTGTGTCTCATGTCAACGGAGTACTAACATTAAAATATTTAAATGCCATATTCTGCAGATCTATGAAGTGTTTGAAGATCAAACATCTATGCTGTCTGAAGCTTGTCTAGGGTGCATGTGTTTCTAGCAGCTGAGTGCCTGCTTTGGTTGTAGGTCTGTGGATAACTATTAAATGAGAGGACTTGATTCTAATTTTATTTATTTATTTTAAAAATCTAAGGATACGATATATAGACAATATTTATGTAGCTTACTAGGATCAACATATTTAACCTATTTATGCTTAATAACACACTGAAATTGTGAAATTGAACAAAAGCAACAAAACAGAGTAAGAGCCCAAAAGAAAGCATAGGAAAAAGAGAATCACCTGTTTGCACACTCAGGAATCCAATAAAAAATAAGTTGGAAGCCATTTAATTAATATATATATATATATATATATATATATGTATATATATGCAAAGTACTTGCAGGGTAAAAAGAGAAAAGACAAAAATATAAATAAAATAAAATAAAAATTTTGTTTTTAATAAGATCAAAGTAAAAAAAAATAATAAATGGACCCCAAAGAGCCTTGTTGATATATCTACATGAAAGAAGGAACCTTGAAATACATCATTAAGTTCTTTTTCTGTTAGCTGTCTACTGCTCTGTATGCTGCCTTCCTTTCACAGTGGTTTGTTTTCAAAGAGAGACTTCCTTGTGAAAAACTAAATTTTCACTTGTGATTATCAATTGGAGATTGCTTATGGGTTAGGGGAGGGGACATGTGTGCACCCCTTTAAGCTCTAGGACTCTAACATGTGAAGACCACTACATCCCTGTACATGCTACCTCAGTCTCTGTGAAGTCAGAGGTACATCCACCATGTTGATTTAGAGCAATTTGCTTTCTTGGTGTCCTCCACCCTTCTTTATCCTTTAGAAGAGAGTACAATAAGTATGTGTCAAGTGCCTACTATCCTGTTAGTATATCCATTAGAGTCAATTGGCCTTCAGCATTAAACTTGATATTGTCCAATTCCAGGTTCCTTTCTAACTTAATTTTCTGTTCATTTATAAAAGAAGAGCAGGTTAAGATAACAGAGGAATGTGGGGTCATTTTGTACATGGCAAGTAGAACAAGGAATATTGAAGGGGACAAGATTGGGTAATGGGGATATTTGAATATGATCAAAACATATCATATACATATGCAAATATGTCACATAATGAAACTATATTAAGAAAAGTATACGCTAATAAAAATTTGAAAATAAAAACTCAAAATGAGATGATAACAATTGTGTGACTAAAATATTTTTAATCTATTCTGGTAAGCCAGGAATTATAAATAGTACCTAAAGAAGGGAAGTTGATAAAATTATGAATTTGTGTTTACTGGTGTGTCCCTGTTCTGTAGTAAGTCACTGACGAACCCAAGTCAGTAGGCTGAATAGAAACTGTGTGAGCCTAGAAAGTGGTCCAGTTAATAGCAAACGATGTTTTCAGGAATAAGGTTTACATACTGATCTGGAAAATTGTATGTCAAGTTGACATGAGCTAGAGTTGCTAGAGAGAAGAGAACCCCAATTTTAAGAAATGCCTCCAGAATATCAGGCTGTGGGCAGACAAGCTTGTAGGACATTAATTACTGATTGGTGGTTGAGGGTCCAGCCCACTGTGGTTGGAAACACATCTGGCCTGGTAGTCCTTAGTTCTAGCATAAAATTGGCTGAGCTAGCCATGAGGAACAAGCCAGTAAGAACTCATCCATGTTTCCTTCATCAGTTTCTGCCCACTTTTAGTCCCTACCTTGGATTTCCTTGGTGGACTATGATTTAGGATATGAAAGCCAAATAAACCCTTTCCTCCCTATGTTGATTTTGGCCATGGTGTTGCATCACAGCAGTAAAAAACTAAAAGACATACTTTTAAGAACATAATACTTAATTTGACTAGAATTGAAAAAATAGCTGGCTCAGTTTTTAAACCAATAATGGTTCCCTCTTTTATGTTCTCTCTCTCTCTCTCTCTCTCTCTCTCTCTCTCTCTCTCTCTCTCTCTCTCTCTCTCTCTCTCTCTCTCTCTCTCTCTCTCTCTCTCTTTTCTGTCTTTTATTCCTACCCTGACTCAATCTTCCTAGTCGCATGTGCTTTTCTCTCCTCCCCTTCTCTTTTTCCTAGCTTTTTGGGTCTAGAGACCTACAAGACTGACTCCAACTAACAATTTGAGCAACCGTGGAAAGGCTACCATAAATGCCCTTCCCTGATAATGAGATCATCAACTACATTATCCACCATCATGGAGCCCTCATCTAGTACCTGTTGAAAACAGAAGCAAACACCCATAACTAAATACTGAGTCCAACTGGAATCCAGATGCAGAGAGAGAGAAGACAAGACTAGGTTGCAGAAACACACAAAGACAGCTGTCCTGAACAAGGAGGAGCTAATGGGCCCCTCAAGACTGATAGCTGGGAATCTAGCATGGGACTGACTCAGACACCCTGAATATGGGTCTACGCTGAAGGACTGAAGAGTCTAAGGGACCTCAGACAGTAGAACCAGGATGTATTTCTGGTATACAAAAGGACCTTGGGAACACATCTCCTATGGAGGGATACTCCCTTAACCTAGAGTTAAGAGAGAAATCCTAGTCCCTACTCCAAATTACTTGGCAGATTTATATGACCCCACCTGGATAGCATATCCTTACATGTAGAATGGGGGTGAGAGGAATGGGAGGGGAGGGTGATCAGGGTACATGTGAGGGGGGAAAGAGGGTAAGAGGTAGGTAGGGAGGGAAGGAGAAGAAAATGGGATTGACATATAAAAATTTTAAATTGTATTATTAATAAAAATATAAAATAGAAAAACAGCTGGAAGAATTTGTAAGCAAGGTATATCAAGTACAAAAAATAGAGTAATATGTCCTTAGATGTGTATATATGTAACAAAAAACTTCAAGATTCATCTTACAATGTGAAATACATTTTTATAGGGCGGTAGTATAATGATGAGTATAGACATTGAAATACAGCAAGATTATGAAATGCATATGAATAGTGTCTACCTGTGGACACTTTTCTATTTTAGCAACTTATAGAAATTATACAAAACCTGTTTAAGTCATTGTTAGTTTATCATTAGAAGTTTAAAGAACTTTTAAATGATACTATTACATCTGCAAAACCATATGATTATCTGTAATTTGGAAAGAATAAGAATATAAGTTAAAGGCAACTGTGTAAGTTATTTAAAATGTGACTGAACCTTGTCAGCTGCTTTCAAGATTCATCAACTCAGTGAGATCTGACCCCAGACATTATTCTACAATCTACAAGTCTACCTTAAAAGAGCAAAAAAAAAAAAAAAAAAAAAAAACCTTGAGACAAAGATCCATTACCTGAACTACATTACTACATTTATTTAAGTTTTTTAAAAAAGAAAATTATTAAAATTCATGTTGAGGCTGGAGAGATGACTGATTTACCAAAGTGCTTTTCACACTAGCATGAGGACCCGCACTTGAATCTCTAGCCCCCATAGAAAATCCCAGGGATTAAGGATTCCTGAAGTCCTTTGGCTATATAGTCTAGTGAATCAGTAAGCTCCAGCTTCAATGGAGACATGGTCTCAGAAGGATGGGTTGGCAGAGAGATAGAAGGAAACATCCATGGTCTACCCTTTCATTGTTAGGTCTCCACATGCATCTGAACACATGTGAACACACATACACATATACAGATATACACACACATAATCTCACATATACACAAATACACATGCATGATCACACACATGGACATACATGATCACACATATACTCACAAACATGATCACATGCACATGTATACTTGGTCAAAACATGTATATGTATATATATACATATATATGTATATATACATATATATGTATATATATATATATGATCTTATACACACACATGATCATACATATGATATGTATATGAAGGTTAAGCTGTAAGCGAAGAAGAGCAAAGATTTCTGACTTTCTAGATCTATTCCAGATGCCAGAGAGTGAGCGTCCACTGCTCATCCTCTAAGAACAAACAGAAAATCTCAACTAAGGATGCAGAGAAAATAGTACCTTACTATATAAAAAGAGTCAATGTTTTTTTTTAAGAACATGATCAATAGAAAATATATTCAACATTCATCTGTAGTAGTCCAGTTTTAAATAGAGGGGCACAGAGTTTGGGAAAAGGTGTTTTGGAGAAATTAAAGCTAATTGCTGAGCTAAATGTGCTTCTCTTGAATTTCTTACACACAAATGAGGTACTTCCAGATTAATTAACGTTACTTCTGAGGAACTGGGAGTGAGTCCAAGTTCTAACTTTCACTCCCATGGAAAATATCCTTCCAGCTCTGTTCTTGGGCACAAGATTCTACAGATACTGAAATGTGATACACATAGGAGCAGAGAAATCATTCTTACTCACTAGATCTTTCTCAAGGATGGCAGAGTGTATTTGATATTCAAAATAGACTATTCAAACCTAAACAGATGAAAACAGATCTAGGTACCGTAATCTCTGATTCTATGGCTTTCAACACCATTTCATCACCAATCAAGAATATTTGCTTGTGACCTAGGATGCTGCTGTATTGTATTATAAGACTTTATTTGTAAGTTTAAGAGCCTGAGTGCTGTATCTGTAAAGCTTACTAAATATGAACAGAAAAATTAAAAGTTTAGTGCACTAGCTGCTACAGCAGCATTCTCTCTCCCATTGGCTCCTTAATAGATATCTCACCTTAAGTATGAAAGAAATATGGCAATAAATAACCAAGTTAACTAAGCAAGTTTGTATATGAGCTTTGCTGCTAAGATTGTGTATTCTGCTGCCAAAGATGTTTTTTTTTTTTTTTTTTTTTTAAAGTTAGGATTCTGTTGGGGAATAGGTACAAAGACAAGATGCTACCAACCATGATCTTCCTAGCTGTCTCTTCAGGCACTACACCAATTTCTCAGTTACTTAAACTCAGATTTAAACTCAGCTGTTCAGTGATGGCCAAAATGCCTACCCTTTATTACAATTTAAGCTTCCTCAGAGAGTTGGAGGAAGAGCAACAAACTGGCCAGTTCCACCACTGTAGGCAGGGCTGGTGAAAATGGAACCAGCAAGGAGTCTGTCTTTCTTTGAAATAGGAGAGGAGGTCTAATTTATTTACAGAGGAGCTTGGGGGAGATATATTCAACTACTGTATGTGTGACCTAGGACAGATGGCAACAACAACTTAGCAATGACTCCTTCTCTAGAACAAAGATTCCTGCTGGGCAGGATTAATTCTGGGAATTAGAGAAAATCAGGCAGCTATTTGCAAAAATATATGTGTTAAACTACCTGAATTTGTTTCAAAGCATCATAGAACACACACACACACACACACACACACACACACACACACACACACACACACACACACACACACAGAGAGAGATAGAGAAAGAAAGAGAGAGAGATTGAGGGAGGGAGGGAGAGAGAAAGAGAGAGAGGCAGAGAGAGAGAGAGCACAATAGCAAGAACTAAAAATATAAATGAAATTTTCCAAAAGAGAAAGTAATATGTAATATTTAGTAACATTATCTAGTAATGTATAAGGATTTTTAATGTGTCAGATTACTATCTGCCAAATTTTATTTGATCCTGTGACTGCAAAATCTTGGAGGCACTTCCTCTTAATTCTGTTTTCTTCAAAATAAAAAAATTATTAATAACTATGAATGGGTTATAGGTTGTGTCAAAGATTACACTAAAAATTGTCACATAAGTTATTTGAATACAAATACACAGAAAAAAATGACTTGAAAAGAATAAAAATACTCCATACCCAATTAATGCTATATAAAAATATGAAAAATCTCAAACAATAAATGATCAGTAATGCTATAAACATTGTTAGGATACTTAGAAAACCATCTTGCAAAAATAATTTTGTCATAACCTGACCAGAACCTATGAACAAAGCTTCTAAGGTAATTAAAAATAAATAACCCAAAATTTCAAAGCTCACACAGATACATAAGAATAAAAACATATAAAAATTTCTGTATTTATTTCATAAAATATGCAAATTATCCACAATTCCCAAATACACTGCTTTAAAGTACAAGAATGTGTATTTGTCATCCCCAAAGCCAGTACTTACTGCTGTCAACTGATTTGGCAGGGAGAAGTAAAAATAACAAACATTAGCAAGCCAAATTTTTCTATTTATCCTCCCAGCTACAGAGAAAAAAAAAACAAAAAAAACAACAATAACAAAAAAGCACTTTTCATTTCTTTTACTCTAGGGAATTAACAAGATACAATACTCACCAGTTCCTAACTAATGTCAATTCATTCAACCAAATGCAAGATATCAAAACTGGAAGATTCTAGAGATTAACAACTTGTTCATGTGTTGTGAGTCACAAAAATAATCAAGGCTAACCAGGGTAATTCTGAGTCTTCAGCTTGTTTGTCACTGGCAAAGCACAGAACACAGGTATCATCTTTACCACAGTGAATCACAGTACAATGGTCTACCCAGAAAAATTAAAATTAATGATAGCACTTTCTGTATCCACACACTTTAACTCTTTATCAACGGGAGAATTGAATTGATGGTCATAGAATTGACATTTGGTGAGTAGAATGGCATCCTGTGGGATGGATTTGTATTTTTTTTTTTGTTTTAGTAACTGCTTTAATGCATCTTCATGACTGCAGTTTGCTAAAACTTTGAAATATTTCTGGCTGATGTTCAAACATCGTTGCCATATCAGCACTGTGGAGTCACGAAGGCCTCCATGCCTCCCTGAGCCATCTGAAGATCTAGCATCAATGGGCTAAAGATTTCTAAGCAAATAGTTTCTAGAGTTTGGAAGCTCAGATACAATCTTCCTGCACCTGCACAACTGTAAGCCATGGGCCTTGACGAAGATATTTTAAAGGAGTGGTTCTCAATCTCCCCAATGATGCAACCCTTTAATATAGTTTCTCATGTGTGATGAATCCTCCAACTATAAAATTATTTTTACACCTAAAATTTTGTACTTTTATGAATCATAATATATTTTTGATGGTCTTAGGTGACCCCTGAGAAAGGTTTGTTTAAACCCCAAATGAATTGGGACCCACAGACTGAAAACCACTCTCCTTTTTGATCAGATATGTCACTCCCCTGTCCTCAATTAAACTGGGATTTCCTCATAAATCTTACTATGGAAGAAGGTTAGGGCTAAAACTTGTTGCCATCTAAAGAAGGAGCTTGTCACCCAGGAAATAATTTCACTTATCTGACTGCCTTGCAGAAAGACTGGAGTCCAGACAATCATGGCAGGACAGTGACACACAAGAACACACTCTGAACTCAATTGCTAGATTATGCACACCTCCTACCATCTATCTCCTCCCTGTGTTAGAATCCAGGATATGGGTGTTAGGGGTGGGTGTCATTGAATGTTTTTGCTCCTCTTTCCCATGTGGCCACACTAAGCAAATCTTCTTTTTCTGCCTTCTTTTTTTTTCTCTAAATGGTCTATTATGGATTGGTGGTCAAATATGACTTGTTAGGGAGCTATTAAGGCAAACTCTCTGACCTTAACTGTGATAACAAAATACCTTTGACTGGATCAAGCTTTGCACTTTCTCCAGCATTTTGATTACAACTTCTAGGTACTTTGAGTGCAAGAGATCGATGCACAAGAGACTGACTAGCTAGCAAAAGTTTAAAATCATGTCTAAATTGGAAATAGGAAACATATTTCTGTGACTATATTAGAAGGGACCCCAACTATGGAACAGATGTGAAGATAAATGAGAATAATGACAACCATGGGTTTGAAACTGAAAACCTATTTTTGTAGACACAAATAAAAATGGAAGCATTTGCCCTGTAAGGTGAGGACTTTACAATACAAACCACATGTTTTAATGTTGTCAGGTCTATTTCTCATTGGTCAGAGTTCACACAATATGTTCTACATTTGCACCCTCTTGAAGATCTACCTATCCACTTGCAGAGTCATTGTTTTCTGTGCAGATCTCTTGAGGGTGGGGGTTGATATCTCACATTTACTTATAATCTCAGTGGTTCTTGAACAAAAATAGAGATTCCCACTATCACTATACTTTCCACTTAAAGCTCAATTAACAACCTGATGGGGGATGTCATTCTGTATATATGTTTCTCATACTGGTTAATGAATAAAGCACTGTCGGCCAATAGGAAAGCAAGATAGGAGGAACTAGGAGACAAGGAGGAAAGAGGAAGTAGTAAGGAGGAGTCAGCATGTAGAGACCAGAGAGAACAGAGATGGGGGTGTTTCTCTGGTAGGATGAGACCACGTGGAAGTACTTAGATTAGTAGAAATGGGTTAATATTTAAGATAGAGCTAATCGATAAGAAATTAGTAACTGGCCATCAGCATTATATCAAATACAGGGTCTCTGTGTGTTACTTGGGGGGGCTGGCGTGGCAGGACTGACCAGCAGAGAAAACACACTTGCTACAGCAACCATTCTTTTTTGTATTCTTCTTTTCTTTGTTCTGTTTTAGTTGTGTGTGTGTGTGTGTGTGTGTGTGTGTGTGTGTGTGTGTGTGTGTGTTATTACATGCCATGGAATGTACATAGAGCAGCACCTCACATGAGTCTATTCATTCTACCTTCAATGAGGTGGACCCTCCTTTTTTGACTTCTGTGTATGTTAAGCTAGGTAGCTTACAAGCTTTGGGAGATCTTCCCATCTCTGCTTCCTATCACCTTTCAGAAGCATTGGAATCATAGACATATGTTACTGTGCCTGTCGTTTTTGGTGGGATTTAAGTTCAAACCCTCCTGGTTGTATGGAAAGCACTTTACCCAGAGAGCCATTTTGCTGTGAGATTTTCCATCTAAATATATTCATTAGAAATAGTACACTCTTAACACACTGGTAATGCTTTCAACCATACATGAGAAATTAAGAGAAGTAACCTCTCCTGCAGATGCATGCATGAATTCAAGCATGTTTTTAGTGTGATAGTAGTGGTAATAGGGGAGAGTGCGTGGGTGGGTCGTCATTAAATTTCAATATTTTGCATCTCAGAATTTTATCAAAATCTTTATCTTTCATAGTAAGAGAAAAGAAATGGAAATTTTCTGTACCTTTCTTTGATTCATGATTTTTGTGAAATATAAGATATACATACATAGATATATAGACACACACACACACACACACACATACACACACACACACACATACACACACACAGCTTATAGGTTTGAGGATTCTATATCCAAAGAAGGCAGAACAGGATTAACATAGAAATTGTCCTGAAGGTAGCTTACCTTGCGTTTGGTTCTGCCTTACCTGATACTATGGCTTATTCTTACAAAGTTTGTCATTATGATGGATTTTCTATTTAGCAGAAGAAAATTTCTGAGATCACCTTGAGTTATTAGTGACCACTCTAGTTGCACATGCTATCATTGACATTAAAGTTACATCAGTATAAGACTTGATTTCAAGTCCTAGGGAAGGGCCAAGAAAAGCCATGTCAGCTGAATGGACAGATCAGTTACTTAACACTTGTTGTATTTCCCTAGTGAGAAGCATTCTTGGCAATTGCTGTCAGCCCTCTCCTAGGAGCTGCCTTTAAGCCTTATTTGTTGTCCTTTCTGTGTCTTTTTTTTTCCTCAAGGGACCCAAGATGAAACTCAGTGAGTTCATTTTCCACTGACATCTTGTCAAGGAGGTCAGACACTAGCACAGATGAATACCTCTTGGACAGGTCTTCACACAGTGTTAAGTAGGGCACTGCTGCCTTCCTTTAGTGGCAAGTTCTTTCCTTTCTTTTACTAAAGAATATTCTTCAAGGTTACTCCATGGAATATATTAACTACAAGGCATGATTCTGAAGCCATTCATTCAGAACTTCTTTCCCACTTTTGATTGCTAAAATCAGAGCTTCTCATAGTCAAGAGGCTGTGACAAATATCAAAAGGAAACCCACACTCTCAGTTTACAAGATCTAGTCATCAATAAAAGAAATTATAAAGTCTGTTTTCAGAGAAATCAGTTAACTTTAAAGTTCACACAGATGTCCCGCCCCCTTGGGCTATTTCACATTTATTTGTTTTGTGTTTTTCTCTTTATTTCTGTAATATATAGATATTAAAATAAGTCATATAATGGTTCTTACCAGATGGTGTAAACACTATAAATATCAGATAAATAAGGAAATGACAAAGCAAATGGGGACCAATTGATGAAATATTTGCAAACTGCCTTGAATGGATACCACACTACAGTAAGAGTCACAGGCAGATTACACATGTCTAGAAAATACATGAGAACATGTGTTAACTAGAGATACCAGAGAAACCTTCTCTTGAGTACAGGATAATGTGTATTTATGACAATTAGCAAATGGCCCAAGAGATAACTAAAAACTTGTAGGTTTTTGTATTCTTAAACCCCATGTACATATGTTTTTACTATATGTGCACATGATGCACACACACACACACACACACACACACACACACACACACACACACAGACAGACATACCATACTGCTCTCCATCATTAAACAACATGCTAAGTCTTATTAGAAGTTTGTCCTTTTAGCTAAAAGACCATGAACATTGTATTTGCCCACTCAACATTCCTGTTATTCAGGACTGAGAAAAGTAGATATAGAAGTGAAGGCATTATCATTCACATTAAACTTCAGGAAGTGTTCAATGATAACCTTTCCATCTGTTTTACTGTCTTCCCCTCAGAAACACTATGTAGTGGTCATCCCATAAGCATGCCAACTGTGAACAATAAATTCCATCCCTGAGGGTCACATTCAGTTGGTAAACAGTAGACATAGTTGGTTACATTCAACTTTAACACCTGTGTATATACTATACTTTCTCATGATAATATTGTCTACAAAGGATTTAGAATGTTTAGATAAAAGTTGCCCTTGAAGGTCAATGAGCCTCAGTGGTACCTCTCTTTGCTATACAACAGTTTCTGTTTTATTTCACCTATGTCAGTCCTTAAATAGAAGAAAAAATACTTAATATCTGTTCTTGCAGTTTGCTGCTGACAACTGGGCTAAATTTGGCATCACAAGGAAGTGACATAACTGAGGCCAGCACATGTGCACTGCAGATGGTATTTAAGTAGTCACTGAGTGATGAAATCTTTAGAAAAGGATGCACAATGTGAGATTTCCTTCCCTTCTCAACACTCATGAAAGAAAAGGAAGTACATTTAAGACAAAATGAAATCATGTTAGGACAGAAGTGCTGATGTTCTATGAACTCACACAGTTGTAAATGTTTAAATTAGTTTCAGTTATCCGACCATATATTTCTATTATTTTTTTAATTTATAAAATTTCAGATTTTTCCAAGTTTATACATGCTTTTTGTTCCAGTAAACACTCAAACTTTGATCTTTGTATTTGTTAGGTTCTATGTATACAAAGGTTAAACATGACTTTCTGGCTCTCCCAGGATCTGCTCTGGAATCTAAATATATATATTTACATGGCATGTCACTTTCCATAGGAATCACACTTTATTTAGCAGATAAAAAAAGATGAAAATAACCATTTTATTTTAAATTTTATGTGTATTGGTGTTTTGAATGTATACGGCTAAGTGAGAGTGTTGAGTCCCTTAAAACTGGAGCTACAGACAATAGTGGGCCACTATGTGTAATGGGAATTTAACCTAGGATCTCTGTAAGAGCCACCCATGCTCTTAACTACCTAGCCATTCCTCCAGTCCCCCCAAATAACTCTTCACGTCTTTACAGATAAGCCACTCTGAAATCTCTACCTAGTAACTAGTAAAATACCTTAAGTGTTAGAACATATACAGAACAAACAGTATGTCGTTAATAAGAGCAGTATTATTTGGTCCTATATGTGTCCACACAATTATCTCATAGAAATCTCACAAAAAGAACATAGACCTACTTATTTTTAATAACTCTGAGCATATGCAGATAAAAGTCTTGCCATATCCAGTTAAGGTCGTTGCCTACTAATGAAGGCTGCACAGTTATGACCCCATAATGGCCTTTCAACTAAATAATTTGACTTTCCTACTTCAAAAACCTTTGAAGCCTCTCAATCATCATCCAAACCTGTTCTTCTCAAATTTTGTCTAACATAGTTCTATGACTGAGATATTCACTTTGTCTGCATCTGTGGCACTAACCACGCCCATTGTGGGTGGAGACAGGCGTGGAAGTGACATGGGGAACTAGGTCAGAGGAGGAGACCAGAAGTACTCTCTTGCTGGTGGGAGGCAGACAGGAAAGGATCCAGAGGCATCCTTGGGACCAGGAACCTGCTGGTGTTCATCTGTCTAGGTTGTGAGTCATTTCTCCCTGAATAAACATCTATTTGGCCTATTTATTTCTCCTGATCCTTATTACACCATGATAGAACTATAAGTTGGCTGGATACTCAAAGGCCAGACACCCAAGATCCAACCCGAATTTCAGCACTGCATTCCCTAGTGAGGTACTGCACTCCTAGCAAAAAATCATAGCAAGATAGTCTATTGTTCACATAATTTACTGGGAGACTGCCCTGGTAGAGGTGTTCTCAACCTGAGTGTGCCTCAGAATCACTACACAACCTAGATTAATTTTCCCAGTTCCCAAAATGACTTCCAGAATAGTATATATCTCATCATTTCTAACAATAATGCACTACATCTCTACGGAGCTACTCAGAATAAAATCAAACTCTGTTCTGCAGATAATAGGTTCCCCCACTTTCTAACTTAAAATATTTCCAAATTTTTATTCCTCAAACTGAAAAGTCTCTGTCTTCATTCTAAGTCTTGGCAGTATTATTAGCAGTCTATGAGATGACTGATATTCATTAATCAGGTCTGAACTAATGCCATTTCTCCTCAACAATTAACTACCAATAGGCTGACATATAGCATCAGCCTCTGAATTGTGTTCACCCTCTATACTTTCCTTTTAGTATCTAGCCAGTCTGAGATCCTCTGGTTCATTCCTAGACTTTCTTGTTTTTTATTACCTACAACCTCCCTTATCAGACTAAAACTTAGTAGATAGGAACTATATTTACAGGATCCAAAAATTGTCTACCCAGAGTAGACGTTCTACAAGTATTTTAAATAAATATATGAATAATATACATTGTAGTTGAAATTTTCTTTGGGCTGCCAACCAGCTCCCAAACAAAAACACTAAGACTTATCATTAATTATGAATAATTGTTCTTATCTTAGACATGTCCCATTAGCTCTTTCCCTAACCCTAACCCTAACCCTAACCCTAACCCTAACCCTAACCCTAACCCTAACCCAAACCCTGAAACCCTAACCCTAACCCTAACCCTAACCCTAACCCTAACCCTAACCCTAACCCTAAAACAAAAACACTAAGACTTATCATTAATTATGAATAATTGTTCTTATCTTAGACATGTCCCAATAGCTCTTTTTCTTATTTAGACCTCTTTCTATTCATCTATGTTTTACCTCAACGCTCTTATCATTTTATTCTGTATGTCCTGCTTTTCTTCTTACTATTATGTCTGGATTGCAAGCCCCTGATATCTCCCTGGTGGCTTTTTATTTCTTCTTCTAAGCTTAAATTCCTCCTCCTCCTCTTTATGCTTCCTTCCTGGAGGTCCAACATATAACCTTGTCTCTCTCTATTAGCTGTTTAGCTTTGTATTAGACTGATCAGATGGCAAGGTAAAACAGCAACCCATCTTTACACAATTAAACAAATATTCTGCAAAATAAACAAATGCAACACATCTTTACATAATTCAGCAAATGTAACACATATTTGCATAATTAAACAAATATTCCATAACAATACATTATCCAATTGAGAATATTTTATTTCTATAGCTTTCATTGTTCTACTATGTGTGAATTCTTGTTTTCTTTTAGGCTATACAAGATTAACAGTTTGTATAATAAGCACTCTAAAATAATCACTTGGATAGTGAATGGGTCAAAATAATCAGAATAACTTATGCCCAAAATACTTTTAATGCTCATCATAACTACATTTCATTTTGACATTGGAGCCAGCCATCAACAAGGTGGTTATTGAACAATACCACACTCACAATTAGTTATATAAATATACTATCTGCCTTATGGAAATCAACCATAAGGACATAAATAGTGGACTCAAAGCAGAACAGTCGATGAATCATTTAAGATGCAATCCTGCAAGTTTTGAAGTCAAGCATGCTCCTGGGGAAGCACTTAAATTAATGTCTACAAATGAAATATAATCAGTAAAAAATTACTGTATTCAGTAGATTTTGGTCTCCTAACTAGCAGCTCATACACACACACACACACACACACACGTATATATATATATATAATCAATCACATTTTAGAAATAAAAATAATTGGGCTCACTTGCAGAGATAAGAGATGAGAACCCCATAGTGGACTGTTAGTGCTGCAATTTAACAATCTGGAAGGTGATTCTGATGCTGACCCAAATTGGAAGGTCACTGAGAGAGAAGCCAATGAAATTTACTGAACTGTAGTGAGGGATGATGGAGATTAAGTTGAAAATTCAAGATTTAGAATAAATCTGTGGTCCAATATTCAGTATTCCACTATTGAGGACTCCTTGCTTCGTCAAAAATCTCTTCTTAAGCAAAATATAACACCTGCTTCTCCCCATCATGCTGAAGGAGGAAGCACACTCCACTAAAGCTCAGTGCCCTCAGAATATGAAACTATGCTCACTATGCTCAGGCTTGACTTGGTTTTCTGCTCAAATGTCTTGGCAGTCATTACATGTTTTGTCAAATGATGGAGTTTTACCTGCATGGCCTTAAATGCATATTTGATACTGTTCTGCAATGTCTGCAGAAGAAATGATGAGGAAGAATCAGGTCCCACAAAAGAGCATTCTAGCATCAATCTGCCTAGTGATGCAATCACTTCCTTTAATAAGAGGCCTGTAATTGTCACTCTCAATGGCATGATATGTCACTGCTGATTACTACAGAAGACAAAGATGTCTCAGAAGCAAAGTAAGACAAAACTCACTTCATATCCTGTGTGCTTGCTTGTTTCCTCATTAGGTGGGTGCCTAAAGTCTTTTATTGTGATTAATGACGACTGTATATCTCACATGCAAACACCCATGCTTGAATATCCATGCATGCATGTGTGTACACTTTATCCCCTTCTTTAAGACAGGCTTTTCATACAAATTAGAAGGCAAAGGCATTTCATCCTGGTATATTATTGGTTATCAGGAATCAAGAGTATAATTTATCCTACCACCTGGAATTGTTGAAATAGAAACTCGGACATAGATGAAGAGTTTCCCAAATTCTATTGCCTTTCTATTCTACAATGTAGACTAAACACTACGTAGCCAAATAAATATGCTTTATCTTATATTTTTACTAACTGTTCCCTGATTCGGATGAAGCAGTGTTGTGATTTTGTTTTTTATTTACTGAGATCAGTTTATTTATCTCTTAAGCTGTTTTTTCTCCCATATTAGCCCATGCTTTTCACTATCAATAGATGGTTCCTTATCTAAATCACTATTTAAACTAAAATTCAAGTCTCATTTTCCCCAAAATGTTGCTGAATTATTTTATGATTTTTTTTGGTGTTTCCTGAACTCCTATGCAGTATAGAGTTTTCCTGACCTAATTGCCATTTATAAAATACTTTCCCCAAAAATAATACATACTGTTACCACTTTTTTCAACCCTCTGCCTATTAACTTATTTTAGGTCAGGGATATTTATTGACTCAATTCCCATTCTCCACATAATGACTGGATCAGGAAACAAATATTTGGTTATTTCAGTATTGTGTCTTAACTAAGCCTTAGGTATCATAAAAGCAATATCTTTTCATTTTAAGATTGTAATTACAATATTTCCCCCCTTTCTACTGTACGTACAAACCATCACATAACCTATCTTTCATGACCTCATTTTTCCCCATTAAATGTGGTTATATGAATACATACATATATACATATATATTTGTAAATTCAATCTGCCAATTCTGTATAAAATTACATATATGTATGCATGTATGTATATAGGATTTGTATGTTTTTAGGGCTGATTATTTGGTATTGGATAACAAATTAATGTACTCTTCCCTTGGAAAGCCTATTTCTCCCATTCTCAGCATCCCTTAGTTTCCTGTAGTTATTTGTGTACATTGAGACCTAGCAATCTTTCTTTTGTCCACTTTGCCATGTTTATTGTTGTTGTTATCCTTGGTTAGCTCATATTTGGGTAGTCATGCTGGTGTAATTTCATGGGTCTAGTTTCTGAAATTACTAGGAGACACGATCTCATAGTAAACTCCCTTATCTTTTGGTAAAGGGAATAAATTTTATATCTCTAAACCTTCTATACCTCCTATCCCACTACCCCACTATGTTCTCTGGAATATAAATGAGGGATTTTTTTTTAAAAGAATTGGACTTAAAACATGATCAGTCGGAGAAAACACATGGAATGGAAACCCATTCAACTATTGAGGTCCAGTGAAACCGTGGATCTTGGGTGAGAGTCTGCAACTTCTATTAAACCAGCATAATCCTAAATTACACTCTAGATATTTGTCTTTATAGCACAGATAAGGTATAGTTCTCATACCCCATCAAGGAAACTCCTTTTTGTAACAGACATATTCGTCAAATTGAAAAGTTATGGAGCCTAGTTCCAGTGGACTATCTATAAAACTATGTATAAATTTTGTTGTAAATATTTGTAGATCTTGACATAAGTCATAGGTAGTATAAAAAACAATGTAAAATTATTGTATTAAAACTTAAGCATTTCTCATTTCTGAAACCCCAGTCTGTTCCAAAGGAAAGACATATCCAATGAAACATTGATGTGTAATTACAGAACTTTGGGATTCTTAGTTGCATAAGCAAGTATTATTCTGAAACACTCTATAAGGCCACCACTTATTAGATTCAAATTCAAATGTGTATAGTATATTTCACTTAATTAAGCAAGAAAGTAGGACTATGTTTTAAATTTATTAATTCAATAAAAATTGTTGTTGAACAAAGAAAATTCTGAATGTCAAATCACAATTTCCCCTAAAATCTAGAATGAATGGAATGACAATTTTATAAAGTTTAAAGAGAAAGACCAATAACATAAGTGCTAAAAAATTAAATTTATATAATTTTTTCTTTAAAAAGCTTGTAAAATTTTGTTGTGTATATTCTCAAACAACCTGTCTGAATCCTACTTGAAAAACTGTAATATCTCCACCTGTGACTCTCCACAGTGGAGGAGGGTTGTAAGTTTGAGTCCAGCATAAGCAACAGTGAGACATTGTCCAGAAGAGAAAATCACAACTAAATTAGCCAATAAAAACAAATCAACAAATGAGGAAAAAACAGAAACCCACCACCATCATAACCAACAATTAAGCAAAACAAACAACAAAAAAATGATTAAATCATTAAATTAATATCATGCCAAAATAACAAAGGAAGATTTTTAAGAATAAATGTCTTATGTTAAAGTTTGTTTCCACACCCATGACTTTCAAAGTGGATAACCAAAAAAACTCATGCCAAATGCTATTGGTCTTTAGAAACATAAATATTTATAAGTATGTAGGGGTTAATTTTTATATGTATATACTGTGAAGCCATTTCAATTTGCCAAAATAAATATTCTCTTTGAAGCTTTATTTCTGTTTCAGCATAAATGATCAGATACCAGAAGTATAATCTTAAAACAATAACTGAAGTTAAAACAAATTTTGCCTTCTACGAATATCCAGTCATAAGATATTACCTTTTGCAATGCCAAAGCAACAAAATCAAAGGTACTTTATTTTAAACTTTGAGTGACAGAAATCAGCATTATTTCTCACTTTAAAACCAATAGTTTGAAATGAAAAGAAACCTAGCGTAAATTTAGTGGTAAATACTCAAATGTAAACCACTGAAAATGGCATGACACTTGCATGGTGCTATGAATCTGGGTTTCCTTCTATTTAGAGACAAAGAGAACTCATTGCAAATTGTTGTTCCTCCCATAAATCTCCTGTAGGATTTTGGAAGCTGGTTATTTCATGGCCATTGCACTAAATTGCTCAAAACTGCACCTTTATGAATTATAAACTATTCACAGAATACTTAATGATGGAACACAACAACTCTGCCAGTGTGTTAACAGACATTTAAAGTGAATTTACAGAACTGTTTACCTATGAAAAGAGTCAGCTAGGAAATTTCAAATGCAAGTTACTTTAGCATCCTAGAATTCTGAAAAAGAAAGAATGAATGAAATGGTTTGTACTTGGCAATAACATGAATGAAACACCATAAGCTATTTAAATACATTCAGACATGCACTAATATGTATATATTATTCACACTGTGAGTCCACACATGTAGGTACACATAAGTACATACATTTAATTGTAATTTGGGTAAATCAATTTTCTCTATTAAAATCAATTGTATTTTCTTCTCAATTTAAAGGCTGCTTGCTTCATTAAAGAATTACAAGTACATGTCTTACATAGTCATAGGGGAGATTCTATATTATAAAAGCAAAGTTGGTGTTACTGAGAAAAATAAGTTTCTCATTTCTCAAGCAACAATTTTAATAAAATTTGATTCTAAGAGTCAAATTACTTCTAAATAAAAGTACCACAAATATTATGTGAAACCAGTTTCATGAATGCCTCGGGTACTTGTAGTAAGTATTAGGAACAAAGATATTTGCCCATACCCCAGACAAGCTTCCTAGGCAATTCTCTGGCACACTGAAAATTAGGCTACATTTCCTGGAACCAGAATACCCAGGCCTCAGTGAATTTAGGTTCACCCAGACAACCTATACAAACAGACTGTGGCTTTTCATCAAGTAAACTTCCCACAATAAACCCAGAGTGAGAACTTCTGCTGAATTCCCAAATATCACCCCTGTTTCTGACCCAAGACTGTGTTTTCAGAAGCACTGCTACGTTTTTTCCTAAATGTCATATTTTCAGTGGTGTGTCAGGTGAATTGAACTTAAAATTGTTTACAAGCTTCACTTTCAGTATTTGGTTCAAGAGTTCTTCATTGAAGGTGGACCCATGTGCCATGAGGGCTAATGCCCAATTATGAAAATGTCAAAGCCTAATATGTCTGAACCTATGTGGAAGATCAGACCTCTGATACACAATAGAAAGCTGCAGTTAAGGAATAGAATCTCTGCAGAGTGTGTGGTGGATGGGTTAAATAACAGGAATCCTGAGAGGTCTGTATTGAAGTTGAGAAAGTCTCTGACATGCCTGTTCTCAAAGAGACAGCTATCTGCAGTGATGTTGGACAGAGTGGTTTGACAATAGCTCCTAGGTCCCCTAATTGTCTCATTCCAATAGTTATCTCATTTCAGAATGCTTCTTTAAGCTCTGAAGAAATGACTTGGGTCTGAAGTTTTAGAACTGCTTGGTAGAATCCAGACTTTATGGTTTGGTAGCCTCAGAAACTTGCTGTGTCTCATGGCTAATCAGTGAAATAACACAGAGAACATGTTTCAAAAGAGTATCTGAATAGGTGAGATCGCTCCATGTGAGTAATTAAGTTAGGCTAGATGCATGTGAACGATGGGTGACAATGAGTTTCATTTTAGAGTACATAAGCTAAGGAAAATCTTCTGGCAGTTTTTAAATTCCACAATGTTCTAGTTACTCAAATTTCACAGTGCTGCAGAGACTCCCATTATAATTAAATAAAAAAACTATGTATTGTATTTTTGAAATGGCAAAGTACTATGAATATGGATAATCTAAGAGTAGTTTCATTTCATTATTTTATGTTCTAAAATTATAGGGAAAAATTTAATTGCCACCTGTCTTCCTGAGGACTGGTCAGTCAGCCTTGATAGCTATAACAGTAAAGAAAAGGCTTCCTCCCTTTAAAGCAGAAACTACCAGAGTACCATAACTAACATTTATTCTGAAACCAACAACCAGTAAAGCAAAATATTATATTTTATTTTTCTTATCTACTTTCCCTGGATGTTGTTATAACAATGATACAGTGGACTAACTCCATCTCCTGTCTGTTTGCTTGTCTCACTAAAAAGTAAACAGAAAATATAAAAAAGAAATTATTATTAGTTGAAATATGTTCAAAGGGAAGTATGTTATTAACTATGTTAATAAAACAGTACAGATATAATCCTGAATGATGTCTCTAAATCTAAACCCACAGAGATTTAGTATACAATTCTTGTGGCTTTATGAAATTCTTAAAGTAATATCTCCTAAAAAATAAAACAAACTAACAAAAGAGCAACAACAACAAAAGAGCCACAGATATAAAAACAAACCTAGGCTGGTATAAGACAGCCTGAGGCACAAATCATAGCCAATTTTGATCCCTGTAAAACCTCATTAATGCTCTTATACCAGGAATCACACACCCCAAAACCCTAAAGGCAGAGTAATATGGCAAGTCACAACAAAGATATAAAACATTTCATGTAAACTAAAAATGAGTCATACTTCGCTTTTATTATTCTTTACTTAATCTATACGTTGTGTACATCCAGAAGGTGACATGCTACCATGGTCAAGAACTCACCAGTCTGGAATGGGTTTAAATGGCCAGGTACTCCTCTACTTAGGTTTCTGTTTCAATGATAAACACCATCTCCAAAAGAAGACTAGGGAGGAGAGGGTTATTTTTATTTCGTTTTGCAGCTTAGAATCCCTAAGGAAGGAAGCCTAAATCTGAACTCAAGGAAGGAAACTGGAAGCAGGAACTGAAGCAGAATCCAAGGAGGAGCGCTGCTTGCTCCATGGATTGCTCAATTTGATTTCTTATAGCACCTAGGACCACCTTCCTATGGTGGCGTGATCTGCAGTAAGCTTGGCCCTTCTATATCAATAAATAATTGAGAAAATGCCTCCTCAGCCTCTCCTTCCTCCCCAGCCTCAACCCCCTTGTCTCTTCAGCTCCCCCATTCTTCCCCATCCCTGCCTCCCCTGTCTCCCCCCTCCCCCGCCTCCCCTGCTTCCCTCTCCTCCCTGGCCTCCCCCATCCCCCCCTCCCCTGAGCATGCCCTCTCTCCCCCCTCCCACCTCCCCTGCCTCCCCTGTGCACTTACCTACAGGGCAAACAAACAAAGGCATTTTCTCAGTTGAGGCTTCTTTTCTTAGAGACCATAGCTTGTGTTAAGTAGACAACAGCTAAGCATCACAGGTACTAGACCTTGCCTGACAGAGCAGTAGGAAATACTAAGTTCAATTTCTAGGTTCAGGTTTTCTTTTTAAGGAACACTTGTTTCTGTTTTATTTTTCAAAACTCTTCATCTGTAACAGTACAGGACTCAGCTGTTAGCCTTCTCTGCCCTGTCTTGAAATACTCTTTCAGAAATCTAATCCAGCAAACAGCTCCAAATAGCAATGTAAGTCCAAATGCTGCCAATCAGATAACTCCTAATTTTTATCTTCAGTCCAGACTCTCCTTTTAGCCTCAGGATGTGTATGTTACCATATCCATTTAGCTGTCCAAACCCATGGTGTTCAAAGCAAAAATCACTGTTATCTCACACAATCTTCTTTATCTATCTAAGATCAGACACATCCTTCAGTTTTCTCATGTCATCAGAATTTACTGTCGTAATGGCCCCTCTCTTGCTCAGAGCCTGCACATACCCATCCACAGATCGTGCTGGATCTAGGTTCACCTTATAAGGACAGTGTGACAACTGTTTAGCAAGTCTAGTACTGCCGCCTTACAGAAGTCTGCACCTTCTCCCAACTAGACTGTTGCAACTTAACTGATCCCCTGTATGTATTCCTGCCTTCCTGTATTATAGGATAACAAGGAAGGCCATGGGTGCTTGCATCAGATGACATTTTCCTTTGACTTTTGATATTTTACAAAGCAATATCCAAAGTCATATTTTTATTTATGTTTTTTATTTATTCTACATCCTGATCACCATATTTTCCCCCTCCCTCCTCTCCTTCCATTCCTTCCAATCACCCTCCTCTCTCAATTTCTTCTCTGGTTTTTTTTTTAAGGAGGGGGCTGGCATCCCATGGATATCAACAAAGCATGGCATATCAAGCAAGTTAAGGTACGATTAAGCACCTCCACTTTTATTTAGGCTGGGCAAGGCAATCTAGTATGAGGAATGGGCTTCCAAAAGCCAACCAAAGCATTAGGGACAGCCCTTCTTCCCATTGTACACCAAGCTACACAAGTGTAACATTTGTAGAGGGCCTAGGTGGGTCACATGCAGGCTCCCTGGTAGTTGGTTCAGAGTCTGTGAATTCCTATCAGCCATGTAAGTAATTTCTGTCAGTTTTCTTGTTGTGTCCTTGACCACTCTAGCTCCTACAATCCTTCCACCCTCTATTCAGCAGGATTCCTCAAACTTATCCTGATGTTTGGCTATGGATCTCTACACTTCTTTCCATCAGTTACTGGACAAAGTTTCTCTGATAGTTTCTGGGGTACTGACCAATCTGATCATAAGAGATGGCCAGTTCAGGCTACTATCCACTTTTGCTGGTAAACTTACTTGGGACCATCCTTGTAGATTCATGGGAATTTCCCTTGAAAAAAGTTTCTAACTGACCACAGAAGTCCCCCCCCCCCTTTCCAGTCATCTCTTTCAGTACTCTCTTTCTCCATCTACCCCTCAACCAGGTTCCTCAACTTCTTATCCCCTCCTGGTCTGGACCACCCTGGTCGCATCTATTTCTCCTTCCCAGGGAGATTAATTACCCTCTTGTTGCCTCCAAAACCACAAGTGACTCCAAAATCAAGCTGTAACTTACTCCATAGTGCCTACCCAACCAGCCCTCCCCACTTGCCACTGAACTTGCACACATGCTGACCTTGCCATGTTATGATTTGAAGAGCCATTTGAAGAGATTTTGGGTTGTTTTTTAAAAACTACCTGTTGTGTGAGACTTAGTCATAGAGAATAGTCTCACAAGACCCTCAAGAATAATTTCCTGGACTTCTGAATATTCTGCTTAAAAATAATATTCCTAACTAAAGTTAAACTGGAATGTCTGATCAATACCAAGATAACTATCTCCTATCCATTTGTTTATGTTTTCTTCTTTAAAATTCATTATGTTAATAGATTTCAAATAACCTCTATGTATTACTTGAAATATCTGTAATTTTAATCTTTCTTTGTTTTCTGATACTTCACTCTGTTGTAGAGATAATCACACATGTTCAATGAAGTATCTCAAATAACTAGACCTGTACCTAACACAGTGTAGCTGCTTCCTTTATTGAGTAGAATTTTTCTGGGCCTTTACAGGGTATGTGATTTAAACATTTTAGTTATGAAATGTTAGTTTAGGACAGGAATTATATGATTTTATATAATCATAATTCTAAATAAGTCAACAATAGTACAAAACAGGCTATAAATAGCCCTCTAGAAACTTGTACAAGAAAAGATAGTATCCATGAGTTTCCTGGCAGATCAGGTATTCATGTCCTTGTGCCAAGGCTGTGCTTGCTAGGTAATCAGATGGTCCTATTAAATCACCAAATATAAACCCTAAAATGCTTTCAACATGATTGAAAATTTTGTCTTCGTATTTTATATCTATCCCAGCATTCCATCCACATTGGTTCAGTTGCTATTTCCTTTTTGAAGACTTTATTTCATTAAGTGTGTGTGTGTGTGTGTGTGTGTTTGTGTGTGTGCTTATGATAGTACATATTTGACAATCAAAGGACATATAATAGCAAATTTGTTATCTCTGTCTACAATGTGGGTCCTGCAATACAACTGAGATCCTCAAGCTTGTTGGTAGATTCTTGTAATCTCGGAGCCACCTCACTGCCCCCTACTTGGTATTTCTTAAATCACTTTTGCTGTTCACCCTACCCAAGAAAGCTTGAGGGATTAGAACTTTCAGCCATCATATCTTTATATCATCATTTCATCCTTGACAATATTTACTGTGAAGTTCTTATTCATAGATCACATTTGTTTACTTCTAACCTCTCTAATTACTACTACTTAATATGAACATTTTAACCCATTGGACTTCTATGTTATGTTTCTTTACCCCCTTAGAGTAAAGAACCTGTTATGTTCTATGTTATATTCCTATCACTTAACCAATGTCTGGGCAAAGTATATTCTTTATGAAACTATTTGGTGAATTGATGATTACATGCAAATGCAGATAAATAAGCATATGCACAAAATTCCCACACATCCTACTGGAGGCATACATACCTCACAGCATGTCCTGAGATCTGAGTAGTTCCATCACATGGGGGAGTATTGAAAGGGAAATTATCATTTTATGTCTGAATTCAGCCTCTATTTGCTGAGTTTAGCTGTTTTATATAAACCAGTTAAACTGTCCTGTCTCTCCAGAGGCATTTTAAAAACGTGCAGGTGTGTAATATTAACATTAAAGACACTTCAAGTATGAACTAGTCCCCACAGTGTCCATAACCTATCTAAAGTCATTTATCAAATTTCCTTACCCTAGCACAGCAGCTAAAACTTAGGTGCTCTTAAGAATGTACTGATCATATTGTAAACAAAGTAAACAATGTAGAAAGAGTATTTGAATAATGGATGTCTCTAATGTATGTAACTTTACATCAGAAAAGACAAGATGGTCCAAATATTGGCATCCTGTATCTTGGTTTGTAAGCTCTTACATGTTTTCTTGAAGTAGCTGAAAACAAATGGAGAGATGGCTAAATAGTTTGAAATTTTAATTAATAGAGTATCAGTTAATCTTACCAGTATATAACTAAAATAATGGTTATTATCAAAGTCACCATTTGATCACTTGACTGGCTATACAGCTGAGATTAAAACCATCATTATGGGATGCAGACAATTTGCTTTTCATAAAACTTACCATTATAAACTTGATATATAAAAAGCAAACAATTGTTTAATTCAGAAGTTATTTCTGCCACTTTACATCCCCAGTAGCTTCCTCACTGACAATATCTCCCTCACACAGCATTAGCATATTAAGTGAAGGCATGGATTACCTGGAACATCTAAGTGGATTTTCCTGACCAGGTAGACAGGAACAATAGCGATTTCAAAGTTGATATAAGTAATTTTAATTTCACTGAGGTTTTAGTACAATCTAGTTTTAGAGCAGTCTTATTTTCAATAGAATTCATCATTATAAATGAAAAATCCACATCCCAATTCAAAATAACAAAAATATTTTTAGGCAATGAGATAGATCATGCCTTTGGTGTTAAAATTGAAGACAACAAGTATCTTTAAATAAACGCATAGATTAGATCACATTTATTGAAACCATTGTCCTTCATATATCCTTAATGCTTGCTGCTCTGATATCTTCTGTCTTTGTAGAAGGCTAGGTTATAAGTGTCTTTCGGTAGCATACAGTTAGAAGTAACAGGAAGATAACAGGCAATACAATCCAAACCTAATAAACTTAACTGTAATCAGGAATCAAAACTAAAATCTTCAAAAACTAAACTTAATCCATAAAGCATCCTGTAGTTGTTTCTCATACCATTGCAAAATAAGGATACTTATTGGGTGTCTGGTAGAATAGGAGCTCAGGATTGCCTTTGATAGTGGGTAGAGGATGAACTGAATAGAGGTGGTGTCTAACACAATTGACAGTTGATATACATTGTCAACTAGTATATCAGGACTTAGTGGTCTCCTGGCATAGTGGTAAGGCATGCCTCTTCCTTATGTATGCCTGTATTAACTGATAGAGAAAGACCCCATCCTGAATATAAGTGGCATCATCCATGGGCTAGGTGCCATCTTAGGTTAAAAGGAAACAAAGGAGAGAACCATTCTAGGGCATCATTCTCACTTCTCTGCTTCTGACCCAGTGTGATGTATCTGCTGTATTCTCGTATGTGCTCCTCACCAAGATGGACAGAATTCTCAGAAACCATGAGGTAAATAAATCCTTCCCCCCCTTAGATTTAAGTTAATAAGAAAACATCTTGAAATAACTACAGAGCCTGTGTCAGTTAAACAGACTTGGCCAAAACCCAGCCCTACTGGGACCTGTACTGACTGAGTCTTAGTATTACTTTTAAGATACTGCACAGATAAATTCAGAGAAGATCTAGGAGTATATGATAAGCCCCAAGCCAATTCACATGAAAAAAAGGGAGGATGGTGCCTAGTAAGATGAACAGCATCAAACTGGCAGAGAAAAACATTGGGATAATTTTATTTTAGAATAGTATCTTCCATCCAGTTGAGACTACTCAGAAGACTTGGGCTGCCTAAGCATGTGATGACTTTGAGCACTAGAGGAATTCTAATTTTTAAACTCACAATTTAAGACCATTCTTGCTAAGCTTGAATCACCAAAGCATTTTGAAATGCTAATTCATACCCATCCTCAGAGGCTGGATCATAAAGTTGTAGTTAGTAAAAATCTATAATTACAGAATACTCGTTAGTCAGGTTAGGGACCTCTGATTAGAAGGTACTTAGGATCTGAGGCATATAATTTTAGTGAACATTAAAGGCTATTCTCTAGTCAACAAGTCTTCTCAGTGAAGCTGAACATCTGTCTCTGTGTCCTAGATGTGAGTGCTGGACTGATCATATGCTGAAGGTATGATTTTTTTTTTCACTTTCCATGCATCTCATACCTCCAACTATTATTTTTCAGGAACACCTTAGTTATTTTGTTAGGCCAATAGATGAATTTACCACAATAATTAAAGTTCATTAATTTGTAGAACATCTCACACACACACACACACACACACACACACACACACACACACACACACACACACACACACCCCATGTATACACACAAAATTGTGTTTTGGAGAACTTGCCAAAAAAGAAAAAAAAACATTGCCTAAATAAAAAGAATAAAAAGAATGAATATGCTTAAAATTTGAAATATCTTTGTCTTCCCCTTATCACTAAAGATTACATCACCCCAAAGTTCCAAAAGGTAGCCAGCTTGAAATAATGAAGGAGGTAAAATTATTTGTCTTCTATAACAATGACATTTTCCATAAGTGTTGCTCCTATAATGAAAATTACAGCATAAAGCCAGGCATAGTGGTACATGCCTTTAATCCCAGCACTTGGGAGGTAGAGGGCAGACGGATCTCTGAGTTCGAGGCTATCCTGTTATATAGAGCAAGTTCCAAGACAGTCGGAGCTACACAGATAATCACTGTCTTGAAAAATAAAATCACAGCACATTTAATTAATGAAAGTGAAAATGTGCAGAGAAAAATCACAAGATTCATTGCTTGCTTTTCAGAGACAGAGATGCAAGGCTAATAAATCATCCTGCCCATGTCACATGCTAATTCTAAACTTAACTTGTTTCTCTAATATTTTTATTTTGCTTATTCTATGCAACAGAAATATGAGGATGACATGAGACAAGCCTGATATCTAAGATAAGATGCTTGCCAGATTCTGCTCCAATGAGTCAGCTGGGTTACCTGAGTAAGGGCATGAAGATTGAGAAATGGTAGATAAGAAACAGACAGAAACACAGGACAGATATGGCAGAACTGCCCAGCCCATGCCTTTCAACACACTGGACAGCCATGAGTTTAATTTAGACCCTGTTTACATACAGGCTAGAGGCAAAGCAGAACAAAGCACAACATAGTAATTCAACCCAAGTCTCTGCACTGTCCTTGAATAGAGGAGCAGCTAGGTTCACTATCTCTATCACGTGAGTCCTACTAGCAACAACCAGATTCATTCCCTATATCTCAATGCCTTTGGCTGGCACCACAAGCTTGTTAGTTAGATAATATGCTCTTTTCTATGGGCTTAATCAGAACTTTCACACTGCTCTCAAGGAGACTGAAACAAGCAAGTTTGAACTCTAATGTTTTATAAGTCAGATTAGACTCAAGATGGAAATTGAGTCACATGTGGGCTCCCACAGATGCCACCACACGTATAGGCATGAGGATGCTGGATGTAGATAAAGTGTGATAGAGGATGGAAATCTGTACCAGATATAAGGTTCTTCTAGTAGCATAACAGGAAAAAGTTTTCTCTTTGAGAAACCAACAGGACTGAATTTGCTCCCTGTGGGTACAGGTCAACACCTAATCCTCTGGCTTTGCCCTTACTGCTCTTACAGTGTCTTCCCATGTTCACATGATAAAGAGCATGTCTGTCCTTTAGGCAGAAAAATAATGGTACATGCCAGAATGAGTAGGAATTTTTTGACTATTGTATTACACAACTGAATACAAATCATCTATGAACTAGCACGGAATCCTCTAAAAAGTGGCTTAAAATAATATCTTCAGTAATTGGTTTGAGGTTAGTCACACTGATAATAAGGCTACCATTGCCATATTTTATTTTCTGAATTTATTTTTAAATCCAAATGCAAAATTAAAGGACAACTTTTGAAATTTTTGAGATAACAAGTTTTTATATACCTTTATTCAGCTTGTTGATTTTCTAAAATCATATTACCTTCTATTTGTATCCAGTGGGAAACTTTCTGCTCTATAAGTAAAAAAGACATCACAATTTTCTCAGTATCTTGGCTATTATCATTAACTCAGAAAAGAAATTTAAGATGTTATTTCTATCACAGGGAGTTACACATTATAATTCTGCAAAATTAAGTGTAAAATGTAAGCCAAGAAGCCTGTGGTTATTTCCCTTAATTTCCACAGATTAAATATAGGTATATATTAAACATAAAGTTAGAGGAAAACATGATATACTTTCTTCCTTCTTCAAAATGACACAGCAGAGTTTCTTCATCAGGCACGGAGGCACACCAAACCGATTCATCTTGTCATTGCCTTCTTACTTATGTAGAACCATGTCTATTTTAACAGCAAAGAATTTGAGACACAAGAGACCAACTTATCTCTCATTTGAGAAGTTTCAATATAATATTTTTTAAACCAATGTCTGTCTTTCTCTCTTTCTCTTTCTCTTCCCCTTTCTCTTCTCTTTCTCTTTCTCTTTCTCTGTCTCTTTCTCTGTCTCTCTCTCTCGTGTCTGTATATCCATGTTCGTGTGTGTGTGTGTGTGTGTGTGTGTGTGTGTGTGTGTGTGTGTGTGTTTTATACATGAGTGTGCTCATGTGTGTGTGTATACATGTGCCTGTGAATCCCATAAGAGGATGGCTGGTGCTCTTGAGCTACAGTCACAGTCAAGTATGAGTCTGATATAGAATCACGTCCTCTGGAACAACAGCAATATTTTAACTTCTGTGGCATCTTTCCAGCCCAAATGAAAATTCTTTATGTAGTGGATGATAGTTAATATAGAGGTTCACAACTTGTCAAAATGAAGAGAATAATTGCTGTACAGTGCCTAGACTTAAATGAGACATTTTTATTACACACTTCCCATCTTACTTAGGGAACACTGTAGATGGAAGACATGTGATTTTAAAAGTCAGAGGTCAGGGAAGTTTCTTTGGGAAATAGTGTCTGACATGACAATGCTATATTTATGAACTCTTAAGCAGCTGGACCTGCACAAATCAAGTTGGTAAACACTCCAGTGTGGGCTCACAGGTCACAAGCAAGATATCACCACAAAACATTGAGGATTGATAGCCACTGGAGAAAGAAGAATCAGTCCTCTTCAGCATTCCGCTGATGGTACCCCACACACGTACATACATGCAGTACTAATTTGACTAAGTGTGTGGGTGGGTTGGCGAGAAAAAGTGAGTGAGGAGGAGGAAGAAGGGAAGGAAGAACATGTGTTCACTTTGCATAGAAAGCAATCCTCTGAAGGGTGAGGAGGTGATCAGCAGGTAAAGTGCTTACTGTGCAAGCATGAGGACCTGAGTTTGGATCCCTGGTACCGACATAAAAGCAAAGCAGAGCAGGACAGGCTGGTTACTTCTGCACTTGGTACACCAGGAGGAGGGCCAGAGACAAGTAGATCCCTAGGGCTTACCTGCCAACCAAACAAGCTAAAACAACATGGTAGATGTTCAATATGAGACTAGTCTATAAAAATAAGATAGAGAAGCATCAAGGAAGTTAAAAGAATGACCATTCGAGTTTTCAGAAGTGTCTACATTGCTACAGAACACCCACAGACATGTACATACATACATACATACATACATACATACATACATACATACATACACATCACACACAAATGTCCTTTGCACATAAAACACAAACACAGATGCCCTTCTGACACTCACACACAACTAAAGGAACATAAAGAGAAACCAATACTTTGATTATCTAATAGAAAATCAGCACAACAATTTGCTTAGCCAAAGACCCTAACTAGAAAAACACACATCTAAGAAGTAAATAGAGAAACTATTTATTGCACAGCCATTAGGACTTCAGGGAGCCCCTACAGTAAGGAAGCTGAGGCCACTGTGGTGCCATGGATGGGTCCTCTGAAATTTTCAACTGCCTATCTTCTCACCAAATTTGCAGCAGTTCTAAGAGATTCGGCTCCTTGTTTTTCACTGTTTTCAATAGTCTAGAATTAGAAAAATTATTATTTTTTATCCCTCAGCTTAAAGGTTTTGAAGGACAACCATACAAGAGACTATCAATCAAAATTGCCTTACAACAATCACAATGTTTCCTGTAACTTCTCTTCTGTGGATTGTGCCAGTATCCCCTGATGTACAACTGAGCTCAACAATCACTCCAGAACATTTATCGTGAATGTGCAGAGAGATAAAAAACACAACTGCTTTTTATTTTGCAAACTATTTATCTTTCTTCACAGTTCTGATGTAGACCGGCTGTTACTTACACAGACAGTGGGTCAAAATGTCTTTTAGTTCATGGGAAAAGACTAGTGGGGCTAAGGTTGACAAAGGACTTCATCTCTATTCTAATAATTGAAAACAGGTGTGTTTCTCAATAAGCGCTGTACATGAATCAAGTTTTCAGTGTCCAAACCATTTTGAAACTAAATCAAGCAGCCAGTCTTTTTATGTGGAGTTATCCCAGCTAGCCACAGACTAGTCACTTGCTTTTTTCCTGTGAGTAATCTCACTGCATTTTCTCACCTTCTCATTTTAGCTACTTATGCCACTGTGCTCAAAGCTTCCCAGTCATTCTCATGTAATGTGTGGCACATAAAACCCACATAACAGATTCCTATGCTCTGCTTTATGTGTCATTCCCAGTTATAAAATCTTATCACACCTTATTCTCTCTTTAATCATCTGTGTACAGACACACATGTGCTGAGGGATGTGAAAGAATGCTTTCCTACATACTGAGATTATTCTCAGTAAACAGTGATACCATGTAGGAAAATTGGCATTAATAAGTACAATCAGAATGTGGTAGCAACATTTGAGTTTTACAGATCACACAATTAGTAAAAATATTTTTATTTTACCGTTAGGCATTTCCAACTTCAGTAAGTCAAATGGGATGGGGCATGAAGAGAGAATATTTCTTTGACATTAAAAGGCTTCTGTGATTGTAGAAAATCTTTACTTTTCAAAGATAGCTGCTCATAGTGTGGAGGAAATTGGATCATATACCACTGACCACAGATTACACTCTAAATATATAACTTAAAATAAGATTTTTATACTTTAAATAAGTGAAATAAAGTGCCATCAAGTCTGCTGATTTTGTGTTTGTTGTATGAGGAGCTTATAAAAGTTTTCAGCAATTGTTGGTAGTATTTAAAAACTGAGAGAGTAGGCATGGAGCAATGGCTCAATGGTTAAGAGCACTTACTGCTGCTGCTATTGTAGAATAGAGTTCAGTTACCAGTTCCATATCAGCAACCCACAGACATTTGTAACTCCAATTAAGAAGGGTCCAATGCTTCTTATGACCTACATGGGATTTCATACACATATGCTACATATAAACACACTCAGGCAATACATATGCACATAAAGTGAAATTAACAATAACTTAAAAATAAAATGGAGTGGGAAGATGCTCAGAATATACATTTTAGTTAAATTCATGTATTTCTTTTTGGATGTATAACCATGAGAAATGCTATTTCTTATACCATCTAGCATCCTATATGACTCATTGATTCTTTAACAAAACCATACTTCATTAAGAATCTACAAGCATAGTTAAATTCTTTGTGGATGGATCCCTGGGAACGAATAACTTTAGAATATAAGGAACCCACAAATGTACTATCTACTTCCACATTCTGAACTCTGAAGACCAGAATTTTGTTCTCTGCAGAAGAAAAAAAAAAAAGAAAGAATTGCATTAAATGCAAATTTCAAAATTATTTCATTGACACTGTAGGTCCTCACTATCACAGGCTCTACCTGGGAAAATTACTAGCGATCTTTATGCTGGACACTTCTCGTTATAGGCATCAAGATGACATTCTTTCATTGTGATGTTTCCATATAGTCCAAGAAAAATAAGTAGGGTATGAATATACCAATATTACAGAGTTCACTTAAATTTTGAAGGGGGGATGAAGATAAAATTAGCTCAGGCATCAGTTGACTCTGAACCATAAAAAAATTAAAATTAAAATCTTTTTCTTACCTATATCTTAAATTCTGGTAGATCATTTAGGTCAACAGATGGATAGAAATCATTGCAAGGTGATAGAAGGGTAAGGGATGGGTTCATGATGTAACATTAAGTACTAGAAGATGCATATGTAATTAGATACACTGAAAAATATGTAGAGAATTTCAATAAAGGTAAATAAATAAACTATGTGAAATATTTTGGAGATATTGAATGAAATAAAGACAGATACAGACTTTAGATTTGGCAATTGTATGGACTGAGAATGGTCTCAAAGGAAAGTAAAGAGAAAATCCTTAAAGAGAAAGAGAGAGATGTTGGGATAAACAATGAAGAAGTGTGTAATGATGGAATGTGAATAGTATTTTAATAAACTCATGAAAAAGTTATTCTATAAGAAGAAATACAGATATGAGACAATGCCTGCAGGGAATACATTTCCAAGAGTTGTCTGAGGAATCTTAGAGATGTTTTTTTTTATTCTGGGAGTGATCCCATAGATAGTAGAAGAGCTAATAAAGAGGAAAGAAGAAGAATGGACCTTGTAGATATAAGAGACACGAGAACAAAGTTCACCAAGTTGTGGCTATGCAAGTACAGAGAAAGCAGGAGAGCCCATCACCACAAGTGCAGTGAGGTTGGAAAGTTGAAATTTGAAAGGCTATTTTTCTTTTCCAATTTTTCTTCTTTCTTGGCAATCAAGATATGAACACAGTAGTTAGGGGAAAAAAGCATTCAAAGGGAAATATACATATTTTTTTTAATAGGATGGGATAATAAATTTGCCAAAAAATACAGAACAGACTTGCTTCTCTAAGGGTTGCCTGTGGATTCATGTTTCATTTGGTGTGTGTGTTTGTGTGTGTGTGTGTGTTTATCCAGAAAAGTTCACCTACTCATATGCCAGCCCTGCTCTTTTATTAACGCAAACAAAAGGATGTTGTCAGTAGGGTTTCTGGCTTTTAAGGCCAAATTCCTATCTACAAATTGCTAACATCTCAGGGGCATGACTTGGATGATGATAATAATTGGTTGGTGTGTGTTTGAGTGAAGAGACTCAGCATGGACCCTTGGAATACCATCATGTTTGTTCTTTTATTTTTTACTGTGTCACCTGATAAAGATACTGACCCTAACTGAATTTAATGCAGCATTTGGAGATAGGTAAGTAAATAAATGCAGGTTGAACAATTTATAATGCTAGTTTACTTGTTCATTTTCATTGTGTCTGAGTGTCCGAAGATACCTTGCTGAAGTTAGAGAACTAAAAGGGTCCATAGCCTTCAGAGTCCTTATAAAATATGTGGTTTGCTTGTAAAAGGTGAAAAATTGTATTGTATTTTGGAGTCAGAGTCTTCTTCCTTAGAAGAAAACTTGCAAGTTAAAATGAAATGTCAGGGTAGTAAAGGGTTTTCATTTATGCCCACATGCACAAAAACAACAGGCAAAGGCATTTCAGATGCTTTTGTCTATGTTCAAGCACTGTCATAGTCATAATTCATCAAAAATTTCCTAGATTATGCATCTTTGATGATTAGTAACTACATCACCACAAATACTTCATTCATAAGTCTCTTTGTCTAATTTTCAAGCACATAATGCATGTTAAGAAATCAGTTGTCTACATATCTGTTCAGAACAGACTATCAGGTGGGGTGAATAATCCAAGTATGTCCAAGAAAAACAGGAAATGCTTTTATCCAATAATTGTGCTCACTTCCATGTTGGAAATATACCATGAAATTAATATGTTGATTTCGTCAAAGGAAATAAAATTATTTACTTCCCTCATCCTGAAAACTTACAAATAAAATTGTCATTTTATTCAGTACATTTTGGGTACTAAGAAAGATGTCAGTTTGTGAATACTAGAATCATTAGCCCTGCTCTCAGCCTGTCTCTTCACAGCTGTTTTGATACTATTGTACACAATTATCTTTGATGAATTGCAAATGCCACACAGAACACCTACAGGCCTGATACCTCATTGAAAAAAATGCCATAATCTTCCCTAGTGTTACAGGTCCTACTTCCTATTTCCTTAATAGCATATGATAGAAGAGAACACACACCTAAAATGATTATTTATATCTCTTGGGCTTGTGGGGATGAGCCTATAATTGTCTGCAGAATCTATCTTAGAATGAAGTGAGGAACAAAGGAACAGAGTAATATGATACAACTGATAAAATGATTCGGAGTTTCAAAGAGCCAAATATTTGGATACCCATTTTTTTTGTATATGTTCTCAAAAGAGAAAGGGGAACATCTGCTATCTCACCAGCTACCTTTGCTGTCCTTTACACTCTCACATAGGCTGTATTATACACTTTTTGGCAGACTATTCCATATGTTATTTTTTTTTTTTTGGCAGTCAGGCATGTGGCTGGTATATAAATTGGTATGATAAATGTTCAGTAGTATAGTTAAACAGTGAAATCTTACATTCTTAAAAAATATTCCAAGTTAATCATTGATCTACTAATTTTCTTCTTTGACTTAACTTTGGATTCTATTTTAGTTTAATTTTTTGGTACCTCAAATCCTATATACTAGATTTTGTTTTGTCTTACTATAGTTTATTTTGTTGTATTTGATTATTATCCCTTTGAAAACTTTCTGTTTTTAATGAGAAACAGAAATGGAGTAGATCTGGATGGGAGTGGAAGTAGGGAGGAGCTGGGAGGAGTAGAGGTCAGGGGAAACCATAGTCAGGATATATAATTTGAGAAAATTTATTTTTAACAAAAGAAAAAAGATCATGGTCACAAAGAGCTGGTGAATATCCATAAAGCACTGATCCTAAAAAGAAAAGCAAAAGTAACAAAATTTAGGGTACTTCACATTCTGATATGGTAAAAAAAAAAAAAATGGACAAAGAATCCATGGGTAATAAATTGAAATATATTAATGAAAAAAGTTTCATCTTCAGGATCATCAATTATTGATGAACTTCTTTCACTCTTAAAAATATTATATGTCCTTTTTAAAATAACAAAAATTTATTTTAAATCCATGGTATAGTTATGAAAAGTGAAATATAAATATAATATGTAAAGTAACAAAATTATGGACTTTGGATTCTAATTTAGCAGATGTTTTAAGTTTTCAGGGAAATGCAAATAGCAGGAAATGGGTTCTGAAAGTTGTTCCTTGCAAAAAGTTTTTGTACAATCACAAAATATTTGACCTGTAGTGGCAATATTTTGAAACTAATATATTGGTGTTAAAAAAATAAATAAATAAATATCATCTGGGCCTAAGAGATGGTTAAGTGCATTTGATGATATTGTTGTGGACTTGGGTTCAGTTTCCAGCACACACATGGTGGCTCATATTTGCAGAGGACACCCTATTCCAGCCTTCTCTGGCAACAGACTCAATGTGATGCACACATACATGTGCAGGTACTCACACACGACATAAATTAAAAATAAATTTTAAGACAATGAATACAATCTTTCAAGAGTTTCATGTGAATACTGGAATGGTGTTTCTGCTATTGCAGGGCTGGAAGAACTGGAGTTAATAGGTGCTTTTTCTATGAGGAATTGACATTCTGCTATTAACTATAGTTGTTATGATATGAACTGCCTCTGGTTATAGTGCTGAAATGTTCTCATCCTCAAATTCTCATGAGCAAAGGAAGGATTTTAGCAGATGAGGATCATGGAAACTGCTCACTTCAGTAAATTCAGTAGGTGGTGAGCAGGGTTATTTATAATACATAAACAAGTGGAAGTGCACATATTACATACATAACTATATCTCATCATCCTAGTAGTTTTGCATTATGGGTTCCATGTCACCCCAGGAAGAGATGATTTGAAAAGCAGAAAACTACTCTTCTGGTAGGAATATTCATGTTTAAGCTAGTTGACCCACTAGCCCAGTTCCTAGAGGAAGTGGCATGTGGTGTTTCACAATTCTGGTTTCCACAAGACACCGTGGTTGAGGGAAAGTTTTCAATCAAGGGTCATACAGTTTTAGAAAATTTCCTCTAGAAAGATGCCTGTTTGGAGAACATTGGTTGCCACTCTTATCTCATTCAGCACCTGGAAAATGATTCTTTCTATACCTCTGATCTTGATCTTTTGTCACAGAAAAATTAGTAATAGTGATTACCTAAGATGCCTGTGTAGAGGTCAATGAAATGAATACATTTGGGATGTGTAGAAAACATAGCACAGGAGAGAAGAAGTGAAATGGCTGTATTTTTCTCTCTTGTTTCTCACATATCAGGTCACTATTTGCATGCTAATAGAGTTGCTCACTGCTGTAGATAAAAACAAACATTAAACATATTTCATCATTTGGCCTAATAAATTTCCATGCAATTTAGTATGGTATTATATATTGTTTTCTGAAATATATTTATATTATGTATCTCATATTCTTGAAAAATAAATATCAATACTATATTTATTTTACTGATATTTATCTTCTTGTTAATTCCTTAAGTATAATCATCCAAGTCATCTGAATCATAGATAATTTATTTTATAAGCATGGAAATTACTGTATTTATCAAATTGAGCTGCTTTAAAAAAATTTCCACAGACTGGTTGGCCTGAACAATAAAAATTTATTTCCCACAACTTGGGAAATCACCAGTCCAAGATCAAGATGTAACAGCTTTGGTCTCCGGTGGGCATACAGATAACTGCCCTTTCATTTGTTTTCAGGTAGTCACCCTTAATGACTTAGTTAACCTTCATCACTTTCTTGTTGCACCTACTTCTGAACACAGTCACACTTGAGTTGATGTCTACACACATGAATTTCGATGGTACCCAACTCAAGCGTCTATGTTATCTAATTTTCCACTCCATCTTATTCAAGTATGAATCAGTCCCAGTCAATTTAGCCTGCATTTGGCTACAACTGGGTGTCATCTCTTACCAAAAGTCACTTATCATCTTTGGACCACAAGGGACACCCCTAATTTCATCTCTCTAATTGAAACTATATTTTTTCAAGTTGCCACATTTAATTTGGAAGTTATCACTGGGTTGTTTTCCTTCATCATCTATTTCCAATGAGTCACCATGTTGGATTGACCCATGTTTTGAAGCACCCTTTCATTTCTATTAACCCTGTCACTACCTCATGATGGAGCTCTAATCACTTGATGGATTACTAGCACAAAATCATCACTAATATTGCCCGTATTTTCTTCCCTCCAAAGGATTGTGCATACTCAATTACTCTTCCTAATACAATCCTATTTTCATTCTACTGCTTCCATTTCCCCCATCATGCTGAATCTAAGAGAATCTCCTTGGAATCTCAGAGTGATTGAATTCTTATAAATCAGGTTTGGCTTTCCATGTACTTTTCAAAGCAAATTGCTTACAAACTATATGGTTGTGGGAATTGCATTAAAGTGTGAAGCAAGCCCTTAAGATTGTATATTAAGAGTTTAGCATGCATAATGAATATTTCTATAATTCCCTTGTCCTTATACAGTGTCTTTTAAGACAACATTTCCTACCCCATTACTCAGAAAAGGTCATCATATCAAGTCTAGTGCCACATTATGTACCAATCAAGATATACAAAGGAGGGCCTGATGCTCACTCAGTGTTGACTTGATCAGAACTTGTTTGTTTTCCTTAGAGGAGAGAATGTATATGACTAAGTTCAATCGCTGTGGCTTCCTTCCTCCATAAGGGCATAGAACACCCCCACACACACACACACAGCTTTGGGTTGTCAGTAACAGTGCAGCTATGCCTAAGAAGATTCTACACACAAGTCCTTTGCCAATTATAAAGAATCAGCAAGCACCCTTTCACTGTGTATGTCTCTTCATTGTGAGTCTGTCTTTCTGTGGCTTTGAGAGGTAGAGCAACCTGGGTTCCTGTTTTAGTTAGGGTTTCTGTTGCTACAAAAAAAACCATTATGGTCATAAAGCAAGTTGTGGAGAAAAGGGCATGGTCCTGGAGGCAGGAGCTGATGAGACCATGGAGGGGTGCTGGTTATTGATTTACTTCCCCTGGCTTGCTCAGCCTTCTTTCTTACAGAACCCAGGACCACCAGCCCAAGGATAGTACCACCTACAATTCCTCCCCATCTTGATCATTAATCGAGAAAATACGTCACAACTGGATCTCATGGAGGCATTTTTCTAAACTGAGGCTCCTTCCTCTCTGATGATTCTAGCTTCTGTAAAGTTGACACAATATCAGCCAGTATAATTCCTGCACTGGGATACACTCACATGATGCCCTAACTGTGGCACACTTCTAGAATAATTCATATTCAGGTTCCCATACAAAATAGGGTCAATAGGATTTATCTATATAAACCCATGAATCCATGAATGTGAACATTAAGTACTTTAATGATATTCAGTGGACAAGGAACAGACCCAGACTTAGTCATGTGTAGACCTTTTCCATATCTGAAGGCTAGAGCTGCAGAAAAGCTCAAGGTGTATTTTCTAGTCTAAGGTCAGCTTCCTCAGAACCCAAATAGAATTGATGTTTTATTCTACCAGATACAAAGGAACAGTGTCCAGGTCTAGCAGTTAGGGAGAGCAAGATTTCCTCTCCCTCGGGGCTTTCATTATAACCCCACATTCAACAGACAGGATAAGGCTCATGAACAATCGGGAGAGGGATATGCATTCCTTGTGGGTTGAAATACTAAAATTACTCAAAATATTTCATGTAGATGTAACCAGGAAAAAACAATGAGTCAAATTTCTGAACATTATATACCTGTTCAAATAGGGACACATATTCAAAAATCATATAATACTTTTAAAAGAATTTACTCATTCCTGACTTCAAAGTTTTTACTGTCTCCATTTCAGTAAACCCCTCATTCACTCCATTTAACTTTATATGGAATAATCCCTAATTCCTGGCTCATGAAATTAGGTGACCCAAGTGAGACCAACTTGCATAGAAACTCTAAAGGAAGAGTCACCATGTATGCCATTCATACTATATTGTTTCTTCCCATTGGTAGCCATCATCCACAACCTCCAATTACCCTAGCACATTGCAACCTCAATTGACATTTTCAAAACAGATGTCACCTACTTCTCTCCAAAATTCTTCAATAATTGTTCCATGATTCATCTCTTTTTAAAATGGTACTCCATTTCTTATATATACAAAGCTGTACTCCTAGAACTAATATATTTTATATCATCTTTATCAAATATGTAATCTCATTATTACTTAGTATCTATGGTAAGTAATTGTTTTTACTTTTCCTGGGGGGACTAAGTCTCAAAGAAGGCTTTCTTGACACCTTGTTGGATTGGCACCTGAGATGGACTGGATTCTAGATTACACTGGACCCAGAAAATGAATGATTCCAATTAATGGATATCAGAGATGTCTTCTCTAAATGTGAATGTTGTCTACTATATATTTAACTTATGAAGTTAAATTTTATCCAGACTATTCTGCCACAGTTTCCTCAACTACAAATGCAAATTGCATCCACTACCTTGCAGCTATAGTCTTGTATTGATTATAGACCTCTTGTCACTCATCCACATGTAGTTCTCCCTTTTTAAAAAGCATGGCTAGAAGTAAGCATTCATTGCTTTTACACTTCATCCCATTTTCTATCACAGTTATAAAGCAAAAAGATTTCCAGACAATATACTCTTTTTCCCCCTCTCAACTATACCCCTTTGTTCTGAGATCTTTTTTATTTCAGTGTTTGTGAAGAAATGGCCTTTTCTAATACAGTTTCATAAAATGAGCATCCTAGGCTTTTTCTATTGAAAAAAAAAAAACATCTTCCACCCTACACAGAATCTGCAAATGCTAGTGATATCTTTCCAGAATTTTTCATAGGCAATGCATTTGTAGGCATTATGTGGTGATTTTTTTTTTTTAGGATTAGGTACTAAAAAGCAATAGCCACAAGAATTATTACAATTTGTTGTCTCCAAAAGCTTCTAATATCCTAAGGCTGATAAACTAGCATAATATTAAACTGATTCCTAATGACTTTCCTAGATCATTGTGTCTCTACACCTTCATCTAAGAATGACTCACAACTCACAACTAGTCAAGGTACAGGAAATATGAGACTGAAGAATTCTCAGTCCTAAAGGAACATCTATACCAAATACCCCCTTACCAAGGTTCAGGGATCATTACTAAAGAGAGGAAAGGAAGAATTTAAGTGCCAGAGATGACACATGACTAGAAGGAAACTCCTTCCAGACACCAAAGAGCAAATAACCTGAGTAGTTGTGATAGTATACAAAAAACACCATGGAGCTCAAGCTTGACCAAATCCCAATGTGAAGACAGGAGCTATGTATGCATTACCTCCTGTAACCGTGGAACTATTGACAGTTGTTAGCTGCTGAGACAGGGAGAAAGAGTTTTCTCTAAGAGTGTAGGCTCTGATAAGTAGATCACTCTTCATTGAAAGACCATTAATCCAAGAATATTTGAGCAGAACAAATTGGTCTTGAAGGCTTGTTTTGTTTTGTTTTTGACACAAAATTGCATGGTAGGGAAAAAGGTGTGTATCTGGGAATGTCTGTGGGAGGGAGGCGTGTTCTATCAATACAAGTTGTCTGACACTCCTCTAGAACAAATATAAAAAAATATTAAACACGAAAGACACAAGCTGATTTTAGAATCTTATATGGAAAGCTCAATCAAATTAAGCTTTACTGTAGAAAATCCAATCAATTACCATGTTTCTCTAAAACACACACATCATGCCTCATTTGCATTGCAGCTCTGGAAGCTGAGTTTCAGTTCCAGGTGGAGCTGCTCAAGGAGGCTGCTACACATTGTTTAATCTCAGGAGATGGAGATTTGTACCTCTGCTTCCTGGGGATCACTGCAGACTCCCACATAGCTCTGACCATTCTTAACCCAAAGGCTTATGTTCCCAGCCTGAAACACTATTAAAGTTCCCGAACTGTAGTGTTTAGCAGTTGTTGAATTCTGATGGAGTTTTGCAGTTGGATACTAGGAGCAGCAAGCACACAGCATGTGACCTTTCAGACACAGCCTCTGACTACCTGAATCCAATTTAATTAAATGTAAACTGTTAAGCGCTGTGCTGTTTAAGCTGCTGAGTTTTCTGGAAACACACTCCCTTGGGCTTTGAGTAAATAAATTTCAGGTTCATCCAGCTCTTGGCTATCAGAGAAATCATCATTATTATATTTCAGGTTGAAAGAACAGATTTGGATAACTTTCCAGATAAATTTTCTCTTCGCTGGGCCTTAAGACATTTGGTGGATACAGTATATAGTTGTCTGCCTTTGGAGTGTATTCCCAGTGAACTCCTTGAGGACAAATATTTAAAAAGGGAATTGTCAGTTTTATTGGAGCCAATTGTCTCTCTTCCAGAGTGACAAAACAATTATCCTGCCCATCTACCCTTTCAGAAGAGTGTAACTTTTTAAGTGTTACATTTATATAGAGTACTGGGGAAGAAAAGGAATTTTCTATCAAAGATAATATATAGAGTTGTTAAAAGATATTCGTTCATTAAAATCACATCAGAATCAGTGACTTAAGTGGATTAGAATATTCCATTTTTATAACTCTACACATTGTTAGTCCCACATTCAAATGCTCAGCATTGAATGCTATAGTCTCAACCAACCTGTTATTTTTTTTTTCACAACTCAAAAAAAGGGACTTTTACACCTCCTCAATTTTAGAGAATATTTTTCTCTTACTGCTTTAGTGGTCCTGGTGTGTTTTCTTATAAACTTATGACAATTTTAACTGTATTGAACTGAAAATAAATGGAAGTTCTAAAATAATACTTTTTTTTTTTAAACAAATGTCAAGTTTGAAACAAAAACTATCCTCAAATGTAAAGTTTTCCTTGTCGCGATTCCTAATAGAGCTCATTTCACCTATACCCATAGCTACCTTAAAAAATTCCCGCTCAAGTTAGTCCTCCTCCCTGGGTGGAGGCCTCACAGAGATCTGGGACATTTGGCTAAAGGATCAGCCCTCAGAAGGCTGACTGACTCTGAGTCACACTAAGAAGGCAAGAGACAAAATTTAGTTCATTGATGTGGTGCTTGTATTTTCTACTCTAGAATTCCTGCCCGGAAGCAGCACTCACCCTACATGGGAGGTCTGAGTAATTGAGAAAAGCATGCTTTTACCTAGTCTTTGTCTATCTCTGTTCAATGAATGTTTTCCCAACACTGGCCTCCCCCTACATTTTGGGCTTCATTACTTACAGTTCTTTAAAACTCACCCTCCTTGCCATGTGGCTACTTGCCAGCCACATGCCCAAGCTCCACATTAGCTTAAACCTCCTCTGGTCTCCTCCGCTGGACAGCTACTGATATCTACATCTTGTTTGTCCCGGGATTTTTCTCTTCTAAAAACCTAGCAAAACTATACTTGCACTTCTGATTGAATCCATTCTTGAGCCCTTTCATTAGTAAGACTGAGGACTTTAATAGAGGACCTGGTTTTCTCTGTATCATTATGGACTAGCTGATGTATAAAAACAAAAGATATACAATGACATAAGTAGTGATTGGCATGTGACCTTCCAGAAACCAGAATTGTTCATGTAAGCATTTTGTGGACATGACTATAGTTAAATTGATGTGGAAATATTTCTGTCATTATCACTGTAACAAAGATCCATAAGAAAAGGTAATTATGGTCATGGAGTCCCTGAGAGACTTGAAACCCTTTGGATGCAAACCAGGAAGAAAAGAGACTTAGTAAATACCAGAGAAAAATGAATCATAAAAAAATAAGGAAACTTCAATGAAAATAGGGACAAAACCAATCACAGCTAATGTAACCAAGTTTAACCCATTTCAGCGATGTATTTTGACAACAGGAGCTTCTCCCTGTAGGATGGAGTGGGCAGATTTGTTGTTCCTACACTTTGCAATGCCTTCTGTGTTCTTAACTCTTCCAACACAATTTGCTTCAATCCATGCTTTTCTGACTGTCTGGGTTTCTGTGTTCATTCTTGATGCAGTTTACAATTGTGAGATTGTTTGGTGTTTTGTATTTTGTTATTTATGAAAAATTTATAACTTATTTGATGATTTAATGGATTTGTGTGAGGCATGGAATTCAAGTGCAGAACAACAGCCAAGTCATGTTTTACTCTCTCACTCTTACCCTCCCTCCCTCAGAATGAAGGGCTGTCTATGTAGCATTCCCTAATGGCTCAGATGTCAAACTGAGCAGTTTTGTCAAATGAAAAAAACAAGTTCAATATAAACTAATTCTCAGAATAAAACTATGCAGAATAAGCCCTATTAGACACAATGCACATAGACTAAATGCTGAGCTTCTTGGCCTCGTGTGTGTGTGTGTGTGTGTGTGTGTGTGTGTGTGTGTGTGTGTGTGTGTGGTACTGTAGTGGGGGACTTCTTTCCAGGTCTCATCAGGTTCCTAAGAATCTGAAGTCTCATACACATGAGAAAACTTCTTAGGAAATGTCTGCAAGGAGCAGGCATCAGAAATAAAGTGCAGGTTTCAACAACATAGTATTAGTGGTCATGGCAACCACAGAGCCAGTGCCCTGAGCCATTTAATACTGCATCAGTCAGAATTAACACATGAAAGGGGATGAATCTCAGAAGCTTGGACAGAATCACCAGTGAATGAAATATTTCCCATGTGTTCTGGGAGAAGACTGAGGGAGGTGGTGTGTAATTGGATGATCCCTTATTTGTAACAGGAAAACATAAAATCACATTAAACTCTTAAGCAGGCACTGGTGTGAAAGCAGCAGCACTTGGAAAGAAAGCTAAACACCTGCTTGCTGTACAGTTGGTAAAAACACCAAGTGTTATAAGATTATTATGGATGCTGTTAAAACCAGTCTAGAGGCAAAAGAGAATAATATGATGAAATTGATTTATTTCAGACTGATATTTAATGAAAAGCAGATCCTGAGGCCAGAGTTTCAATACTATTTCTTCCTCCTTTCAAGCCTCCAGCATTTTCTGTCTAGAATCATTGGCTAAACTAATATTTGTGCTTTTGACAATGTATCATTATTTTAAAACAAGGAATCAGGTACATTTATGTCCACATATGCTTGGCTTTCTCTTTGGCATAGTGTGTAATATGAATGTGTGTATTAATATCACATAGTCAGATCACCTGTCTAGGTAATGGCTGTGTTTTTCACTTGGCTACCCACAACCCAGATAGAATACACATTCAAACAAATATTCTCTCTGTGTCTCTGTAGTTGGCAATTATATGAGCCCATCTCTGTGACAGAAGTCTATACACTACAAATCAAGGAGTCAGACCAAATGGTGGTCCATAAAATTAAATATTACTTTGCACCCTACACTGGAAGGTTTTGTGTTTCAATTTGACACATGCTAGAGTCATCAGAGAGGAAGGAGCCTCAGTTGAGGAAATCTCTCCTTGAGATCCAGTTATAAGGTATTTTCTCATTAAGTGATTAATGTGGGAGGACCCAGCCCATGGTGGGTGGTGTCATCCCTGGGGGATGGTAGTCCTGAGTTCTATAAGAAAGCAAGCTGAGCAAGCCACATGAAGCAAGTCAGTAAGCTTTTTGGTCATGGGATTTTGTCACAATAATAGAAACCCTAATTATGACAAGTTGCTACCAAGAGTGAGGTATTGCTGTGAAACACCTTATCATGTTTTTGGGAGGACTGTGGAATGACTTTGGAACTTAGATCTAGATAAGCCTCTGAGTATTAAAATCTCTTCAGGATGTTCTGTGAGAGCTTGGAAGATAAGAATATACAGAGCAGTACAAAAGATGGAGGACAGTCTTGTCAAGTTTCATAGAGAAGTTTAAAAAATATTGGGGCCATTTGTCATTTTGAATTAAGAATCTATGATTCTGAAAGCAGGGGACAAAAGAATAAGCTGTAATCAATAAGATATCAGAACTAAGGCAAAGCTCTTCTTTGCTGGGGTACTTGATCCTGGTTGAGTGAAGCTAAGAAATTTACAGTGATTGAAAAGAAACCACCATCATTGATGTGAAATCTTCTGGTGTATGATTCCTGAGAGCAGAGAGAAGTTAAGTTCCAGAAGTGGCCATGGTTGTACCTCTTGCTGCCAACTGGACTTGGTAATATATAATAGTCACCCAGGTGGTACTGGTTTTGAAGGCATGAAGGAGTCATGGAGAACAGCTGAAGCTTGGCACTGTGAGAGGTTAGGAGAGGCCATTAGGTGAGTAGGTAGATAGTTCTTGAGAGAGACTTGACTATCACAGAAGGGCAAAAGGAACATTTCATCATAGCATGATATGCAGAAACTTCAGTCTCTTAGGCAGCCCTGATATAGAGTCCCCGCTCCTTTAAGAGGCCCTTATATATAGATCAAAACTTGAACAGCTATCATATTACAGCAATAATTAGAAACACCTGTTGTAGCAGGCCCACCAACTTCCCGAGCTGGGGCATGTAAACATAGCTTCTGGCTGAGTGCCCATAAATATGAGGATCAGTTCTACAGGAAGGCTAAATGGAGCTTCACAGGACATGGCCTGGCTGTTTAAGGTTTGGCTCATAAGGTCAGAGATGATTAGAGGCATAAAGAAATATGGAAATAACCTCTGAAAAGGTATAGCATGCTTGAAAATATGTTTGATGCTTAAGAAACAAAAGAAAATTAGTTTAAAAACAAACAATAAAATGAAGCCTTTAAAGAAATATTAAAGTAATGTAAAAAGAATAAGTCACATAAGAAGGGGAATTGCACAGGGCATCTGGATCCTATATAGCGCGGCTTTAATTTTTTCAATGATAATGAACAAAAAATATAGATACTGAGAGACATGGTATTGTGGGAAAAAACTGCTATATTACACCAGCTGATATATTTTAAAGGCTTCTTAACTTAAAAATGGAAGTCAGAATATGTGTTGCCTTGGGGAAGAGATATGCCTTTGTTTCCACTACAAATGAAAAGCTATGGGTTTCTTCAAAATTAATAGAGGTCAGATTTGATTGGGGAGATCGTCTGAAAATCTTTAGCTAAGACATAAAGAAAGAAACCAAGAAAACTACAAGACAGTTGATGTATAAGCTGATCTTTTGATAAGGTTAAGTTGTTTACCCAAGAAAATGTTTTAAGGTCTAAAAAGATACTTTTACCTTGGCAATACAAGTAATGGTAGAAAGTGGTTTAGGTATAAAACTTTGGACTTATCAAGATAGGATAGATGACAGAGTACTTCCTTCTAATTTTCCAAGTACAGATAGATTTTCCATAGTGAATGCATTTCTTACCAGATGATTGTTCTTATTGTATGTAATTTTACTATGTTAGAATTAAAACCTTTTCTTTTTATTTTTATTTAAACAAAACTGGGAAAATGCTGTGGGGTATTTTATCACACTGTGTGAAAATGTGTTGCTGTTTTATTCTGATTGGTTTAATAAAGAACTGAATGGAGAAAACTGGTATGATTTCCAGAGAGAGAGAGAGAGAGAGAGAGAGAGAGAGAGAGAGAGAGAGAGAGAGAGAGAGAGAAGAACTCTGGGAACAATCTGAGGTGTGGGGAATTCACCAGCAAGATATGGAGGGATTTGGACATATACTACAGAGGAGAGGTAATGAGCCCCATGGCAGAATGTAGATTAATATAAATAGCTTAATTTAAGTTTAAAGAACTAGTTGGGAAGAAGACTAAACTAAGACCAAGTTTTCATGCTGAATAAGAAGCCTCAATGTAGCTATTTGGAAACTGGTTGACTGAAGAAAGACATACTACATCTCATGAAAACTACAGAATTTCTATGATATTCATAGGTCAGCATAGGTTCTTCCATTCAAAGAAGCATATCAATGTATTAAGGATGTAGGTGGGAGTTTCCTTTTGTGGAGATTGGGGTGCAGTGAAATCCTAACACCTTTACTTCAGTTTTACTGTGAATCCAAAATAGAACTTTATGAATTCTATTAAAATAAATAAGATTCAGAATGTACTTTTCAAGAAAAGCTCTCTATTTACTATAGCCAATGGGATTTAATAGAAGAGACCTTTAAGGGGTGTGTTTCAGAGACAGCTGAAACTCTTTAATCTCCTTAATTCTTAAGGATCACAGTGTCTTCAATTTGTCCCTTTCAAATACATGGAAATAGTGTTGAAATATAGATGATCTTTTGGTCCACTGAAATCAAGAGACCGCTTCATAAAAACTGTAATCTACATATCAGCTGGGTCTGCCTAAATCCCAAGATTGCTGAAAATTGCTTTGAGCCTTCAAGAGGTCTACACTTGTGAGAACAACATAGTAACTTTTCTTTTTGATGTTTTGTTTTTGTCTGTCCCATCATGTATTGCTATGATTATGTTAATCCAGATAGGATATAAAAGTTATTAATATCCACTATTTGTAAATGTGGTAGACTTTGATGAAATTTGATTTGGGAGTTTCAAACAAATTAACATGAATAGTTTTAAACCCAACAATAGACTTCCTTTTCTAAGATATCTTTCTAACATTCTTTATAAAATTTTGCTCAGCTTTTCTGCTAGTATGCCCTCATATCACCCTGTCTCCTCACATTTCTTCCTTCCCACCTTTTACATATTTCCCCTCTAGTCTCACTTTTTGGGAGCAAAATATAAATTCCTATAATTTTCTTATCCTGAACAATATAACTGTCTCTTTTTATAGTTGGGCCGCCTGCTGACACCTGTGCCCCCAGAGTCGCGCCTTGCACAATGCTTTACTAAGGTATTTTGACAAATAACATTCTCTCCCTAGGATGGATTCTGATACCAGCTGTTAAGATAACACATCATTTCCTTGGTTATGTAAGAAAACTTTTATTTGTCCTTAAACCACCCTAGTGGGAATTGAAAGGTGGTATAGATTGAAAAGTCAGAAATTGCCCATTTAATACTTAGAGATACTGAGCGAATGACAATACATGCTTTCATTGTCATGTATACCTTGCTGCTATTCTGTGAGGAAGCTGGTGCTTGCCATCCTCACTATAGAGATGATAAAACAGGTACAGAGAGATTACGATTTTGTTTAAAATGTATCTTTCCTTATTGGAAGAGACCTGATTTGAACAATCTTATCCTAATGAAGTGAAAAATAAGGTTTAATATTATTGAGACAAGAAAGAAATATGGATAATGGGGGTGTATCACATAATGAATAACTTGTAGGTTTTAGGGTTTGACTAATGATCTTGCAACCTAACTGTAGTCTGGGGAAAATCTGAACTCCTTCATTCTTATCATGCTTTTCTGAAAACTTCAGATCCTATAACAAATGGTCCTAAGAATTAGGTGCAATAATTTACATGAAAATATCTTGCTAATGGAATGTAGTTTAGTTCAGTGAAGAAACAGGCTTCAGGCATGAAGAGACTGGTTTAAATGATGAGCGAGCTATCATAAACATAGTGTCCCTATGCACCCCTCTAGGCTTTGATGTCCCATATATTCAAATAGAAAGTACTGACTTCTGAAGACATATGTATTGGATGAAATAATCAACATATGCTTTTTATTGATTCTATATATAAGATAGATATATATGTATATATATATATATATATATATATATATATATATAAAATCTTAGTAATTTCAAACACAACTATAATGAATTTAGATCACTTGTTGTAATAATGGAAGTAAGTGCTAGATTAGACAATTTTTGCTCTCTCCTTATTAAATGAAGTTGTTGGTTATGCAGTACAGGGTCTTATGTTATATGTGCATAGACACATGTAAACAGTGCTGCCTGGAATTTTGCTCTACAGTGGCACTACATTGTGTGTGTGTGTGTGTGTGTGTGTGTGTGTGTATGTGTGTTATTCTTTTGTTCTTTTTCTTTCTTATTTTATATATTGATCCTAGTTCTCTTTCCCTCCCTCCCTCCCATGCCCACCAACCCCACCCCCCACTGCACAGGGAGGATGATGCCTTCCAGGGAAGATCAACAAAATCTGTCAAGTAATTTGTAGTAAGGGACTAGGCCCTCCCTCATGCCTCTAGGTTAAGTGAGTATCCCTCCATGGGGAATGTGCTTCCAAAGACGTTTTGTGCACCAGGGACACATCCTGGTTCCACTGTCAGAGGACCCTTAGACTGCCCAGGCCTTCTAACTGAGACCTATGTTCAGGGGGTATGCATCAGTCCAATGCTGGTTTCCCAGTTATCAGTCTGGGGATCCATTTGCTCCCCCTTGTTCAGGTCAGCTGTCTCTGTGGATTTCTGTAGCCTGGTCTTGTCCTCCCTCTCTGCATCCAGATTAGAGTTTTGGCTAGTGTTTAGCTGTGGGTGTCTGCTTCTCTTTCCATCAGCTACTAGATGAGGGCGCTATGATGGTGGATAAGTTTTTAAAGTCATTAACAAACACACCAAATGCAAATGACAAAAAGTTATTGAAGAAATCATCATTTCTCCTAATTCCTATATTAGATTAAACTTTGAAATGCTTCCTTATTTCTACAAAAGATTTGCTTGAAAAATATCTGATCCAGTCTAATTTCTATGGTGACTTACATGTGTGTTTGAAAACAGCAAAATGAAGAGACAGAACAGCATTCTCAAAGTCTGTGGCCTTCTGACCCCTAAACATGTGTTTCAATATAATTAAGGGCATCCTCAGGCAGTCAGTTACCAGGATTTGGTTGCTGTCCTCTCCAATACATCATTTTCCTAGAATGTGAATCTTAGTCTTGTGTTTTAATGTTGATAGAAAACTAGACATCACCTGTACTTTGACTGGATTTAAGATTACTCAAATATAAATTATTATTATTTATGTGAGAATATATCAGTTTAACAACAAGTTGAGCTAACTAGCTCATGAGTACAACTGTGTACTCATAGTATCAGGTTTTATGTGTTATATACAGAACCAGGAACATTGCCATATGCCTTCAAGCTACTTCTCAACACATGCATAGGCAAAAACAATGTTATGTCTTCCTGAAGCAACTAGAAAACTATACATAAATACACATATGTTAAAATGTGTGTGTGTGTGTGTATGCACACAAACAATATGGAGAAACACAACACAAAATTATTTATATGAAAATGGGCATAGATATTTGAGTTATCTGATATAGCCTAATATTAAGTGTGGAATACCCAACTCCAGAAAAAATGATCCTTCCCTCAAGATATTATCTTATTTGTATGCCATAGGGGTGATTCTGCTAATCTGTTTTGAAATGAGTGATTCAGGAGCAATTAGATGCAATTTAACTTTCTTCAGTATCTTACTTCTTTGTTCTATTTTTGTTTCCAAACTGTTAGGACTGTTAATGCTGAGTTACTCTCAGAGAGACATTGATGCAAAATGAAGTAGAAGGAGAAAAGACAAAGAAGGATTAGAAAGAAATAAAGGAAAAGGAAAAGAATAGAAGAGAAGGAAGGTGGGGATATTAGAAAAGACTGAATGTAGAATTAAAAATAAACTAAGAACTTTGGAGATGATTTGTGGATCTAATTGACTGGAATTTTTCATGTCTTCAGGATTTTTTACATATCCCAAAGGAAATAGATATAGGAAATGTGTTTTGTATACACCTTTATACCCTCAGAGACAGCTGTACTAGAAATAAGAATGGGATGAAAGTGACATGGTTTCCAATTTAAACACTCAAATATTATGTTATTTTTCAAACTAGGTTTCACAGATTTTATTTATTGACATGTTAAACATTAATAGACATACCATACCATACAAAGGCATGTTCCTTAGTATATGTTTGTAAGATCTGACAGAAAACTTGACCTTCAATAAGATTCAAAATTGCATTAACATATAACTCTGAGCACTCCACAGGGTGGATGGGTGGATGGATTCTTAACCACTGTTTATTCTGAATTTTGTACATTTCACCAGGGTGTTCTTTTAGAGATTTTACTGGTCATATAGATCAGCCCTCCTTTTGGAAATATTATCCCTAAAGTGAGTGAGACTGATATCCATCTCATATAACTATTGTGAAAACTGCAAAACTCCCCATGTAACATCAGCAGTTCTAGGCATGTAGTTTTCAAAACATGTCAGTTCTCAGTTATTACTGTGGCTCTGGTTATTATTTAAACTATATGACATTTTGAGAAATGGACTGAAAGTTCACAACATTAACTGTGGCAAATTATAAAATGACTTACAAACTCTTTCCCTTCTAAAGGAAGAAATACATTTTTACTCCTGGCATCTTTGCCTGGCTCAGTGATTGTACAGAGTCTGTTCTAGCCTAGGGCTCAAAGACTGACAAAGTTCTCTTGTGCTTTCATTGCCAGAGTCCTGAACACTTTGTGGAGCTACACTAGCCTGCTGGAGGGAACTCTGCCTAGAGAAAGGCCCCATCTGTCCATCCCAGGCTGTCACAAGTAAACTGTCCTGCTAATAAACTAGTTGAGCATAGAAACATAAGGAAAATGAGTATAGCTGTTCCAGACCATAAGTACCCATCTGACTCCTGGAATTGTGGATGGTATAATTGTTTTAAGCCACACATAGAAAGTTTCTGCTATTCACTGACTGTTTATATATCAGCCAAAAAAAAAAGTTATTGTACCTTAATTCTAATCCACTCTGCTGGCAGTCACTTTGGAGTAAGATGTGCTTCTGAATACAATGTTTTTCTCTTTATGACTAGTTATCAATCCATATAAAAGTATGGAATATGTTGTGAATGCAGTAACAAAGATGTTTTTTTAAAACATGTTTATATCTGCATTTAATCTCCTCATTGGCAACACTTTGGACCATGAAGGACAGCTGTCTACGCATTGTTAAACAAACTCTTATCATCCTATTTACCTGGAAATCCTAGAAACGGCACCTAGCATCAATAAACAGAGCACACATTGCAAAGATAAGATGCTGTTCAAACCTTAATTCAAACATCCATATTGCAGAACATCTAACATTCTCATGAGAAGGTTAGAACACCATTGTCCTCAACTACTTAACAAAATTTAAAATTATCAGAATAAATATTGTTTAAAGACCTAATACTTAAAACTTTGCTGACATGGTTGTTTTAGATTGTTCAGGCAGCTGGATGGCAGTACTAAATGAAGATCTCAGGCTTTCCAACAAACTTTTCTTCAGGTTTAATTTCATAAGAACCCATGAATATCTTTTATCACTGAGAACACTACTACAACAAATTTTATTAATTTACTGAAAGTCACAATAACAATTACAATTCAAAACAAAGGATAATCCAGGATATTTAAGACAACTTGATAAATGTTTGGTGACAATTCATCTATCTTAAAACACTGACAGACTTCAAATGAATCAAGGAAAGGAAACATCAAAATTGCCTGAGAAATATTTCAAATTATTCCTCTTTGGTATGGCAGAGACATACAAGAATTTTGGCTTGACCTGTCTGAGATAATGAGGGAATGAAGAATGGATAGTCTTTCACACAGAAAAGTTAGGATGGGGTAAACTTTTTGCTCCGATGGAGACACACAAACAGCCAGGTAACTCTGAGCATTTATAATATTCTGCTGAATATGGAGACGTGTGTGTGTGTGTGTGTGTGTGTGTGTGTGTGTGTGTGTGTGTGTGTGTGAGTGTGTGAGTGTGTGTGTGTGTGTGTGTGTAATTGCATGAATGAAGGATGGTTTGCTAACCTGGAAATGAGGTCTCTGTAAGGGAGCAGTTTTAAGTTGGAATCATCAGTTATCTAAGAGGAGGAAGTTGTGGTTGATAGTTTGAGCATACACTGGTTTTGGTGAAAGGTCAATCATTCTTAACATCCATCCTTGGAGCAGAGGAAGGCTTTGCCATTCCTCTGAGACCTCCCTAGTAAAGGAACTGACATTCCCCTGAATCTGAGGTATAGGGGCCATTGACATGATTGTGCTCATATCAATAAAACACATTCACTCAGGGCTTTATCCATTCCCCACATCCCCTGCTAACTTGAATGTATGAAATCTCACCTAATCTCAGCAGGTTAGCTAATGTATGCCTCATTAGCACTTGGATTGGAGAAGTGAGAATGAGCTCCAACCCAACCTTGTCTTAATAACAACTTACCACTGATTCTATCTTTGATTTTCTCATAGGTATTATCCATGATGGTGATATTAATGGGCTCGCAAGAACAAAATAATTTTAAATATATTAATCACTTCTTAGGAAATTAATATTATGATACATTCCTAGCCATTGTTAACTTAGAATGTGGTGAAAGGGCATTTGAAATATCCTTTCAATATTGATCTTTAGGTGACAGCTGGGCTATACACATGTATTTGGAAAGTGAGCCAAGTTCTAATTTTTAACTAAATTGTTGAAATTGTTGGCTATTTCCTTTGATGATTTTTACTAAGTACATCAATATGGCACTGGTCTGGACTAAAATTCTCTGCTTACTCAACTAGCATTGGTGTGAAAGTAAGCCACTCATAAATCTTACTTTTTTTGTTACTTGTCTGTATGCCTCTTTTTTACATGTATACTCAAGAACAAACACATAGCATGCCACACAATGATATTAATATTTTATCTTGATTATGTTTCTAGGGTTTTTTTTATTTTAAAAAAGTAAGTTAGGGGTTTTAGTATTCAAAGATTTCAAGGTCTCACAGAAATGTAAAACATGGCAGAGTGACTGGGTATAACCATTAGTAATGTGAACTACCCTCCATTTGTTAGTGACCATTTCAAGAGAGCTCCAAATATACTCAAAGAAATATGTTTTATAATTTTTATGTTGACTAGGCTGTGTAAACAACTACAGTGTCTTGCACATAAAGTATATTAAAATACAGTCAATGCCAGGATATATTCAATCTAGTTTCAGAAAGAATCTTGTAAGAAAGGTCTTGTCAAGCCATAAGTCATTTTATTATTACTAATCTTCATTGCATGTGTCTGTGGTTATTGAGACTAAAACTATGCTTCCATGATGGAAGTAATAGCAATTTATGTATTTTGGTATTTGTTTGTGTTGTAAAAGTAAAAGTAAGGAAAATAATTTGTTTGCGTTCTGCATAAACATATGCTAATTTTACTATAAGAATATATGGAGACTCAAAACCACTTTTTGTACCACTTGCGTTCAGAGCATCAGGAAGAAAGAGCCACCTCAGTCAGATTGACAGCTTACGTAAATTAAGTTTCTTGAATAATTATTCTTCAGTTAAATGTTAGCACCTAAAACTTTGCTGTCTAAAAAATGCTGATGGTGAATGTCTGTGTTTCATTATGAAAAGCAACATATTGCTAGAAACATATGACACACAGGAAATCAGTATACCTCATGTTTGTAGCTTCCTTGGATCTAGCAGGGCACCATCTGTCCAGAGACTTGTAGGCCCTTCAACAGGTAATGTGATATAATAAAACAGCAGAGTTTTACATTCTGGAACAAATCTGTCAGCTCCTTCTTCTAGGTGAAGTGTCGGGTATTAAATTCAAACTGTTTATGGGAAGAGCATAATGGAAGCCAAATCCCTTTAAACATTCTCTTTTAAATGTACATCTTATTAAACAAAGCATGAGATAAAATCAAGAATTTATACATAATTATTTTTCTCTCTTGGCAAGTTAAAGGGCAACAAGAGAGCCTCAAGTAGCTAAGCACAAGAGAAGATAGGATTAGGAGGTCACCATGCAGGAACTGAAGAAGAGAATATGCATGAAGGATGAACAAGAAGGGAGACAGTAGTCCAGGAGTCTGCCTATGATTGTTCTGTCTAGAAAATACAGGTGTCAAATGTCCTTAAGGATGAAATGCTCAGTAGTAGTGTACCTCATATATTTTTTTTGCTTTTGCATACATACCTATGGAAAATTTCAATATAAATAATCTACATAGGTTTATAATAACAGTAGGTCAATCAAACAATATGCTATCAAAAAGTTACATGGTTGAAGTTTTTCTCTTCATGTATCTTTTTAAAATGACTTATTGTAGAAATTGTAATTACATCATCTTCCCTTTCCTTCCTCCAAAGTCTCTCATATAACATTTTTTTGCCATTTTTCAAATTCCTGACCTTTTTTCTTTGTTTTATGTATGTATGTATGTATGTATGTATGTATGTATGTATATATATATATGTATATATATATATATTTGTGTGTGTGTCTAAAATTTCTGAATATAACCTATCAGTTTATATGAAGTTACTCATATGTATGTTTCCAGGGCTGAGCTGACAATTTGGAACCTGATGACTAGCTGGAATGCTCTTCTCTGGGGAAGACTGCTTCTGCCCCTCTCAGAATTCCTTAACTACCAGAATTCTCTTTGTATAAGGCTGAGGTGTCCAGGGCTACTCCCTGTCCATTTTTTCATATTTATTTGTATTGTTCTTATTCAGGTTATGTTTAGACAGTCATATGTTTTTCTGACTTAACAGATGTAGCTTTTGAAATTCCTAAGAAGTACAAGCAAGAAAAGAGATACCCTATTAGAGGGAGCCATTATAGGTTTAAAGAAAAATCTTGTACTAGGGAAATGTCCAGAAATCTACAAGCATGACCCCAACTAAGAATCTAAGCAATAAGGGAGAGGCTACCTTAAATGCCATTTCTGTATAATGACCATGATGACTACCTTAAATGTCATCCAAGAGCCTTTATACAGTAGCTGATGAAAATAGAAGCAAACATCCACAGCTAAGCACTGAGCCCAACTCCTTGATTCCAGTTGTACAGAGGGAGGAGGCCAAGTGGGAGCATAAAACTGGGAAACTAACACTGGCCTGAAGCAAGCCTTCTGATTGTGGGTGTCAGTTAGGAGACTTGTGCAGTCTATGGGACCTCTGACAGTGGAAGTAGTATTTATCCCTAGTGTACAAATGTCTTTGTGAGCCCATTATCCAGGAAGGGCCACTCTTTCAGCATAGATACTTGGGGAAAGGCCTAGGCCCTACCCTAAATGATATGACAGACTTTGATGATTCCCCATGGAAGGCCATACTCACCCTGGGCAGTGGATGATGGGTGTGAGGGGGAGGTCGGTGGGGGGCATGGGAGGATAGGAGGGAAAGGGGACTGGGATAGACATGTAAAATAAGATTGTTTCTAAATTTAAAAAAAATCTAAAAAATAAAAAAAGAAATTCTAGGAGACACAATCTCACAGCAAATATCCTGATTCTCTGGCTTTCACAATCTTTCTGCCCTCTTTCTACAATGTTCCCTATGATTTAGGTGCTGAGCTCCTCCATAAATCTGCATTTGGATTGGTGGTTGTTTTCTGTATCAGTTTCCATTTGTTGCAATGAGAGATTTCCTTGATGGAGTGCGAGGACTGCACTTATCTATGCATGTAAGGACAAATGTATCTTACTGTGTTGTGTTGTCTCTCCAGTTACACGTTGACACCTGCTGATGAGAATCATAGGAAGAGAAATTTGCAGCTAAGGAGAACTAGCAAATTTGGGATTAAAGATGTATGTGTCCACAAAAGCATTAAGAAGCTAGAATAGAAGCTGAGATCTCAACAACAGACTCCGAATACCTGACAACCCAGGTTCAGAAATAATCTTAGAGCTGGAATGATTCAAAATTATAGGGGAAGCAAAAAATAAGAGCTAAGTCCTTTCTCCTGGCTTCTAAATACAGCATGCCCCACCCACTCAGGAAAGGTTAAGAGTTCAAAGATGCTGCAAGCCAACCTGGGTTTCAGAAGCCATGAAAATGAAACTAACGTTTTCTTCCTTGGAGTGGAAGGACTGGATCATCCTTCTCTAGATTTTTAAAATACATTGTGTTCAAGGAATCAAGTGAACTAAACAAGGTCCTTTGAGAAGCTTTGCTTCTGAAGTACACCTCCCTTTGTAAAAGTCTCTTTCTTCATAAAGAACCTTTGTGCTCAGTTCTGAAAACATATTAGCCGAAGAGCTTGTTTATCTGCTTTTACCCAACTGTTTTCACGTGAACACGATCTTTTGATCATGTTGAAAGTTTTTTCTTGAAAAAGGAAATTACGTGTTTTTACTTGCTGCTTAGGATTTTCCTTGTGTATTCAATTAGTAATAGGAAGTGATTTTACTTAGTTACCCAATAATGTTTATACATTTAGACTTTAACATACATTATGATTATAGTTTTTGTGTTTTAATTGAAATATTTTATTAGAATTTATATATATATATCGTGTATTTACATAATTTTCACTCCTTCCTCTACCCTTTCTTACTCTTACCAGGAACAACCCCCAACCTAATTCATGATCTCTTTTGTAATATATATATATATATATATATTATATGTGTATATTCACATATATACACATATATCATATAATTCCTAACATTATTCTAAATGCTTATGCATACGCCCACAGATATGTATAAATTCTATCCCCTCACCAAAGTAGCTTTCCTTCAGCAGACAGAGGATACAACAGAGATGCATAACAGTTTAGAATTCAGAGACTAAGTGACCATGAGGTACCCAGTTTCAGTTTGCACATCTACCATGTAATACCTACACATTAAATCACTTTTTGTTTGTAGTTTCATTATTTTTAGTTGTTTTGTTTGTACGTATGTCTGTACATCACATGTATGTAGTGCCTATGGAGTCCAGAAAAGGGCATCATATTCTCCAGGAAATGAAATTACTTGAAGCTATAAGCCACTGTGTTGGTGCTGGAAATCCTACCCATGCCCCATTGAAGAATAGGAAGTGCTCTAAATCCCCAAGCCTTCTTTTATTGACCTTTAAATAGAATACTACTAAAACAGTTTAGACTGTGAATATCATATTTTACACTGTATATTATTGCTTTTTACTTAAATGACCTCTCAAGTTTCTCTATAAATATTATATCAGTAGTCTTTAGAGATCCTTTGTTTCTTGGAATGACTTGGAAATACTTTTTTATGTTTCTGCTGCTCACCTTTGCCTTTCTTTAAATGTTACAGGAATTCTTATAGTGTTTGCTGAAGCCTTGCTGTAATTTTATATTTAAGTATGATTGCGAAGATGTTGATTGGGAACCTCTGCCTAGTATAAGTGAGCAAAGACCTCATGATCATTTCAAGAAACACTCCATTACAGAATCAAAAAGCTTCTGCTGTTTCATATTTCCCCAATTAGCTCATACTTTAAAAAAATCTTTCTCTTTCAGTAATGAATTCTTGCTATGTATTTTACTGAAAAATGGATAGGAAAGGAAATACCATAGAAAATTAGTTGTTAGTTGATTATGAGTTTGCCCTTTTCCCTCCTTTCTCTCACCTCAGGGATTCCCTAGGTACTCAAGCTTCTCTGAGAATCTGCCAATTCAGTAAATCCTATTTTCCTCCACAGTCCTTCTGCGAATATTCAGATCCAATGGTCCTTAAACTTGTGTGTTCATCATAATTACCTGAGGGGTTTGTTAAACACAGATTGCCAGCCACTCCCATCCCCCTCACCCAGGCTCAGATTCAGTAGGTCTGGTTGGGACTCTTTAGTTTGCAGTTCTGAGAACTCCCAGGTGAAGTTCACACAGCTGGTCAGGGAGCACACTGAGAGTAGGTTCCAGGTCACAGTTTACCTAAGCAGACTGAATACTACAAACATCTGGGACTCTTATCCCATGAAATTTCCCAGGCCTCACAATGCTTGGGTAATTACAAAATTGTACATTTAACAACCACCTCTGGAGATTCTCATCAGGGAAAATTGTTTGGCTACAGCTTCATCAGACTTGAATCATCCATCTTCCTTTGCAAAGGACATCTGTGTGTTTCATCTTTTCCTTTTCTTTTTTTTTTTTTCTTTTTCTTTTTTCTTTTTTGTCACTTATGTTTTCTTTCTTTTCAAATTGTTATAATCTTTTGTCTTGCATAGTTTATTACTTTGTGGGATTTAGCTTTAAAGATTAAAGTGTTGTTAGCAAGATAAACGTGTTGGTAAATAAATCATCTTTATATAGAACTCACAGTTAAATATATGAACACAATAAACACAAAACAATACTTTCCTCTCCTGTTAGCTTAATTGATATTCATATCACAAAACTGATATGGTTTGCTCAATAAGTAAGCTGAGAGATCTTTAATATTAGGACTTAGAAAGCCAAAGTCCTTCCTAGTTTCGGATGCCTAACTAGAAATCCTTGAATTTGATGGTAACTAAATATCCCACATACACTTTCTTCCACTAAAAGTATTTACAAGTTGGAATTACTAATATCAGCAACTTACAGATGATGTAGCACTCTAATCCATTAAGTCATAAAATGGCTAAGGTATCAAGACATAAGTTTGTAACAACACAGCTAATCTACCTTGACTTAGGGGACACATACTCGCATACAACACTCTAAACTGACCAATTCAAAAAAAAGATTTTCTTAAGAAATTAAAATAATTGCATACAACTACAATAAGAACATTCTTTTTTTAAAATAGCACTGAAGCAGAATTCAGTAGTTTGCCCAAAGCTAGACATATGTTCTATCACTGTGCACACCCTTCAGCTGTGACTTAGACCCATACCTCTGGGTGGAGGAGTCGTGAAGGAGGAGAAGGAGTAAGAAGAAGAATTAGCAGCAGAAGAAAGATACACATAGTGTTACAAATGACTTCAACTTCAGAGGCAAGATTTTAGAGATGAGGTACCAAATATACCTTGATAAATTTTAATTTCCTGGGGTAGGGATGTAGTGCCGTGTCAAGAGCCCTTGCTTAGAATGTAAGAGGCTCAGTGTTCAAACACGGGCAGCACATAAAACAAGCATAGTGTCACAAACATGTATCCCCTTCCGTCAGGAAGCAGAGTAGGAAGATTAGAAGTACAAAGTCAGCCTGAGTTTCACAAGAGAATTTGGAGCCAGCCTGATATACAGGAAACTGTTTGAAAAAGGAAGAGAGGAGGAGAAAGAAAGAGATTAGCAGGAGGACAAAGAAATGTGAGAGGATATTATTTTAAGGTGTGTGGCTTTTGTTTATGTGTATCTTTTTTTTTAACATCTGTGAAGGTGTGATTCTTACCTGTCTAACACACCTGATGGTTTAATAAAGAGCAGAACAGCCAATAGCAAGGCAGGAGCAAGAATAGGCAGGGCTGGTAGACAGAGATTATAAATAGAAGGAACAAAAAGAGAACAAGGAGAGGAGGACATCAGAGGCCAGCCACCCAGTCACAAAGACAGCCATGAAGTAAGAAGTAAAGAAAAGGTATACAGGAATAGAGAAAGATAAAAGCAAGCCCCAATGTCAAAGATAGATGGGATAATTTAAGAAAATCTGGCTACCAATAAACCAAGAAAAGGCTGGGCTTTCATGACTAATAATAAAACTCCATGTGTGATTTATTTGGGAGCTGTGTGGTGAACCCCCCCCCAAAAAAAAGCAAAAGGAGTAAAAAAAATCACACAACAAAAAAGGATGAATGAATTCTTTTTCTATCGCATTAGCATAAAGTTAAAAGTAAGAGAATAAGAACAATGTCTTTAATGAAGAAAATGTAGGAAAGGTTAACATACCACCAGATCACATGCTTTCCGGGACTCATACCTTGAAGACAGGTCATCATCTCATCTGGGCTAGTAGAAATATCTCCAGGTCTGACACTGAGCCTAGATACGTGCTTTCACCCACAGAGACTCCCTTGATAAGTTCTCTAAAACTAAACTTCCCATAAACCTGCAGTTATTATTCTCTGAATATGGGGCCTTCTGAATGTTTATAATTGTACTAAAATTGAATATTTTTGAAAGAATATCAGCTAAAACAAAGTTGCCAAACCAAGAAAAGTTCATCATGAACTGATAAAATAGAAACACTGCTAGATTGCCATTCCAATATCACGTTATAATGAGGCATGATGATTAATAGCATCTAAGAACAAATAAGATTACATTGTAGTAAATACAAGTGGATATCTATAGCCAATAAATACACTATGGAATATAAGATAGAAACAAGGTTTCTTCTTATTTTGTGTAAACTTCAAACAATGTACACAGTGAGCTTTGGTAAATATCATGGTTATCTGTGAAGCTATTAGAGATGTGTACTGAGATAGGACCAGGGTGCACACAGATCATTTTAATGCATGCCAAATTTAAGACATATAGGGAAAAAAGTTAATTAGTATATCAGAAAAGTGATTAGAGAAACAATGGGTAGAAATAAAATCTTGCTCAACATCACAAGAGGCATTTAATATTGAAAACTTTTCTATCATCCTTCGGCAAAATAACATATAGAAGCTTAGTTAGAGAAAATTCTATTGGGTGTCTACATCTCCTGCAGATAAGAGAGTAATCACCCAAAGCATCTCTGGGTTTTGGACACTCACTCACTATGGTTTCTTTGCAATGGATGTCCCCAGCTTCTCTGGACACATTTAGAAAATATAGAAGGGTATCTTCAAACACTGGAAGGAACTAGGAATTATCTCAAGGAGAGCACATTTGAAGAATTACTAATTTCAGTTATCAAGAGGACCAATCAGGCATATTGCTTTTAATTCTAATATGCATTTCTTTTAACTGAGAAGAGCTAAACAATAATTACATTATATATTTATTCCCATTCAGAAATGTTCCTTTATCTGAATTTGAAACTTTCCTTTATTGCACATATCCATGTGGTGTAGATTCTCTCCTGCCCTGTTCATGTCTGACCATTTCTGTGCATGTGGTCTGTGTTCAGCTCCCAGTAGGCACTAGGCCACCCCGGGATGACTCCTACAGGACACTGATTATAATAGTTCCTTTGAGTCTGGAAGGTAAACTTCAGAGCATTTGAAATCTGCTTTCAGAAAGGTAGAGCAGAATATTCCTTAAACACAAAAGATGAAAGCCACCAGTTTCTCTGTAGAGTCCTGGTGGGAAAGAAAGGCCATGTCCAGTGGCTGTCTTATCTTCCCCCGCAAATTTACTCTGGGATACAAATAGTCTTTGGATTATGGTCCTTGAATAGGAAAAGGATGTTAAACAATGAGTCATTTAGAGATATGCATTTATTTAATATAATTATAAAATTCCTGTTATTTGCCTTTTTTTTCAATTACAAAATTTTATAACTTTCTTAATTCCTGCTCTATACATTGAACCTAAATGTTGCCGTAAATTTTTTGGCTGATTTAATAAGTTGAGTTCAAGGAATAGGGATGTAGATCAATTGTTGATGTACATCAGAGTGCTCCCTTAACATGCACGACACCCTGGGAGCACCTAATAACCTAGGTGTGGGGGTATACACCAGTAATTCCAGATATGAGAAGCAGAGGCAAAGGAATTCAAGGTCATTCATTGTTGGTTACATAGTTAACTGCAGGACAGCTAGAGGATAAACAACTTTTCTCAATGCAAACAAGTGAGCCAATAAAGGAAAAATCCAATAAAAAGCACCCCCAAAACAATGTTATGTATACCCAAAACTTTACACATGATATTACTAACAGCTTTGTTTATATTTGAAGGGAAAGAAGACATAATAAAGCATGAAACACTGTGCCGACAGACATAGTGATGCTGTTTTACACTAAGAGGATATGAATTATTGAGCCAGACAACATGAATGAAGAAGCTTCCCCAGGTACTATTGTGAAGTAGGACAACACAACATGAAAAGGCTGCATTCTTTTTTCTTTTTAAATTATTTTTATGTATTGTTTTTCTTTTTAAGTTTAAATTAAAAATAAGCTTGTTTTACCTGTCTATCACAGTTCCCATTCCATAACCTCCTCCCCTGCCCTGGCAAACTCCTTATCCCATCCTCTTTCTGCTCTCCAGGGAGGATAAGGCCTTCCATGGGGGATCTGCAAAATTTGTTATATAATTCAAAGCAGGGCCAAGGCCCTCCCTCATGTGTCTAGGCTAAGAGAGCATACCTCCATGTGGAATGGGCACCCAAAGTCCATTTGTACACTAGGGATAAATACTGATCCACTACCAGAGGCCCCATAGATAGGCCAGTTCTCCTAACTGACACCCACTTTCAGGGGGTCTGGGTCGGTTCTATGCTGGTTTCAAAACGATCAGTTTGGAGTCCATGAGCTCCCCAGAGCTAACTATTGGCCAGGATTTCATGTACATATCTTAAGTAATTCAATAGCAAAAAATGATAAAAAAGAGACACTAGAACAAGAATAATATGATTGTAAGTAGTAAGTAAGCTAAGAGTCTAGACAGTTATTTTTCAAAAGGAGACACACAACAACCAACATGTATGAACAAAAATTTTCAGTATCACTAATTAACAGGGATTTGCAACTCAATAACACAATGACATATCATCTCACCATTGCTAAAATGGCCCTTACCAGAAAGACAAAAAAAGGAAAGAGGCCCATGGATATTCATAGTAAGGATAACACAGAAGCTATTAGGGAGATTAAAAATTACTAAAATGAAATTATTATGGAGATTTCTCAGGAAACTAAAAATAGAACTATCATATAATCCATCCATTCTACTGCATACTAAAATTAAAATAATTTCTTAAAATAAATAACCACATTCATGTATTTATTATAACAATGTTCATGGGGGCAAAAATATAGAAGAAATTAATTCCATCAATAGATGAACATTTAAAGAATATATGTGTATATATTATAAATGAATATAATGTAGTCATATAATGTACTTATTTATGTCAGTATGTATGTCAATAGAGGGCATCAAAATAATTGAAATTGGGTACAAAAAGGCAAACACTATATCTCACTTATTTATAAGAGCTAAAATACTTATCCTCATGTAAGATGATCACTAGAGACTGCCATTGGAGTTTTGAGGAAAGAGGGAGTTTTGATCAATAGCACCATAAAAACATAATGGACAAGAAGATTTGGGGTTCTCTAACATAAATGTCACAGCATTTGTAGTAATTTGTGATATATTTCAAACTAATGAGAAAAGTCACATGAAGAAAGTGACTGTGTCTGAGGAGACTAAAATACAAATTACACATTCTATATGTTCATTATATATATACACATTTTAACACATACACACATTTTATCAATACTGTATTTAAAGATCTTTGCAAATAATTATTTAGAAACTAGAGCCACTCTGCTACCCAATTAGTACATGGTAGGTGATAGTGAGAACTTGCATCTCCTAGGGTTCCAGCTGGACAGGTGGATAGACTGAAGATTTCTTCTCCCATTGGACCAAAAGAAGACAGAGAAAGATATGACAACAAGGTGAAGCAGAAATCTCCAAAGGAAATCAATTGCCTTTCATTCTATTTTTCTAACATAGAATAGGGAGAATTTAAACTTTTGTGCACATTCTTTTTTTCTTTTGAAGGTTTTCATATCCTAATGGTTTGACTAAAAATATATAAGATATTCCACTTACAAGGGCAGGTACTGAATATTATTGATAGGAAAAATGTAAGGAGAAACAAATGTCTTATCTCCATATATACGATAAAAGCATGACACATTATATATAAAAAATGTAGACCCAGAAATCTACTATGTGCATCAAGAAGGAAAGTATTTAATAACACTAACTACTGTTGCTGGTGATGGATATTAATACTGTCTTTTTAGTATGGAGCATAATGATGTGAAGAAGTGTTAGGATTATATTCTGAGTTTTCTCACACTTTAAAATAGATTTTACAGCCATATCCAAAAGAAATGTATAGTTGTGGGTGTGCCATAATACTAAATGCACATCAAAAATGGCAGTTTCATAGAAATACCTTGAAACCACCTAGAGATGTTGATTTCAGTCCTTGTCTTCACTGAGGGAATGCCTAGTGTTTATAAACTATCTGCATGCAGTTCTTTTAAGAACACATTCTAGGTAGTCAGTCATTAAGACATTCAAAGACTGATCTTGGTGTGTGTGTGTGTGTGTGTGTGTGTGTGTGTGTGTGTGTGTGTGTGTATGTTGTATGTGTGTATGTTTGTTTGTTTATTTCTGCTGTATTTTTTATTCTCCTCCCTCTTTTCTAGTTACTTTCCCAAAAGGAATGTTTTATTAGACTAAACTGCAAACAGTCCAAATTATAAGGCATTAGGAAGGGAGGTGCATTATTAATATTGGTATAAAACCTGTAATATATTAAATGTGATAGATATTGGAGAATATCCATCTTTAAACACTTTAACATCACATAGATATTAAAACAGTAAGATAAGAGCACACACTATGAAAATAAAGAAAAATGTCTTCTGGCTTTTACAAAATAATACGTGTTAAAAACAGACTGGAGACTAAGAATTCTCAAGTCAATCAGCATCATGTCTATATATACTTTGCTCAGTATATATCTCAGGTGACACAGTTTAGTCCAAAATGAAGAGGGTGGTGTAAAGAAAGTGTATTTTCCATGATTGGTTGAGTCGTAAGTGAGACCTTGAGACTCAGTAAAGAAAGACCACAGGTAGACCTGTATTGACTGGATCTGTAGATTTCCCTAATTGGTCACCTGTCTCTCATAAGCCCTCTGCCTACAAGCAATTGTTGAGACAGAATAACCAAGCAATGTATGAAAAGGTTACTGAATATAAATGAGAAATGGCTCAACTCATAATTTTTAAAACACATAAAACACATGTAGCCAGGTAAGACCTTGCACTGCAAATGTCAGGGCAGAGTAAATTCCTGAAGCTGAGCTATAAATAAAGTCCTGGAAATAGAGTTCATATAAAAATGGTGACAGGCTCTTGGAGCCACTGTTGTATACAAAATTTAATATGTCACATTGTTTTACAAGATTTTACTGGCAAGGAAGAAAATTAAAGCATTTAACATCTCTCACTTCACCAAATGGCTTCCCTCCTTCAACCTCTGGTGCCATTTGTCCTGCTGTTTCCTTTATAAACATCTTTGTTATTGTCACTGTGCTGAGCACACATTCTAAACACGGCACTCACATTTTCTTTCCAAAGCACTAAAGTGCTTATTGAGACATTATCTTGCAATTTTATTCGCATTTTCTGAAGGCATGTGAAGTTATCAGAGTGCTGGGAGGGAAAGGCTCAAGTTGTTTGCATAATTACATGGTCCACATAAACAATGCTAATCATTAAAATGCTTACTGGGAAAAGCTTTTCAAAAATGTCCCCTTTAAAGAGAAACATGTCCATTACAGATATTGGTACAAATTTTGCAGGGGTAATCTTAGAAATGATTGCTTTGTTGGAAGAAATACATTTAGACTGCCCGACAAATTAGAGCTATAGCCTGTGTGTTTTAATGTGAGCATAAAGTGGGGGACAATTTCCTATGTCAGTTATAACTAATCAAGATTTATATGTACATATAGCTGTTCAATTAGCCTGATTATCTGAACCCAAGGAACATCTTATGCCTTTAATGACAATTTACATTTATGATGTATTAATGGACAGCTGGAGAGTTGGTCAACTTGCACTTCTCAAGAAATTCTGGAAGGAAAAGTGACACTTGTACCAGTATAGAGAAAACTCTTCAATGTATTGACAAATTCTACCTGTCAGTATTGCAAAGTGAGAAGAAAGTAGTGTGCTTCAGAATAATAAAATGAAATAAATTCAAAGTATTACAAACATATTTTCTGATGGTGTATTATTTTATTCAACCAGATGACTCATGCAGAGTTGCTGCTGTTCCTGCACTATACTGGTACTGAGAACACACATAATCTCACTTTTCTGCACAGGTCTCATATGGTCAGGGAAGAGCTAACTTCATGTACACTAAAAAGAGTTGCATTCTTACAGAGAACAAGGAGACATGTTTTATGTCATCACTATCCCTGGAGGAAAAAGATATTTCTCCATGAGCTTCTCTTATATACATCCAGGAAATTCTATATTGTGCTAATTCTTCTCATGTTATTAGAAACATGTTATTATTGTGCCCCTACTGTTTCCTAAGCCCATTGCTGAGCGTTACAAGTTTATAGCTACGAGATCCTTTTTTAATATAAACCCTGGCCCCTACTCCACTGTAAAGCTGGGAAAATTAAGTCATGAAACATGTTATACAGAAGTAGCAAACAGCTAGAGGTAGGTTCCAAATCATATTTGTGTCTAAATGCTAACTACCGTGTCACTCCATACAATAAATGATGTTTATAAAGGACTGACATGTAGTGAAACTAAAACAGATGCCCTTTGATCATGTGATCAGTGTCTTTTTTGAATAATTGGACAGCTGCAGAAAGTCTATATGTCTAGTAACATTATAGATACAGTGGATTGTGCCCTGCATTTTGATTGGTTATGCATAACAAAAAGAGGTTAATACTTTTAACCCATGAAGCTAAAGTCACCTAAAGGCAGGCCATAAGAATTGCTTTAAAAAGATGTAAATATTAGCACAAGAGGTGAGAAAATGAAACACATAAAATAAATATACAAAGCTATAGATAACACATAACATGTGCTTAACAACCTTCCATTAAAGGTTCCATTGGATAGATTTTGATATTCAAATAAAGCCAAAGAAAAAAGGCACAGGCCAGACTCCATAGGGCCCTAGAGCTACTGGAAAGAATCCCCTTTTTCTATGGTGTGTTTGTGTGGCATACTGAGACTGTGACAAGGACATAGAGTCTAGAAAATTTCATCGTTGACCTAAAAGCAGAATCCATCTCAGAATACCACTCATACCAGTTTATGGAGTGAGGCTTCTAGACATTTCCTTTCAGACAAAGTCTGAATGATATATTTTATTATTGACAAATTGTAAGACATTCTGGTAGAATGCTGTATGTAAGATTCTAACATATTTTGGCTTCTTCTCAACAGTTTCAATTTACCATCTTTCTGATATATGCAGTAGATTGTGATAAATTTTGCAAGTAAAGGAGAAACAAGTTTTATTTTTTGTTTATTTGTTGGAAGTAAAATAAATTCTAGCCTCTGATATTTGGGTTTATATGATCAGAGGAAATTTAACCTATCAGTATCAACTAATATACTCACATTCTGACTAAGTGATTACATTGCTAGGTATTCGTCTTAGAGAGTTTATCAAATGTATGTGTACATGAGATTCTACTAAATATAAAAACACACATTGGTGTGTTATTTGAAAACTGAAAATTTAGAAACAGAATATTGTCGTATGAATGGCAAATCCTCGACTACTACACAATGATCAAAAAAGTTGGCCGATGTGGGTGAACAGAAAAAATCTCAGATATATAATTAAGTAATGAAATAAATCAAAGAATAACATTTATGTCAAAATAATGCTTTATGTTGAAAATAATCAAGACAGGCTGGGCAGTGGTGGTGCAGGTCTTTAATCCCAGTACTCAGAAGGCAGAGGCAGGCAGATCTCTGTGAGTTTGAGGACAGCCTGGTCTACAGAGAGAGTTTCAGGATAGGCTCCAAAGCTACACAGAGAAATCCTATCTTGACAAACTAAGATAATAATAAAGACAGAATGAGTTTAGTGATTTCTAGAAAATAACTCAGAGAAAGAATGAATGTGAGAAAATTTTCCACAGCTAGACAATGGGAAGTGTTTCCTACAAGCATGTGAAGATTCCAGTAACAATGGAATCCTTTGCCATTAAAGAAATAATTTCATAGTCTGAGAATTATTTCACAATAGACTCATGAAACATGCAATGAGCATGTGGGAGGCATGTCAGGGTGTCCATTTATGTAATCTGCAGTCATATTCTCCAAAAGGAGGTGTCTCTTGGGCAGGATTCTAATAGAAATCATCAGATAAACAGACAAAATGTTGGGTTATAATGTATTCAACACACCAAGAGCCCTAGTGGACAATGTTTGAACCAGTGCCTGGATTAAAGAAATAATACAAATTTCTTATATCCTATTTTAGCTTTTAGACTTGAATTGCCTTTCAGAGAACCACAAAAATACAGTGCAATAAAGTCTACCATGGCTGATACTTAATGTTGAATATGTATTGGTGCTTTAGTCTCTAACATGGTTTTTAAATGGGTTTCTTGTTGATGAAGTGTTCTAGGTAGGATTACTGTAAATGAACCCCATGAGTGTTAGGGTGCTAAAGACTTAGGGTTACAAAAAAGTACTTTTTCTTTTTGGTAAAAATCATTTTTTTAAAGAAATTAATGTAATAGAGCAACAGTCCAGAGGTTATAGACCTCTGATTTCTCTCTGATTCAGAAGGAGTAGTGGTATTCTAGGAAACAATACCTCAGTTCTTAGTTACTTTCCAGCAGGTAGTCTCATGGTCCACTGGAAACAGGTTACTTGATTTAAGAATTTTGTAAAGAGAAAATCCTAAATTAAGGAACTGGATACATTCTTGTGTCAAGGATGCTTCTCAGATATTTTGAAAGGTTTCAAAGCAAACCTTTTAGGTGAAAATTCTCTGATCTCTAGCATTAAGGTTTGTGAAACCTTTGAAAAAAATCTGTGAGAATCAAAACTCTCTCTCTCTCTCTCTCTGTCTCTCTGTCTCTCTCTCTCTCTCTCTCTCTCTCTCTCTCTCTCTCTCTCTGTGTGTGTGTGTGTGTGTGTGTGCACGTGCACACACATTCTTAGTCTTGTTATATCATGCAAGAAAGAAATTAATTTGAAATCTACAATTCTTATTTTATTGCCATGAAAAACATGTGTCATCTTTTTTTTTCTGTTTTGTGCCAACAAAAATTATGACCCTAGATCCAAATCAAACTTTATGATCCTAGGTCCAAATCAAGTCTCTTGCTGTATCAAGATGTGGCAGCTTCAGGCATCTCAGTTACTCATTTTTAATTATTCTCTCACCTCTAATAGAAGGCATATTTAATAATTATGAGACAAGTGGCCAATTACTTTTATTATTATAGATTACACAGCTATAGATATAAGTTAATAAGTAGACTATTAAAATAGTAAGTTTAGGAGACATGAATAATTATGTTCATTACTTTTATTCAGCATTTTCAAATACATACATTATAGACCTCGACAGGAAAAGTGTGCAACTGTGTTTATGGTTTGTCTTCAATATTTTGTTGTAAATCATGACAGAAAAAGAATAAGATGACCTAGATCATTTAACTTGTAGCATTATTTAGGTACAAATATCTTCTCGAGGTGTGCAAAAATGTAAGAATATAAATAAATACTTTCTTTCAAAGATCTCCATGTAACATTGCTTAAATACTAAACTTCTTAGAAGAAACATATTGACAAAAATTATCAGTACCAGATAATGATTTATAAAAGTAAAGATGTCCCTCCTTTTCTCCAGCTTAAATTTCATTAGAGATTTAGAGATCAACAATTAAGAGTAATTAGACTAATTCGAGGTGGTCCATGAGAAACACCATCAAAAATAAGACATGTAGCAATCCAAGTACTTACTTTTCACTCTTTTCTGTGAAATTACCTGACTTAAATGTTCTAAAACATGCAGTATGGGTTCTATGGAATAGATGAACTGACTCCTTCTAGGTGAGGCCAAATGCAAGAGGTGTAAGGAGAATGAAGAAGGCTATGCTGGGTGCCTTCTGGTTTATTTCCATCACACATGACATATCTTTTAAGTCATACTTTCCCAGCATTATTTCTTTCTTTCTTAAATGTAGGAGGAAGCACAGCCACACCCTCCCACACATAGATCTTGGAGTCTCCAATTTGTCATGGCTCATGTGCCAAGACTTTGGTTAAACAAAAACTACATTTTTCTCATATCAATATTTTCCTTTGTTGCATAGGTATCACAAACCTTGACATAGAGGAGTTAAATGGTGTCACTTTCTCTTACTGGCAACTTAAAACATTGTTAAGCTAATTTTTAAATCACTAATAATAAATTACTATATTCCATTGAAGTCTTGCATATGTGAGAAGAAAAATAAGTTCTGATTATGTTCAATTATTTTAGCTATTACACCTTTTTCATTACAATTCCAGCAAAAAGCACACTATAGCAGCATAATAAAAGATGACAAGAATAGCACTCTTCTGATACAGACTAAATTTGGATGTGTAATTAACAATTAGCATGGCCTTGTGATTAGAATGTACAGCAAGGCAAATAAAGTGAAAGATTGGTGAATTTTTAAAATGCATTTTGTTGACTTTTCTACAGTCAAGTTCTCTATTGCCATTTCCTACTGAAGGAACTCTTTCTAGCCTGTCAGGAATATGTTTTGATTCTAACTTATTACAAAGTTAATTGAGAAACATAAACTCCTACCCTTTAAAGTTCAATTATTTAAGTTGAGGGTAATATCAGTGATTACCCAAGGTTTATTTGGCAATAAAAACTGTAGATCAGTATACATACAACAATTCCATCCATGTTCTTTCTCTTTTATGTTTTAACCAGAAAATAGCGAGAGTATTTAGCTAAATTGGGTATAATTAAGGCCATTAAGAATTATAGAGTCAGACAAATTTATTTCCCAGCACATCAATTGAAAGTAAATAGCATTACTGGGCATGTGAAATGGGAAGCTTCAGTCTGCAACTGAACCTTTCTAAAATAGACTTTGCAGAGGGTCCAGGACCCTGGGATACATTTTCCAAACTGCCTCACTGAATGAACTTGACCTTCTAGGCAAGATTCTTATATTTGCTCCTGTAGAGAAAAGGAATATGAGCATTTCTCTTGCTGTTTTCTTTATATAACATTTGAGTGACCCGAGGCAATGTATTTTATTCTCCTTCCCTTCAGACAAGCTTTCTCTTGTTTCCTTTTAAGCAAGAATGGAAAGGTCAGGTTATCATTTCACAAAAGGCTCTTCTTGCTTCTCTCACCATAATATGCTTTCCCTAATTATTTCATAAGTCATTTAAATGGGAGGCATTCTGGAAGGAGACTCATGGAAGCAGCTCCACAAGTAACTAATTATTTAAAAAAAACACAAGGGAATTTTAATTATAATGCCTGGGTTATTTAAAAGCAAAATGGAGCAGTTTGCATCTTGAAATATCTATTGTAACAGGAAAGAAAAAGAAAATATCTCCCTGAATGACATAACAACCGAAGTAAATGCAATTTAGTTGCTCTTTTATTTTCTTGATCTTCAAGAAACAGAACAAAAAATAATGTGCAATCTTGGCTTGAAGCACAAAATCACTTAAAAAATAAGTGTGTTCCTAGAAGACACATATGCATGTTTAACAAATGCAGGTTCTCTAGTTTTCAAGAGAGTTTTTTAATATGCTTGTATTGAATATACAGCTTTGATAACAAAACCATCCAAATAAATCATGGGTTTTCTTCCATATAATTGATGTTTTGAAGAAGCTGATAAAGGATTTATAAGTAAAATCAATTACTATTATTATTATTTTTCACAAGTTTATATTTAAAAAGCTTAACCTGAATTAAAATGAGTGATTGTTTGCTTAGGTTATTCAGAGCTTTTAACTTCAGCTATGTTGAGAAGGTAAGTGATAAGAGACTATTTTGTGTCCTTCATTGGAGAATTTTTGTTTCAGTGTCTATTCATAGAAAAAAATCATATACCATCTTATACTCTCCTTTGCCTGTCAACTTCAGCACCCATATTCCTTAAGTACTGTGAAAGAGCACATACAGAGATGTTTTCTGGGGGAGCTCTGCAAAGTAAAGCAAGTAGTTTTAGTATTAAGATATAAATGCTCAAAAGTTAAAAAAATGAAGTCTATCTGAATGCAGAGCTGTATCACAAATCTATAGTGACTATCACTTTATTTTGTTGAAGTCTGCCCCACTCCAAGAATGTAAGGACAAGCAGATGTTTCTCTCAGCTTGCATCTGTGCCTCAGAGGCTATGTGTAAACAAACAGTTACGGAGAAAGTGTGTGTGTGTGTGTGTGTGTGTGTGTGTGTGTGTGTGTGTGTGTGTAGCCATGATTACATCTCTGGACAATGAAATGAGATGGATCTTGTATGATTAGTCACAAGAGTATGTTCATATCTTCTCTTCTTTGACACTGGTTTTATTGAGTTCCTGAACAAAGAGGACAGAAGCATGAAATCTGGAGTCTAACTCACTGCCACACACCATGGGTCCTGCTTCAGTATATCTTTTACAGTTGAAAGAACATTAATGAAGCTGAGAAAAGGACGCAGAATCTTTTCCACAAGTGACTGAAGCAGTACTCTATCTAGAGATCCTGATTTGGCTAATATTATGTATAGTAACTTCATTGGTGGGATCATAAATGAATATTTTGGTTAAGGGTATTTTGAAAAATATCATAAATTGATTCAAATTTTTGAAATCTAAATTCAAGAATTTATAGATGGTAATAGCAGTTTTCTGATTTAAGTATATAACATTTATTTATATGTTTGATTGTAGTCATTGTTTTATTTGACTCAAGTGTTTTAAACTATGAAAAGAATTATTGAAAGATTTCAATTAGTAACAGTGATAAAGTAATAGTTGTGATAATACCATATTAACAATTATTGCATATAATATGGTCTTCATTAAATGATGATCTACCCTACACTACAACATTACAATGCAGATGGCATTTAAAGTGACCACAGAGCTGATGTTTTAAATACAGCCACAAAGACCTGCATTCCATTTCCAGAACCTCCATCTATAAGACAACAGGTTTGTAACTCAAATGAGAGGTATAATCCTTGAGAGGTGGAAACAGGTGGGTCCCTGAGGGTGCTGACAAATCAACCTAGACTAATTTAACACCTCCAGATCAATGATTAACAAAAGAGTAGCACCTGAGAAACAATCAAGGCTGGACTCCGGGGTCCACATGAACTGTATATATAAAAATCCACACTCAGTCACACACACACACACACACACACACACACACACACACACACACACTGTTAGCCAAAAGCCAGAGACTCAGGCAGATGTCAACATATGAAGGGAAAACTGCAATTGACTCACCTTAAGTTCATCATGATATTTTGTGTTACAGAACAAGCCTATTCCTTTACTTGAAAGTGGAATGGATATTTCAGCATAGTGTATGTTCTGATTTTAGTCATCTAACTTTTCGTGTGGTGTATTGGGGAAGAACTTCAAAAACTCATGTCTGTTTTGAATAACTGATAAGGACTTTTCAAAATATTAAGAAGCAAAATCTATAATCTATCTATAGTTCTTTTTTAGTAGTTAGTTATTAGCAAACTCTACCCATCCTATTATCTCATAGTATTACACAAAGTTTGTTGAATGTAATAACTTGAGCAACCTTTAGCAAATTTTCTCCACTGTGCTGTAACACATCTACTGATGCTCCTATCAACATATTTGATAATTTCAATGATTTATGAAATACTTTTTTTTCCTCTGCAACTATGACTGTGACTGTGGCATGCCATTCGGGGAAACTTGAGTTTGTGTTCTTAGGGAGTGAATATTTGAATATGGCTTAGTATATTATCATTCATTTTGGAGCAGGAATTGTGGTTTTGTATTTACAAACAATTGAGATGTGAAACAAGTTGTTCTATCAAATATATTTATACATGATACACTGTAGGGGGTATTTAAATATGATCAAGTATAATAATGAAAAAAATAGAGGCAAAGTAAGGAATGGGAAGGGGAAAGAGCATGATGGGGGTATACATCTCCAGATTCAGAAAATGCCCAGGTCACCATTGGTAGGATACATGCTTACAGCTAAGCACAATGGATGGTTTAGGTAACAGCTGAATAGCATGGCAGGAAATAACAGGCTGTCCTCCTCACCTCAAGCTCAACTTTCCTGCTACACACAGTTAGGCATGGAAAAGAAAGACTGCAGCCTCTTAGGTTACAACTGTTAAGATAAATGTGACATTCCCCAGTAAAGCCAATACTGCTCACATGATAACATTACTTTCAAATGGAGATTCGAGAGTTCATCATGTTTTACTAATTGTACTCAAAATTACAAAAAAATCACTTTTATTAGCTTGTTACATTGCAACCCTTGAAAATATTGGCTGGGATTGTGCCCCCACTTATCTTCTCTACTCTCTTTCCCTCTCCAGAGAAGTGCGTACTCAGGATTTAAAGAGCACTTGAGAGATTCCTGGAAACAGAATGAATGGTGCATGGCAAGACGACTACATAAAGACTTCTGACTGATGTCATTTGCCACTTTTCTTTTTCTTTTTTTCTTCCTTTTTTTCTTTTTCTTTCTTTTTTTTTTTTTTTCATCAAAAAACACTTTGAGAAAGTCAAACCAGAGAGGGGCAACGCATTAATGGGCTTTACATAAGAGCTAGGTTTTCGTTTTGGTTTCTCTTAACCAAACTAAGCAGATTCTTGCCTTTTAGCGAACTGATTTATTGACTGATAATGCTCTAAAAACTAAAGACCATAGTCTTTATTGCAAGGAAGATATATGGCCCTTGTGAATCTAGTGATTTGGCAATCTTAACCTCTGCAGACATAACACTGATGTATTCTTTGTTGCCAAACAGCATGGTAAGTGCTTAAAATGCTATGAAGAACCTTACTGCCTTGAAATGATGCAATCTAATATTAGACTGCAACTCAATGACTGTATTCCTGAGCCTACCCTTCCACAGATTGCTAAAGTCAAAGCCACTTTATTTTAATATCTCACAGGGAAGGAATCATTCATCATTTCACCACTGAAACAGAGAAAACATAAAACTGAACCTGGTTTGAAGGGAAAACAGAAATTGCAAAATTCAAGACATTTTCATTAGCAGTACAGTTAAAGATGCCTTTTGTAATGGCATCAAAATTTTAGTCTGATTTATTCTTATCAGCAGAAATGTTTTGGACCCCTGGACAGAAGATAGATAGAATCTGCAATTCCAGGAATATATCAGTTACAGAAAGTCAAGCATGTCTTCTCAGATATATAGCTTTTCCCTGTTCCTCGATACCTGTCCAACATGCTCCTCTTAATTAATCACAATTAACATAAAGTCCCATCTACTCTATACTTTATATGCATCAATCAGATTTCAGACACTCATCAGTCACTAGCTCCAGGTAACTTAAATTTTGGTATTAATGATCAGGATATCTCCCCACTTTCAAGGACAGTATTTCTCAAACTATGGGCTGTGACCCTTATGGGAAGGTTGAATGACCCTTTCACATAGTTGCATATCAGATATGTATGTCAGATACTTACATTATGACTTATAACAGTAGCAAAGTTATAGTTGTGAAGTAGCAATGAAATAAAAATATGGTTGGTGGTCACCATATTACAAGGAACTGTATTAAAGTGTTGCAGATATAGGCAAGTTGAGAAACATTAATTTATGATGTCCTTACTAAATCAGGGAGGGTTTCCATTAAGTGTAATGAACAAACATCTCAGTTTTGACTGGCTACTGAAAGGTTTTCCAGAATATAGGACTTCCCAATGCCAAATTTAGGTACATCTAGGACAAATGAGAATAGCTGACTATGGTGCTGATAATGAGGACATTACCCAGAAGAATATATTCTCTGAAGGAAAGTCTGATATAACTGATATGGATGATCCTACTTTAGTTTACTATTACAAATGACTAGAAATTGAGTAGTCCATCTATGGTAGGAATTTGTTTTTCACAGTTCTAGAAGCTGGTCTTCTGAGATTAAGGGTGAACAGAATTTAGTTTCCTTATGGTCCCTTCCAGGTGACAACCTGTTGACTATTTTCAAGCATGTTTCAGCTCACTGTATGCCCACTTTGAGGCAATAATGCCCCTAAAGGCAATCCCACCTCATAATGCTAGTGATATCAGAGTCAGAATTGCAGCATGGTCATTCTGAGAAGGTCAAACCATTAATGTAGTAAAAAGAGTCAATGGATGTGGCTGGAAGCTAAGCTGAGTTTGTACTCTTAACATATCTGTGTGAAATCCAGGTCTTCACAGTTTCAAATCATATCTTTTAGTAACTGAGAGAGTTTGAGTGTGTGTGTGTGTGTGTGTGTGTGTGTGTGTGTGTGTGTGCGTGTGTGTGTGTGTGTATGTGTGTATGAGAGAGAGAGAGAGAGAGAGAGAGAGAGAGAGAGAGAGAGAGAGAGAGAGAGAGAGAGAGAGAGAGAGAGAGTATGGTGAGACAGAGAAGAGATGAGAGAGAGAAAAGAAAGGACAGAGAGGAGAGAAAGAGAAGAATTTGGTGGTATTTAGAGTTATGCTTAACTCTCTTCTTAGTATTATTTGTAAAGATGACAGTCTTTATTTTGACTAATCTTCCAGGATACATCTAGACTAGATGACATCTAGGACAGAATCAAATGCATATAATGCTCTTTTAGTTACTATGTATGTTTTATTTTTTAGTGAAAATGAAAGATTAACATTGGAAATAGTTTACAAATAAGCTTAATCATTAAATAAAATTTATTTTATTTTATGTTGTGTTTGTTCTTTTTGATGTTCATATCAAATAGAACATTGTATATCTATATGTACAATGTATGTATAAAAAAGGTATACATATATATGTATGTATATATAATATATTTACATATATGCAATTCTTATTTTTCATATATACATATATGCAATTTTTTATTTTACGTATACACACAAACACCAGGACGTGTAATACTTCACAGTCAAAATGTAAGTTAAGTCATTACAGAAACCAGTAAAAGCAAAGATTTGATGCCTTTCCCCACAGATCTAGCACTGCATTGGTAACAGAAAATGTTCATGGCATTCTCCAACTGATGCAGGTATGGCAATATCTTGACTATCAAAATACTACACCCATCCTGTTTACCTAATCTCTGCATAATTTGATATTCACAGATGAAAAAGAATGTGTCTATCTCATCATAGAACATTAAGCTGACATGTCAATAAGGAAAATACATTTGAAAGTACTAATGAAACTTTTATTTCTTACTAGAGGTCTATGTTATGGATTTGGACACTGTGATTAAAATAAAATATATTGCTGTCAGGGCTTAAGACATCAATTTTACTAAAGTTTAACAACCTTGAGTCTGTAAAATAGAATTGATTATGTTATTTTATTAATAAAATGTCCTCTTATGCATTTAAGTAGTGACTCTGTATGAGTCAGCTTTTACTAGAAGCAAATCATCCAGAGCTGCACATGCTACTGAGATGCACCTGCTGTTTTTTTATGTTAATTAAAAAGGGAAGTTAGTAAAAGACCCTGAGATATCTTTAACCCTCTTTTATCTCATTTACAAATGTACACCATTGGTGGCCAAACTGAAATATGGCCATTATGGATACGTGTCTCAGAAAACTAACAATTAATGCAGCATAAGATACTTTAAGCATATTACTGGGTTGGTCCATGTAGCTCCTAGGGATGAAGTTAATAAGACAAATGGATGTCTACAGCCCCATACTTCTTGCAATAATAGACATAAGGTCAAAGGTTAGAATCAACCTATGTGGCTATCTGCAGATGAAGAGGTAAAGGAACTGTGGGACACATGCACAATAAAACACCATTAATCCATAACAAGGAGGAATTCTGTTAGCAATGTTGCTAAACCTCCAACTTATTATGCTAAGTAAAGTAAGTCAAAAAGAAAAAGACAAGTAATGCATGCTTTTAGATTCCATACATGTAGAACGTAAATTATCACATTCACAGAAAAAAAGAATGATAATTAACAGAGTCTTACTGGGGTATATGGGTGAGAAATCGTTGCTATCTGACAGCAGGCAAAGTATTAATTAGATGAAATATAAATTCTAGATTGATTACTCAGTGTGGTGGCCATAGTTATGATTGTAATGTGTATTTTACCATTGCTAAAAGAGTAATTTCACATGTTCCCAACACATAAATAACTACGTAAAGTTAACTTGATATAATCACGAACCACCATAGGACAACTTATAAGATATAACTATTTTAATTAAAATAAAATGTCTCCAATATTTACATTGCTTTTAGAAGGAATATTTGTTTTTCCTAAAAAGAATAGAAAAGAAAAGTAGGAGAAAACAAAACAAAAAAATATCTACATACCTGCTACTGCAACTTTTGCTATTCGGCTAATAATGGAGCCAGAATCTCCCAATGATGCCTCACATTGGTAAAGTCCCTCATCCGGTTTATGGTGTCTGGAATGAAGTATGTTTTGTATCAACAGAGATCCATTAGGGAGTTGCTGCTTCCGGTCATCCATGCCCAAGGCTAGGATGAGGCCGTCTTTCTTCCACTTGATGATTGGAACTCCTCTGTCAGACTCTGCAGAGCAGTTGAGCAGGACATTTCCACCCCGCATTGTGACAGCATCAGAAGGTTCAGACACAAAACGAAGAGATGTGAAGGGTTTAATTTGAAAACCTGGAATAAGAGAGCAGAAGAGAAATGAATTCTTGCATTCTAAGAATTTTTAACTTTGCCTTCCCTGACATTCCTAGCAAAAATTATTTCTAAAAAGAATACTTTTTCTTTCATCTCCAAATGTAATATAAATTTAAGATAAGGCATAATGTCTTAAACAAAAGAAAATACCCAAGTGAATGCCAATTAATGAAGTGACTAGTCCTAAAATATATAGCTAAAAAAATAATAAATCATGTTATAGATAAGAGTATTATTACATATCAGTCATTATTTGAAATTTAAGTCTCATTAGTCAGTGTGACACCTGGATTACTGACACTTGATTAAGCTCGTTATGTGCAGTTTAGCATTTCTTAGTATTTTTTAATCTATCCATTACATTTTACAAAATAAAGATCAGAATTATAGAAAAAGTCATTTAGAATATACCTCAGGAGGGTTAAACATAGATAACCTCACCTGCCTGAGAAAGTCATAAGGTTACTACCTACAACCCCTGAAGTGACTCTTTATGTTTCCAGAAGGTTTTTGTGGGATTAGTTAAGAGAATATTGTACTTGAATTGTCATGAACATAAATGAACATAAGCAATCAATAGAAGGATTAGAATAGTATTTAATAATCTTGAGGGGAAGGATCAGGCATAACTAAAGAAGAGTGTATAGTTATTACTAGTACTCTGATTGATAAATCAAAGGCCTTGCCAAATTATCAGGAGGTCATCGTGCTTGCATACTTCCAACATACGGGTTTGTTTCTAAGTCATTCAAATCAAGACACTTTTCAATTTTGAACAATCACTATGGCTAACAGTCCATAATCTCCCCTAGATTTTTCTTCCTAACACACTGCATCATTGTTAAATTGTAGCTGAACTCTATGGGTTCCTAGTGTGTGCAGTGTTTCTAAAGCTGGACTTTAAATCTGATGCATTCCCAGTGAACTGCCTCACTTCTGAGCAGATACTAACTCCAAGTAGTGACTCTGCAAGAGTCAGCTTTGTTATGAAAGCAAATCACCCAGCGCTTCACATGCTACTGAGATGGACCTGCTCCAAGCAACTAGTTCATTTAATCAGAGTAAACAGCTAGAGCTTAGTTCAAACTAATATTAATTATAAAATCACAGTAATACTAAGTGAAAAAGGTAAAGGAACTTAAAGGCTACAATCTGATCCTGTGCCAACTGGGGATCCTTTTTGTACCTTTTGATTTTTGTGTAACCAGCAATATTACAGTGAAGCAGTCTCTTTCTCTAATGCAAAGTGCATCGGATTGAGAATCAAAATCCCTTGCTACTTGTCCAGTCTATATCGCTTGAATGTGTGCAATTCTAAATGTTCTTGTGTATCCTCAGAACTCATGTGCTTCCCCTGTAGCATGGAAGTATTCACTGAAACAAGATCTTTCAACTCAGCTCCCATTTTGGAAAGATACAAGAATGAGTCTAAGGCTACATCAATGGAACTTATAAGTATATTGAGATGCAGATAGATTCTAAGTTACATATGTCTTTCCTATTTGTCAGAAAGAACTACCAGCTGGCTGTAGGTGCATTAAGAGCAAGTAAGCATAAAAAAGTTCTAATGTTATTGAATGTCAAGATGCTTCATCAGAATAATGTCCACAATTTCCATTTAAGTAGCTTTAAAACAGAAGAAATAAATTCAGAATGCAAGACTAGGAAACTATATTATAAAAACATTTATTGCATTTTTGTTCTACCCAGGGCCCATATTTTAAGCACAACCTCATGCTGAGTACATTATTTATGTCACAGAGCACATAATACATTTAGCACAGCTGTTTATGACAGCATGTTAATGAGCATATGAGCCCATTATCACAAATAAATAATCTACTTACTGTGGAACAGGGAGGTTATGACAGTTTTCAGTGCTGTGAGTACATGGATTAAGAAAGTTAAATAAAGATTAATATTTCTGTGACACAATTACCCTTGCTGCTCGTTGGTAATTTTAGCTTTTATAATTCTCCCTATAACAATTATACTTAAAATATATGGATTTGAAATAATGAAACCTCTTTGATTTCAGAAACTTGCATTACTTAATATTTTAGATAATATGGACCCAAGTGAAAAGAGTTATTTAGAAATGAAAAATGACTTTAGTGTCACTTTCAGCTGATACGAAGAACAGGCTGTCTCTTACCTCTTATAAAGCACTTGATGTGTCTAAGAAATAATCCATTAATGTAACAATTACTGGCTTTGATGCAGATTAACAAATTCTCATTCTCTATTACTAAGTTTAGAAAATGGAGGGTGGGGGGTCTTTAACTGGAGAGGTAGAAAGATAATACAAGGGGAGAGGGAGGGAGAATAACTAACACTAAGAATGTTTGAAGAAACCTTAGGGAAATACAATATTCTATAAGCTAGCTTAAATTATATGTAGACATACATAATATACAAGCATATGTATCTATATGAATATTAATGGAGTTATGCCACATTACAAGCAATGCCCTATATAATAAAAGCCCCAGAATCAGTCAGTCATGAGAAAACTACCAGTCCTCCTGTTGTTGATTAGAGCACAATATAAAGGTTTTCAAAAACAATATGGGCCACATTCATGCCCCGTGCTAGCTGTGATAGTTTAAATGAGATATGTCTCTCATAGGTTCTGGTATTTAAATACTTGGTCCATATCTAATGGTGCTCTCTGGGGAACTTTAGGAGGTATGGACTTGTTAGAGGAAATATGTTACTGGGCATGGCCTCTGAGTGCTTAGAGCCTCACCTTACTCCCTTTGTGCTTTGCACTTAAAGTTGACTTGGGAGTTCTCAGCTTCCTGTTATTGCAGCACTGTTTGCCACTCGCTATTATTCCTGCCATTCTACAATCAATTCTTACTCCTCTATAACATTAAGGCAAAATAGAAACTTCCTGTATTAAGTTGCCTACATTCACGATATTTTATCACAGAAAGAGTAAAGTAACTAATGCAGTTGCCTTCCAGGATATAAGAACCTCTTGCTGAAGGTACCATGCACTTTGAACACAGTGTTTAGAGGAATTGACCTGGAACTAAACTGAAGGGCCTCATCCCTGAGCACCGGTTCTCACAGTATCACAAGGTACTGTTCAAGCTGCCAAAAGAGACAAAGACTCAATAGTCTCTCTCAGCTGTACAGCCTAAGAACTACAGATAACAATGACCATCCTAAAAAGATACTCAAAACAGTACAATACTAATACATATATCTTGGTAACCATACATTGTCTAATTAAAAGGTATACTCAGTGGCAGAGACATTGTGCCTTGTTTCTTAAACTTCCACAACTACCCACAGTGGGAGAGGTCATAGACATGAGAGGAGAACCTACTATTGCTATTTTTCTAAATCACAAGAATATCTAATCATTCTAAAAATGTTTCATTATACCCACTGCTGAGTGCAGTTTTCACTCCTCATCTACGAGGTTTCTTTTTGCAACAGATGCAGACTGCTACACAGAGACACAACTGTTCAGAATGCAGTGAAAAAGTGACCAGTGAGTTCCCAACCACAATTGATGCATCTATAACTCAACTCCTCTGCCAAAAGCTCAGGGGAAAAATCACATAAGAGGAGGGAGGGAAGTTTATAAGAGCTAGAGGCCTAGTATGTCTTATTCTAGATCATTTCTCTAAGGCATCATAGGGGAAAATGCACCTAGGAAACAAAAGCAATATATCGCATGAACAAGTCTATCAAAATGACATTAGTTGACATGCCAAAGTGGGAAGGGAAAGTTCCTCATGATCCCACCCACTGGAAGAAGAGGTGTAACAAGTCAATGGCTGCTGAGAAAGGGAGAACTAGTTTTGCCCAGAAACAAGTTACTGTATAGTTTGTCCAGTTCCAAATGGTCAGCTCTGGATTCAAGTGCATGTGAGCAATGATAAGTGGAAGAAGTGTCATATGGCTGTTAATACATGTAGCTTAATAATCAAAGAAGAGATCATGTATCTGGGTGGTGGAGACATGACAGAAGTTAAGGAAATGGAAGGGCAGAAGTGATGTAAATGCAGGGCTAACATAGGAAGTTTTCAAATAAAAGTGAATCTCTAGCACTTGCCCTCTCCAAATGTTGACTTAAGTAAATCTTTAGCTAGAATAGAAGCTAAGAGCATATATATATATATATATATATATATATATATATATATATATATATATGTTTGTTTCTTTGGGGCAGGGCAGTTATTTATTTGCAGAAACACACACACACACACACACACACACACACACACACACACACACACACACACAGAACCACTGCCAATTACTTCCAAGTTATGTTAAGTGTCTAGAGGAGGAAATTGTCTTCAACCCATATTTAGAAACTCCTCCAAATAGTCAAGTGTTGAAACTTTCTGTAAATGTATGTCTTTGTGCTTTATCTCCTTATCATCTTTCTTGCTCAGTTTAAAGACCAGTGAGCCACAGGGGCAGTCTAACCTAGATTGGATTTTTAGGTATAAAATTATCTACAATATCAAAAATGGTTGAGTATGAAAAAAAAACAATCCCCCATAGAATCAGAAATAGAATCAGAAATCCTATTCTGTGTCCACAATGTAAAAACTTGTAGTTAAGACAATGAAAGGTAAAAGACAAATTGAAGAAAAGTAGCATAGACATGAAAAGAAGTTCCTAAAGAGCCTGTGATTAGAAAATGTCACACAAATCCCCATAGAACCTGGTATGCATAATTTCATCTATTTTAAATCACATATACTTTGAGATGCTCAGAGGTTTGGATTGGGTCTACATTCTCAGAACTGTGCCATATAACCAAATACAATTCCCTCTCCTTTAAGATAAAGAAACCTATGTTGAAGGAAATTAAATAATTTTGTGGAAGATACAATTTTCTTTGGTGCCATCAGCCATGGAGAATGTGTGCCACTGTGACTCTGGCCTTTAGTTCTGTCAAAATTTTAAAATACTTCTGAGGCTATGAAATGAGGTTGGAGGCTAAAACCATTACAGCAAAATAAAGGACTCCTAAACATACATGAGTACCATGGGGTTCAGTAGATAAAAATGTAAAGTCTTGAAAGGTTTCATCCTAGAAAATCCAACATCACCTGGGAACATGATAAAAATATAATCCTAGGTATTGCATGGACCTGTCAAGCAACAATAATAAAGGGAGATCCCAGAAGCCCATGTTTGTCAGGCATTTCAAAGGATCCCCGGGTAACTAAAGCTTAAGAGCCTCATTCACAAACATACACAGACTTGAACCAGAACAAGACAATTGATGTATTCCTCAGACATCCTGCTCATTATTTTATATATGTAGATTTTAAAAATAATTTCTGACAATTCTTTTTTCTGAGCAAGAAAATGGAAATTTATGGGAATTTAATTTCAAATAATTGGCCAACTCATATTTTTGGTTGTGAGCCTAAACTTTGAGAGCTGAGCTGTCTCTCCAGCCCATGGCCAACTCTTTCAACAAACATTTTTGTGATACTTTGACACTTGTCTTTACTGAAGAATAATAATAGAAAAGACAAGACAGAAACCAATGTTTATAGTATCAGGACAGGGCATCCTTCATTATAATCAGAAATTTCCTGCCCTCTTCCACTGGAGAAACAAAACAAACAAGCAAACAACAACAACAAAATAATTCACTATATTAAGTATAAGAAAAAATCTTGCTTTCAGCAACAAGAATGTTCCATTCAATAGTTTTATGAAAGGCTACACAATATATATGTTGAAGAGTTGTAAAAGTGAAAATTCTCTTCTAAAATGGGGTTTGTTTAATGAGATATTTTGTATGTTTGACTTAAACTCTTCAGTATAATTGTAGTTTTCTAGAATATTGTAGCATTGGAAAATTAGCTGGATGATGTGTCCATTAGTTTAGTATAGTGTCAAGATGGCCAACACTACACGCATGCTTATCATGTAGTATGATGATGCACTCTGTCAACTTCCTAAGTTTCAGCAGGGAAATGTACATTCACCAAAGACCTGGCACAAATGAAGTTTGGATATCTACATAAATACTCAAATTATATTTTAGAAAACAAAACTCTATTGGAAGTTAGAATAAAGGTTTCTTTTTATAAAATACTGGCAACAACAAAATACAGCATTGGCTTCTGTGCACACAAGACAATGCATCCTTGCTTAGCATAACATTGACAGCCTTTTATAACTCCATGAGAAAGTAAGTATACCTAATGTCTGGTCACCTCTTGAAAAGACTGTTCATTCTGGCCCTTGAAAGAGAATAATAGATTTCAATACCTGACAACCTTAATCTTCGTTACTAAGAAAGAGAAATCAGGATGAATTGGGTATACGGTATTTACTGCTGAATGTAAATAATGCAAAAAAATTTCTTCCTGGGAGAGCAACAGGTGCATTTTAATAAAGAATCATTGAAATGCAGTGTTGAATAAAAATATAAACAAAAGGTTTAAAGCAATGAAATTTACCCTTGATTAGAGCTGCAGGATTTAGTTTAAAAAATTAGGAATAAAAACTGTTTGTGGATTAAATAAAAGTTAATATATTATACTTATAAACATAAATATATTTTAGTATCATAAATATGTCCTTAAAACTTGGGTAAAACAAATACTGATGAATCAATTACAGAAAAATATTATTTTTTGTTTATCTAAAACTCAAAATTGTTTAGTATATTTTGTTATTGGAGTTCATTTTTATATTTTTATTTTATATATGTTTATGACTATTTCCCTTCATGCTTGTCTGTGTATCACTTGTAAGCCTAGTTCCTTTGGAGGTTAGAAGTTGTCAGATTCCCTGGATTACAAATGGTTATGAGCGTTTACTTCCAAGGTCATGTGAGGACAAGACGGGTCTCCAGCCGCTATACTGGAGTCACCCACAGAAGTTCTCAGTCTTTCCTGGTCTACTCTAACTGTCATGGTCTCATTTAGAAATATAGATTGATCCGGTACCATCAGTGTTGCCTTTAGTAAACAAAGGACATAGGGCTACAGAAAGATGCACTAAGTGACTCTGAATTAGTCAAGTCCATCTACCTAGTGAACCAGATCACTCTAGTCTTTCTATATAAACAAATAAGCAAATAAGCAAGGCAGTAGTGGACACATTTATAATCCAAGCATTTGAGAGGCAGACACAGGTGGATTTTTTTGAGTTTGAGCCTAGCCTAGCCTACAAAGTGAGTTCCATGACAGCCAGGATTTTAAAACAGAGAAATCTTAGCCAAAAAAGAAAAAAAAAAAAGGAGGAATAAAAAGAAAAAATGAAAATGGTTGTGAACTGTTACATGGGTGCTGGGAATCAAACATGGGTCCTCTAAACAATCAGCTTTTGGTTTAACCATTGAGCAATCTCTCCAGTCCCAAAGAATAGCAGTTTTAAACTCAGAGTTTCATATACACTACCCAAAAGATTTATATTCCCACACAGGAACCCGAGGTTTAACTAGACCTTGGTATATTTTATCTGGTGAGTCGTCGTCATCAGTCAGTTGTTTATAAAATTATTTCTTAGCATATAGTGAAAGTAAACAAATAATATATTGATTTATATGGTCCAACTTATTAGCCTAAGAGTCATAGAGAATATTAAGCCCTTGGAATGCTACCATCACTAAATCAGGGAGTGATTTCAGTGCGAAAACATTCACTAACATAATGCAACAAGACCATATATCTCCCCACAAAGATTGCTGAACCTCATTTGCTCTTCACATGGTGGGCCCTAATTTCTTTTTACCTTTACAAGACAAGAACAAAATTCTGAAAGAGAAACACAAGATGTGCAGTTCAAAAGCTACTGACTGGTCAAAAATCTCTCAGTGAACCCACACAGAGGCTCCACATCAGAAATTCAGAGCACACGATATCTTCCACAAGCAGAAGAAGCTTTGTGTGGATCTGAGGTTTCTATAGGACAAAAAGTGTGCCTGAGGCAACTCTCTGAGTATCCTCTGGCTAAATCCAATGGTGAAGGAAAATGATAACAGCCACTTTGGAGTAGAGTAACTTTCTTTCTCTCTTTCTTTTTTTTTTTTTTTTTTTTTTTTGCTTAAAGGGCCAAGCCTCTTAAATCTCAGCTCAATCTCGCTGTGTGATGGAGAAATTATAATGGAATTTTTTCCCCTTTTGTTCAACAGGTAACATAGCCTGATATCTAGGTTATCATTCCCCAGACCAATGCAAAATTAACATTTAAAAGTGAAACTTGGATGTGCTGCTTAATCTACCCTATTTTTGATTATTTACCTCCCAGTGTGGTAATGTAGAAGTTAGCTTCCTCTCCCTTTGCATTGCTCATCAATCTGCTTTAAAGAAAGAAGAATGGCAGTTTATGTGTGCACATCTGTTAATTGAAATGGATTCTTTTACTTTCCTGTTTGGTTTTTAAGGGCTATTAGTGTTTGAAATAGAATATTATCACATTATTTTCCCCCTTCCTATTCATTCTTTCAACCCTTCCAATACTCCCTTACCCTTATTCTTATTTTGATGTCTTGTGGGTTTTTTTTTTTAATTGTTGTTACATATATTTTTCTCAACTTGTGTAAATACTATATATATATATATATATATATATATATATATATATATATATATGGTTTATATACATACATACATACATACGTACATACATACATATATATATATGTATATAGTTCTTATCTAGGAAGAGTGCTACTAGCATTTAGTGGGTAGAATCCAGGGAGAATGCATCATATCTTTGAGGCAGATGCTCCTAGAATAAAAGACCCATACTCCAAAACTTAACAGGTCTAGGCTTGTGGGACCTTGTTTTAAAAAGGATCAAATTGTTTGCTGTGTTGAGAATCAAGGAGATTGGTGAAGTGGCTAGTTCTCTATTCCAGATGTGGGATGCTGAGATTTGGTTCAAACTATTGTGGTAGAAGTAGGAAGAAATGATCAAATATAGTACTCATTGGTTAGGCAGAGTTCATGGAGATTTAAGATTCAGTAACTGATAAAAAGAAAAGAGCCTTTAATAACTCCAAAGAAATCACTAGAGAGAGGGGTGTTATATAATTTATAAAAAATAGTGTCAGTTTCTTTTCTATTTAAATTAGAAACCATCTTTTTTTATATATTAATTACAGTTTTCTCTCCCTCCCATTTTCCCATGCCATGCACTGACCTCCATCTCATCCCTCTTTTGCTCCATAGAAAGGGAGCAGTGTCATTTTCAAAAGAAAACTATCATCCCAGGTGGACAAGAGACTTTGGGTTTTGTCAGGTCTGATCTTTTCTAACCCTCTATGTGTTCATGACATCATAGGAATCAGTTCATTCATCAATGAAACAAGGAAAATAGGGACTGCAGAATGCTGGGATATACTCGCCTATATAACATAATAGTTTAGGAATCCATTATTTGATCACTTTTGCTACTTGTATAAAACCCCTCAAATTTAGACAGGAATCTATTCCATGAAGAGATTTATTTCACACTAAATCTGTGACATGTTTTCCATGGATTGAAAATGAGACACAAAGAGATGTAGTTAATGGAAGTGCCAAGAGACACACAACACACCTCATTAGCCATAAAATAGAATCTGGTCTTTTTCTCTTGAAGATAAAAGACTGCAGAGGTCATGCTGCTGACAGAGCATGGGAAGGTTTATCCTGATTTGTGAGAAATGAACTATTCATCTTATGGAAACTCCTATCACAAAAAGAAAGGATTAATTTCTTAAAGGACTGACACATCTAGAGAAAACTTTAAACACTCAGCAAAACTCAGGGTTGACATGGCATGATGTCTGAAGTAGGCACCCAAACTGATAAAATATTTGTATTATAATAGACCAATTTTCTCCAACATGGAGGCCAAACGTTTTCATTAAAACACTGTCACTCATTTTTGTTTGAGTTTTACTATATCTTGTCTGGGCCAAAAAATGCTATATTTTTTTCTGCAAAGACCATTGTGTCATTGCAGATGGAAACTTGTGGTGATAATAACAGTTACAGAAGCTTTGGTATTGAAAACCAATGTGCTTTTCACCGTCTGGGAGTTCAACACTTGCTCAAAGACACCCCCTTCTTTCCTTCCTCCCTTTCTTCCTTCCTCCTCCCTTTCTTACTCTTTCCCTCACTCTCTCCCTCCCTTCCTTCCTTTCTTTCTTGTAAAAATTTTACATGGGTTCAAAGAATTTAGACCCAGCATATGAGAATAAAAACTTTGTAAAATTGAAATCATAGAAACTGTCAGACTTGTATATGCATGATGCATATGATCTATGTGAGTTTAAATGAAGAAGGTCTCACACATGTGATGATACATGAAGGAAACATAAGCATGTAGAATCATTCATTTCTCCTACTTAACAGAGCAACCTACCACTTATATGTTGGAAAAACTCCTATAAATCTCCTAATAGGGGTCTATCAGAGTTTTAAAGCAACCAAACAAGTAGAAGGGCTGAGAGCACTGACCTGACTTTCCATGTGTCGTAATTTCCATCAATATTTCAAAATTGTTATAAATTTAAAGCCAAATACAAAACAATTTGATCGTGTTTCTATAGCATACAAAGTGAAAATAAATAGTTGAGCCTGTTGAGAGATAGAAACGCTACCAAACAGCAGCTTCAGATTTATCCCTTAGAGAGAATAGAACTTCAATCATCTTTTCTGGGTCTTCAGTCTCCCTATGGAGTATCATAATATTGAGATATTTCATCTTTATGATAAGGTAGATGCCAACCAAGAAAGCAGAACTTAAGCTACCTGTCTATTTTACACATCCGTAGTAGCTCACAGCTAACTCAAAGTTATTAGTAACTAATTGTCAAATAAATTATATATAGACAAAAACAAATAATTTAGGAAAAGTATCTAAGTCAGTGAAAGAACGTCAACACACTAACAAACAATCAAACAATCAATCAATCACACAACCAAACAATCAAACAAACAAAGAACAATTAATTCTCTTGTAGACTATGTCTGAACAAGGTGCTGAATATCACTGCCAAGCATAACCGAACGAAACAAAGTTGATCACTTCCATACTGGGAACTTTCCTTCATATACTCTGAGAAAACAAGTGGTCAGTCTTGTCTATGAAAGGCTAGACAGTGTATAATTTTTGGATTTGTGGAACAAGTGGTAAAATAAAGAATGGAATCTTTATACTTAAGAAAATATTTTCAAATTATAAAATGGTGTTATTGACAGCAAAAAAAGGGCCATATCTGCCTCTCCTTGTGCTATAGCCCATTGATCTATGATCCAGGAAGATGATGAAGCTGAGAATAAAGAGAACCCAAAGTTTGATCTGCCAGTATGTACTATATTGTACTTAATACTCTGTGCTTTCAGGGAATCAATTTAGCAAATTTTCAAGATTTTATAAATGACATTGAATCTCTGGGCTATGAATATAGGTGATATTATTCAATACATTAGATAATAATACATTAATCTAATACATTAGATAATAATAATTAGAAATCATTCATTTCTATAATAAAACACCTAGCAGTGCCTAGTGAACAGTTATTGACCCTTCCAAGAGTCACTAGTCCTAGGATGAAAAACCCTACCTTACATATTCCTCTAGTCAAATTCCCTGTATTTCACAGTTCTTTTTTCAGGGGATTTGCAAACAGTAAGGGGCAGAAATTTGTTAGAAAATATATTCTAATTTCTGATGACATACAATACACTAGTTATTTTCACATCAGCTTATAAAAGCTATTAATAATGTTTAAAAACTCTTAATTATCTTTGTTCTTTGGCTTAAATAAAGATATGTTTACTATGAAGGGAACTGCTTTTTCATTTCCTTATTGTGAAAGGATAAGCTTTCTCTCTGTCACAGCTCAGTGAGTTTCTCAAAAGATGCCTTGGTAACACACAGTTCCAGACAGGAAGATGTTTGTGTGACAGATGATGTCACTAAGCATCTTGAAGTTGTTTAATATTGTTTTCAATAATTTTAGATGAATTTCTGCCAAGCTGACTTTTAGGAATATTTTCTATTTGATCTTTATACATTCCTCTCTCATCATCTCTAAAGATAAAAAGATAATAATTTGTAAGAATCAAAGCAAAGTAATAATCTCCTGAATGTCACCATTCAGCACTAGTGAAAGTCTAAAATGCATCAAAATACTAAACACCAGCTCTTTCTGAAGGATAAAAAAAAAAAAATGCTAATTCTATTTAGGAGATCTATGTACTATCGTGAATCCTCAAAAAGAAATTCAAACTCAGATATTCAGATTAAAAAATTAGAAGCAGAAAATATGTTGAGTATATTTAGTGTAACACAGGTCTCTATCAACACGTGGATATCTCCACAATTCATGTGAGGACACTTTCCTCCAATCACCCATGACCCCAGAGAAATATACCTGCATTTCCTCTATTTCACGTCGCCTATGCAGCTCTCTTCTATCTCATTTTTTACTTCATATTACTTGTAGATAGAGAATATATGAATTTAATATGAAACTTGAGAACCTAAAGGTGCAGTTATTTATTAGTTATTTATTATATAACATTTACATTGTGTCATGTCTATCTAGATTGCAAAACCTCAATCAACATGAATTTTAAACAGTATTAGTCAAATCAGTTACTATTTTCTCTATAATCAACTAAATATAATTTTATCGCTAACTTCTTTCTAAGTCTTTTACTCTCTGGCCAAGAAAAAATTATAAGAACTGTGTCCTTGCAATGAATGTTATATATATGAAACTAAATGGCAACAATCAATGTCACTTACACATGGGGAGCTCTAGTCCCTTGTGCAGTGTGGCCTGAAGATGAGGATTAGTATTATACACTATTCTAATTCATGAATCAGCAGAAGGATTTGTTGAAGCTTTGTTTTGAATACCAAAGGCATGGGGCAGTATCTTTCTCTTCATGTTTTACAGTATGTGCAATGCTATATTTATGGTAAAGCAGAGTTTAACTGCCCACCTCTTTATATCTTGCTAATCAGAAAAATAAGAAACTTTATTTTACATGCAAGCAACAAGTTCAGTTGCTTCAACGGTTTTGACCACAGCCAAACACTTAGGAAAGTTGCTAGTAATCAAATCTAGATTGCACAATTCTAATGTAAGACTCTTTTTCCCCTTCATTAGGCTTTGAACAATGTTGACTTCATAAAACATTCTTAGCCAAAGCAGCTCAGAGATAAAATAAATAAAAACACATTCTCTTAACTCATATTTAATACAGACCTCCTCTGACTACTAGAAAAATCCATCATGCACATTTATAGCGCTTAAATCTCTTTGTCATGGAAATTTGAAATCAGAGAAAAAGGACAAAGTGGAGCATCCTGTGCTACTCAAATATATTGGTATGGAATGCCTTTCACAACACTAAATTTTTGGAACTCATTCACTTAGAAAAATGACTCTGGTGTTCACATCCTGAGTGTGCACCAGGAGGGCTCAGGGGATTGCTCAGAATCTTTTTCCTCATGCCTGGCCTGATCCAAAGTTCTCATGCCAGAGCAGAGAGTACCAGACATGAACTGACAAAGAGATGGGAGGGGGTCCCCAGAATGCCCAATAATAATGTCTAATTATTAGAGAGCCTGAAATAACTCTGTTTACTCCTCATGCATACCCTTGGGTCTCAATAAAGCTATTCCACATGGTAGAATATGTGAAGAAATAAGCTATTTAACCATCAAATGGATCAACACTTGGACACAGCTAGAAAATATGTTTCTGAATATGTATGTTCTAACCTATTTCATACTTCCCAAAATAAAAAATGGTATTTAAAACTTTGCTATAATTTCACTTTCTTGTTTTCATTTAGCTTTACAATAAATAAATGAAAAGCATTGGGCCATGATTCTAATGGGGAATAAAATGTTTGCCAACTTTAATTATGTTCAATGACTCCAAAGGGGATAAAGTAAAGAGGATCATATGACATGCAGTTTCCTGTGAGTAAGTCCTCTATCTGTCTCACAAGTTTCAGGCTTCAAGTCCCTTGATTAATCAGCATCCACAGACTGAAGGCATTTTGGACACACAGAAGAATATAAGACACCTTCTTTTCTAGGATACAGTCAGTATAATGGTTGGATTTACTTTAAAAATAGTTTTTTTTCTTGAAGCTTTATTTGTATATCAGTAAATGAACCTCTCCCAACAAGACTGCAGAATAAAATAAACATTAGCAACATTATTGTAGGATTCAAGAACAAGTTAAAAATGAGACTGTGCATTTTTCTTTTTTGTTAATTTCCAACTAATCAACAGGGTGAATGCTCTCATAATTTCTTTTGAAAACCATCTTTATTATGGAAGGCAAACTAGTTTTACACTGATATAAGGACATGTAAAACAGAGATTCTTCTAGATCCTCTGCATAGCAATATTTCAAAGGTAAATACAGATTCCAAAGTCCATTATCTGATAATGAGAAATATTATCAGGCACTAACAAAATCCAGTATTCAATAAAGTGTATATATTTTCATAGGATTTTGGCTAAATTGCATTAGAGAAAAATAATGCTTCATGCTTACTCATCTAAATTTTGAGTACATATTAACATAAACTTTTTACCTATCATAAAATTATGTTATTGGAAATGATTTAAAATCAAATGAAACAAAGATATATCTTAGGGTATGATACTATAAGAAAAAAACAATTTAATCAACCTGCCAATCTTCAAAGTGACTACAAAATGACATGTAAATCATGGGAGAAAGTTACATAGATGCTCACAACACTATTGCCTTTTTCCATGAAGAATGATGGCAGAGTGAGGCTTGAACCTATATCAGTATGAACTCATCCATCATGCTCAAGGATTCATCTTCACCTTCTGGGCAATCCTAGATGGTTCATGAGTATGAAAAATCTATCAAATTAATAAAAATATTGGCAACTAATATTTTTACCATGGCCATAGTAGAAAGAAGGGAATTTATAGATTCTGTTTGCACTTAGTTGTATTGATTATAATGTTTTTGTTGACATTTTGTAATGGATCCTCAAGTGACAACATTCTGTGAATATGAAAAAAGGTACTGTGCAAATGCTAATTGCATTTTAAACATTCCCTTTCATAGAAAAATAAAGACAAGTGGAACAATACATAGGTACATTCCATGTTTTAATTTAAAAATTTACAGTAATAAGTTTATTAAGTTGGTTTTAGAGAAAAGCTTATAGTCATCTCTGTGGATTAGGTTGACTTCAAAATATCTTTGAAGATTCTATTTCTGACTTTTAAGTTTGTTTCTGTATCAGAGGTGTGTACACTTGATTTCTACAATACAATATCCATACCTAAAGGTTGAAGAGAAAAGGGGAAGATTTTGAATGGTGCAGAGGATCAGGAAGTCTACTGCTAGGGAGTGTCTTCCATACACAACAAGGAGCTGCATTTTGAATCTTAAAAATATTGTTTCCTAAACAATACCTGTGTAATGGTAATACCAGTTGAGAAACCAACACAGATGGGGCAGAATTCACAAGTTCCATGTCTAGACAAAAGCTCCAGATAATGAATGATTGGATGTCAAGATAGAAGAAAAACCATTTTCACTAGGAATGAACTTCCTAAGAGGTTATTCACTACAAGTGGTCATCCCTAAATACATGTACCTAAGAAAAAACACTACATGAACTGGACTAATTAGGTTATGTTTATATGTACATACACACATGCTCATATGAAATTCTCAAAAATAAAAAGAATTACATAAAAATACATGTTAAACAAGTTAGCTTTTTGGATCCCACTCTCTTTTGCAGCAGTAAATACATACACAATACAAAGATAAATGGGTATCATCATCACCAGAAATGAGAGCAAATGAAAATGGCAATAAAACCAATAATCATGGACATCTTACTGTCACTTGTCTAAATGGCCCAAGTAGGTCAATAATGAAGAAAACAAGCCAGGTGTAGTTTGGAGTTCTTTATTTCAAACCCCCTCCTCCATCAAAGCTGAGTTCCTGATGATAGTACAATTTTCTGTCTAGAACATACACAGGCCTGACCTTCCTATGTAGCCTGGACTTGTCTAGATTAGAGCTCCAAATCTTGCCTCAAATGACAAATGCTAGGATTGGAAGTGTGCTTTCCAACTAAAAACTATATTTAACATAGCATCACCTAGAGAGCAAAGAGAGACACTACCCTTTACTCACATTAAGGTGTGATTACAACTTGACTTAATTGGTTACCTCAAGAGTTATGACAGTTTAATGGACGGCTATGCTTAATTAAATTCAACAACAATTTATTGGTCTCTACATGAGATAAGGGAATGCAATATGCTTTAAAGACAGTAATTTGTAGTTAAAGCCATAAAAAGTTGTAAGGCCTAATAACTCCATTCTTAAGCAAATAGTACTACTAATAATAAATAATCAATGAAAAAAAACTATACAGACATACATTACAGTGTTTTATGTCATAGAAAATGCAGTTATGCCTAATATTATTTGCAATAATTAACTCATAAACCACAGGTACAACCATACACTAGGAAATAATCAAAATGATTATTATATATATACATATATATTCATATATATATGTATATATATATAATTTCTCTATTCTTATAAATTTTACTATAGAGGGAGGAATGTGAACTGCTGAAATCACCTCTCAGGTGAGTTTTCTGTTACTTGACTGAGTGGCCTTTTTGTGTCCATTAACTATCCCATTACTTCTAAAAACTATGTAACTGTGTTTTTTTGTTTTTGTTATGCACATTTCTTTCTTTCTTCTTGAAGCCTATTTCTTTTTCTTCAGAGACCACTTAGCAATGCAATAAATTAATTTGTACTTTGGGGTGAACTCTTTAATCCTTTTTTGTTCCCTCACCTCCCAATCAAACACCCTCACATTTGCATGTATTAACATAATGAAACATTAATTACACAGTATTTGGGATAGGACAAGCAGAGCGCTTCAATCAATCTCAATAACTTGCATCAAGAAGGAGAAAAATGCTTCCCAGCCTTATCAGGACCACATAATAGACACAAATATAGGCTCTGTGCCTGTTGTGGGTGTGATTTATAACCAACATTGAAAAACAAAAAGCAGAAAATTACAAGGGGACAAATCAATAACAATTATCTTAATGACAGATGGACAAATTTTATTCAATTGTTCAGGCAGTATCGTGAGCTTACTGGTTTGTTTTCAACAAGGGATAAAGATTAAGCTCCAGAAACTGAATGATGTCTAAAATTGCTTCATTCCTAGGGTATGAGGTGGTGCTGAAATGTCTGTGTTCCCTTAAGAAACTGTAGGTGTTCACCACGGAAGGAAAAGGTGACTTTGGAGGGATCACACCTAGTACCCCTAGGGGCCTCATTCAAGGCTCTATCTTTGATAGATTTTAAATTTGTCTTTCCCAAACTATTTGTTCATGTGTTTTAGAGGGCCTGACTTCTGCTAATGTAAACCTACCCAGTCACACTCCAACATCAGTTTTTATTGATTTCTGCTGAACTCTACCCATTGTTAATTTTGAGAGATATTGAAATAAATGCACCATGATTATAATCCAGTACTTAGAAACATCTTCATGATGTCATTTAATTTTTTCAAGAAATTTTATTTCTTCAAATATCAACTATTGTGGGAAATAGGCATTGGATTTTATGCTCCATTTTTGTTGGGTTTATTTTCTTAGAACTATCATAGACCAATAGGAAAATAACACAAAAGCAAATGAATACATTGCCTTTTTATTAAAGCCATGCTGGCACTCCCAGAAATCTCAGTAATAAACATTTGGACACTGCTAACAAGGTTACTGCCGTGGGAAGATGATATGTGTATGATAGGAAATTTTTCCATCTGTAAATTATAGGAGGGTTGGTCTCTAATCAATAAAAGCCACTTACCAAATATGAGAATAATAAAAAGACTAAAAATTGACTAATACCTTTCCACGAGTGATGTCCCAAATTGTTGCCAGCTGAGACCAACAATCCTATGCACTTTCATACAAGAACCACATGTTCATATAAAATTCACCTGAAAGAGGTGGTTGACTTGATTTTGATATTTTGCCATTACATATTCTTTGAAAGATGTACATTCTGCACAGATCTTAAGTCAATATATTGAGGCAATTGCAAGAGAGTATAAGTCTAATTTTCTCCTGCTGCTGAGCCAGTTCTGACTAGGCCTCCTTATTTCATCCTCTACCATGATTGAGCTTTAACAAAGTGATTAGGTTTCTTCCAGGCCTGATCTCCTCCACCTGAAGAGATGACCAGAGCCACACATATGCTACTCAAATATTTCAGTTCAGTGTGTACAATGAAGCTTCATTATACTTTTCTCATTTTAAAAAGACCAGATAGTTCCTTCACTCATTTTTTGCATCATTTTAAAGCCTAATCTCACAGGAAAGAAAAACTGTACAATTAAAATCTGAACATGTAACTCAGCCAAGGCATGAGTATTTCCCATTCTCGTGCTGTGAGAAGGAGACTGAAACATCACAGGAGTGATAATTAGTCTGGATTCCCTTATAAATGTGAGCAGGAGCACAAAGCAGGCACATTAACAAGAAACGACAATAAAGCAGACTACAAAATTAAGCCCTATCTACTTCCCATTGTGCTAAATCTTTACCCCCCTCATTATAGCAATTTTATTCAAGGTGGAGATTATGCTATGAGGGAAAAAGCTAAATAAATTCAATTGTTAAAATCCAATTTTCCTGACTCTGACCCTATGGTGAGTTGGGTCTCACAAACCCATGCTTTATGATTTGTGGTTCTCAGAGCCCATTAGTGTTTGTAATCACTCCTCCAAAAGCACACTATTCACACAGATCTCCAGGGATGTTAGAGACCAGTCTGCCCTTTTGACAGCTGTCAAATCCTCCTTTGCATGAAAGATGCAAAAAGTCAATGCAATCATCCTTCAGAACCCTGAGCACTGTCAGCTATTGGCCATCAGGACTCATCCATCCGTGGGCCTTCATTTGGCTCCTTTTCATAACTGATACACTGTCTCTTGCATTGCTGCAATTGCTCAAGTGAGTGAAAAATAAAAAGACCTGACAGAGACACAGTTATCATTCTCCCTATCCAGACATTCCAATGACCTGCATGCCAATATACAGCAGTTGTTCCCCTTTACAATGTATCCATCTTAACAAAGAATTGAGGGCATCATCTTTCAAATAGGTTGTACTTGTCTCTTTCCATTACCTCTCAACATTCCTGGGAGATGCATCAACAAACAATGATCCTACCCTTACATTTTCATGTATGTCAGTCTTGGGACAAGAAAGGCAAAACACCCTGATTTAAGAGATGAAGGACAAGTGAAATCTCTGTGTAAAGAAATCTTTGCATGCTCAAAGTGGGCTCTATTGAACAACTGTCCTAGTAACTATCTCTGGCAAGATGAAAAACTTTATTTCAAACACAGGGGTATAGAATAATTTGTTTCACTAAACTATTGAATAGTTTTCAGCACCTAATTGTGCTTCCCCTATAGTTTGCATCTTCTTCACTGAAACAAAGGAATAGGCAGAGGTGGTAGCATTGAGGAAGAGAAGGAAAGAGAAAGAGATAATAAATCTCAGGAATCAGAAACCATATCTTCATCCACATAAATCTACCTTGTTTATTTCTATAAACAATACCCTACAAATGAAACCCATCTCTGCTGAATTCAGTACTGAGCAACAGCTCAAATAAAACCATAGCACAAAGCACAAAGCATCTGATAGTAACAGTGTGCTTTCAGCCCTTCAATTCCAGCCAACACCACAAGCAGCATCCCTGTCTTCTGTGCCCCAGACCAGCTGTATTTGGTTACATTTCATGAAAAGTCAAAGTGCCCAGATAACATTTTCTATCAATTGCTGGACTTAGCAATATCAACACAAGGAAATTTAAACGTAAATACAAAAAAAGTAACTGGAGATCTAAACTTACAGCTTCAGCAGTATTAATGTTTAAAATTAATGTTTAATGTCCAGCTGCTGAATTTTGTGACCTTTGTTTTTCTCCATTATGAGGGAAACAAATACCAAAAAAAGAAAAGAAATCAAAGTTGTGGAACCTGAAGCTCTGGTATATGTTACACTGTCATCTTCATGTTAAACTGGTTGTTGCATTTCTACTTCTGTCGCCTGACTCATGTAAGCATTCTAGTTTAGTTGTTCAGAGCAGTATCAGAAAAATAAGAGACATTCCTTTTGAATCTACTAAGACACATCATACAGTTACCTTCAAAAGAATAACATTATTTTCAACATCAGCAAACGACAGCAAATTGCTCAAAAAAATATCACTTGATAACAAAATGATGGAAAATACTAATTTCTATATCCAGTTAGCTTTGCTTTCTATTTCTTGCTGTTTTCGGGAAACTATTATATTATCATTGTGATGTGAGTACTAACTGCAGTGCCCATACAGAGGGTAGTTTGTTTGTATCAAACTACATTGAGTGATATGGGGAGCTAAGCTGCTATATGATATTCATAGGTACAAATCAATTGTAGATTTCTTAAACAAGAGGTAGTTAAGCCTTAGAACTTTCCAAGACCTGACAAGGTCCTGTCCAAAATTATTATTAATAACTATTACAGCGACATCTATTGTTAAGTCTTCTTTTAAATCAGAAATTTATCATGTTATGCAACTTTACATGCACACACACATATATGTATATTATATATATATACATGTATATATGAATTAGTAGATTTGAGACCTGGATTAGAGCAATATATATATATATATATATATATATATATATATATATATATATATAAAATAAAGAGAGAAATATTCAAATAATTCTTGGAAATTCACTGCATTATGAGGCAGATAGAAATAAAAATATGAGAAGATAATGCTTAGAGAGTGAATGTGACATGACAAGTGTTAATGTTATATTAAAGACAATGAACTAAATTAAGTGAAGATATTATAGAGAAGAGAGGGAAGGGCAAATAAAAAGCAACAATTCCTTGTGAAAGATCACTGGATTACAGAAAGAGGGGGAAGGGTGGATTAAGGATAAAGTAAGAATGATTAAGATCAGAGACCACGAAGCCAGGAGTGCTCATATTTGAGCTCAAGTACTTGCCAGTGGCATGACTGTACCAAGTTGTTTACACTCTCTGTTCTCTTCTATAAATCGGGAAAAATGTTATTATTTACATTCTGGGGATGATGAACTATAAGAATTAATGTTCTTATAGTGTTAACATATTGACTGTGGTAAGTGTTGTTTATTATACTACATACTAATCAAATTTTATCACTCACTTCATCTCTATTATTCCTTGTATCTATTTCTAAGTAGGAATATATCATTATTTTTTCAAGCAGAACCTCACTGGATGAGAAAATGCATGTACAAGGTTTTACAAAGTTTTATGAGCATATAGATGTTGAGCAGTATATCAAGACTACCTAGTATCAGACTAAACCATAAATGATTGATTTCTCACTCTCATGTTTGGTACCCATTGAGAAAAAGAGGGTTTATGGCTAAGGCCCTGAAATGTATTGTATTAATAGTCATTATTTTATTTCATGCCATTTGTCTTGACCATTCTGTGCATTCTCAGTAAAATAATACTAAATATTCCATAACAGTCAAACCCATTTTCTCATTTAACACATTAAGTCTTTATTCCTTCACATAAAATAAACTGCTCCCATGAGCTTGACTCTACCCACTACCCTTAATGATCTTCACAGCATCATTCTTATCACTTGGTAACACCTTTTGCTTCCCTGCGCACTGTCTGTCACCCTCTGCCAATCTCCCTTCTTTGTGTGGCAAGAGACAGAGAATAGATGATAGCAGTAAGGAGAGACTGCGATCATGTGTCTATGATGATTCATTTGATAAATATTCATTCATTGTTCTACAGTCTAATCTATTGATATTTTTGCAATAGAATGAATCTTTTGAGAAAATTTCATCTTCTAAAAATTTATATCCAGATAGTCCAAAGACAGAGCTGGGACTTGAAGGGACCATACTATGCACACTGGAAAATGAGATATGTCTTGGTCATGGTAGCCCTCAGTAGCACTCGAAATTTGGTAAACACTACCTTTCTGAGAATTTCTTGTATCAGATTACTCTTTCTTTATCTTCTTTCCATATGAAGGGTTTTCAGCACTTCAGAGGAAATGTAAATCTCTTTTGAAAGTGTGTTTTCATTATATAACCACAAGCAACAACAGGCAATTATTTCTCTTAAGATGGAAAGCTGCTGTCCTGAAGACATTTGAAGGACATCGATGAGATTACAGATAACCAAAATAACATTTGATAGCCATTCTTTTATTTGACAATAAAGTGATTCCATGTGATCATTTTTTTTTTGATTTATAAAGTTTCGATTTTATCCCTTAACCTTTTTGGTTAATGATTCATAAAAGATGGCATGAAACATAGGGGTATCCTTACGGTAGTAGTGACAGCAGGGTTCATTGTGTAATGGCCAAACTGCCATGTCTGAGTAGGCTGCAAGTCTACACAAGCACCCACCCTTTAGGAAGAAAAAACTGGTGTATGAACACTGAAAGTCCAGAGGCTTTTTTTGTGAGCTGAATAATGGGCAAAGAAATGCATTAAATTTTAAAAACATAGTGCAAGCAACCAGTAAAACAGGAGACAACATGTATCTATAAAGAAAAGCAGAGACAAACGTCATATATCCTCTCGTAATACTGAAAATAATGAAAACTTATTTTTTAAACTATTTAAAAAATAATTTATATTTTCTTAAATTAAAATGTCCCTCCCCTGAGTGTCCCAAGGTCAGAAGGGGAACTTATGGTAGAGGTGAATGGATAAAGGTGCTTGACCCAGTAGAAATTTGGAAGTACCTCAAATGGAAATATCAAACAGGGACAATATACTTAGGAATAAGGAGAAATTTTCAATAAGAACCTGTTTTAGAAGTTCTAAAGAGGGTGATGAGGATGAATTTGATAAGAGTGGCAAGAATTGATGTGCTTATAACAAACTATGCAGAACTCCCAATTCATTCATATATACGTATGTATTTTTCAACTTTGGTTTTAAAAAATGAAAGTAAAATGCATCATAATTAATTCTCAAAAGTAATTTTTGAGATACTTCTATACCCAGGGCTTTACAGGAATGTTGGAGCAGAACTCTGTGATTCTAATAACTGAGTAGCCTTAGGAATGAGCTCTGTTGTATATTTGAAGATAAAGTGGATTATGAATTTTATCACTTAAGATAAATTGTTATCTAAGAATTAAAACTGTCTTCATATACATAAGACTTGTCTTTATCAACTCCAGTGTCTCTCTGATAGTCAGTTCTGAGGTATCTTTTATACAATGAGCAAAGTGAATAGTAGCCCCCTACAGTCTTGGGAAACATAGTCAGAGTTTGTTTATCATAACATTATTTTTAGAATTTTCTGAGCTTGAATGGAAAACAGAAAGAACAGCCCAACATTAAATTACTCACTTGAATGACTTTCCAAATTGAAATCCCAAAGATTGCAAGCACAGAGTTGTAACTACACAGGAACCCATTTGAAATAATTTCAGATCTGAACATTGCCATAAGGTCCTGTTGATTTTGACAGAGGCAACCTACTCATGTGGATAATACTATACAGAGAGAGAAGAGGATCTGGAGCCCACTGCCAAGGCCACTCCCCGAACCCATCCTCACTCTCACTTTATGGTCATGTATTTTGTTGTGATTATGCATCATTCTAAGAGCAGGGGAATATCCATTTGCATAGCAGGTGAGAACATATAATAAGGCTTCTTGGAGCTCCGTGGGATTCATCTCTAAGGTTTCTGCCAGGAAAGAGAATTCATTTTCTCTAGTCAGATGCTATAAATCTCTCAGTCAATGGTACAGGCAACACAAAGAAGCTGTGTATGTAAAACTCCTGTGAGCAAAGGCCCATGCATGTCTAGTAGACCAGAATTGAACCTACATGGTTTTAAATAAAAGGTCACATGGTTGGGGAACTGTTTTATTTGTGTCTTATACTCTCAACATATACTTTCTCTCAGCTAAAATCCAGGTCTTCCCTAGACAGAAAACAAAGGTTATTGCTAAAGCCAGATTTTATTAACCAGAATTCTTCTAATAATATGTAGAGAGGAGCTGCCAAAGAAAAGCCATATAGCCACCAAAGGGGATTCTCCACTAAGCCAAGATCGCATGGAATACTTATGATAATAGAAATGAGTTAATAATTAAAAAGAGCTAGCCAATAAGAAGCCTGAGCAATTGGCCAAACAATTTATAATTAATATAAGCCTCTGTGTTCAATTAAGACTGAAGGGCAGCAGGACCAGGTGTGACTGAACTTCCATTTATGGGTAATATGTTAGATGTCTGTTAGATCAGATATTCAACACACCAATACTCTTAAGTATGAGAGTTTACTTCTCATATGTGACAATGATTCATTGTACCACTAACTAACCTTAAAGTTATCAGAAGACATTCATATCTAAACAAATCAAATAATGATTCTTGGCTAGAAACACACACACACACACACACACACACACACACACACACACACACACACACACAAACCCTCTGTTTAACAGGATACAAGCAAAGAGCACACAGTGAAACCTCTTTTGTTAAACTTACATACTACATATAAATAATTATTTTATTGTATTACTTTAGAAATTAATTCTGCATATACTTTATGTAGATATATAAGTTTCTCTTGATCTAGCATTGCCTTCAGCCAAGGAACTACTACATTTGATACCTTCTAAATCAACTGAAGCAACAGGTGTTTGTCTGAGATGCTACTTATTCAGTAAACTTTCTGTCCCAGCTTGGCATAGCTTTATCATAGCCCAGAGGATCACATTTCTGTCTCAACACATATTCAAAACACTTGCTGGTGAGATTACATTAAAAGGGTAATTCAGAACGTGAAATTTCTCGGCTTAGAGGGAGGAATGATTAAAAAAAATGGGGGCAATGCCAGGCTACAGAGACAGCTGCTCTGAACAAGGGGGCGGGCTAATGGACCCTCAGACTGATAACTGGGAATCCAGCATTGGACTGACTCAGACCCCCTGAACATAGGTCTCAGTTAGAAGGCCTGGGCAGTCTAAGGGACCTCTGACAATGGAACCAGTTTTTACCCCTGGTGCACAAAAGGACTTTGGGAGAATATTCCCCATGGAGGGATACTCCCTTAACCTAGAGGCAGGAGGGATTGCCTAGTCCCTACTCCAAATGACTTGACAGATTTAGATGACCCCTCCAGGAAGGCATCACCATCCCTGTGGAGTGGGAAGGAATGGGATGGTAGGGGTGTCAGGGGGCATGGGAGAAAAATAATAATAAAAGAAAAATTAAAAAAAGAAATTTCTATGCTTAAAACTGTTTATATATTCCCATTACAGGGAATTTCCAAATCCTTAATGTGGGCTGTCAAAAGTCTATGGAGATCCTAGTATTCACTCTTGCTCTTGTATGCTTCCTTAGCATGTCCTAGCCATAATTGTGTGCATACTAGCTCTATAAAACTGACCTAGAGTGTTCACCAATTTGAACTTGGCCCGCTCGTGGTTTTACCTTAAGTATTGTTTTCCTTGAGTGAATGTATCTTGTGTGCCCCAGATCAAAAGTTGGGCCTCTTCTCATTACAATGTCATTGCATGGTATGTTACACTGGCAATTAAGTTATGTGTACCAAGAGATTTATTTTGCTGTTCTTTAGCATAATATTGCCTCTCTCATTTTGACCATAAATGTCACAAAGACAGATTTGTTTCTTAATTTCACCATCCTATATGAAGTACCTTGAAGATTGTACAACATAGCCCACAGACTAAACAATTCACTGACAAATAGCCAAGTGTATAAACTTCTCTGAGCTCTGACATTTACTGAGAAATGAAACAAAGCTGTAGTCCTTTAGTTAAAAACTTTGCACGTGCAACAAGTCTCGAATTTTGAGTTAATTGCAGTCCAAATAAGAAAAGAGGGTACACAGCGCCATGTAGATCAACAAGGAAGAAGGTGGAGCAAGAAGACAGAGATGAGAGCAGCACAACTATAGTACAAGGATGACAAGGATTCCCAGGATCCCCCAGTGCTGGAAGAGACAAGGAATGAATCTTCCCCCATTCAGATTTCATAGGTAAAGTGGGTTTACTGATAATATGGTCGTAAATTAAATCTTTCACAATTGTAAAAAAATAATTCCATTTGTTTTAATCTTCCTAAATGGTATAATACTCAATCAAATAATTGCTGTTTTATCCATTTTTAGGTGCACCATCCAATGGAGTTGTGTATGACAGTCTTCAGAATCTGAACAAGAATCTGACACAGGGATAAAGTTCCATATTCAGTATATTGGCTTTTGCAAGTACTCAGAAGAATGGTGAAAATAGAATCTTGGATTAATGATGACTTGTACAGCCTCTCACCTCTAGGAAAGCAGTTTCAAAGAGAGGAAACATTGCAGTCTAAATGCTGACAAGAACTTGTGCTGTCTTCCTTTAACCAAACTCATTTTTTTGTAAGAAAGAAATGATGCCAATATTATTCAGTGACACCATTTTATTGAATTACCTCTGTTAAAGTCCCTGTGGTATCTGAAGAGTCGAATTAATTTTCATATATGTGACCAACACTCCAGTCAAATTTAATCAAATCGTTGAAAACCTACTGAGCACATTCTTTTATTTACTAAGTTTATTAAAGGCAAACACTGATCTAGAAAACCATGCCAATCCTAGTATACAGCTCAATCAATCTTCATGAAGTGAGCCAACTTTGTGTCCAACACAGGAGAAAGAGATTTACCTGGATGTCCTGCTCATACCCACTTCCAGGCATGGGCAATTCTACAGCAACCACTTCCCTGAATCCTTAGCTTAGTTGTACTAGGATTTTGTTATGGTTTTTGTTGTTGTTTTTGTGTGTGCAAGGCAAAATACAAATCATACAGAAGTAATTATTGTTTTACTTCTTAAATGTACAGTTTAGCCACATATACAATTCTACTATTGAATTGAAATAGTGAATTCATGCACAGTTCTCTGTGTATGCCTTCTTCCAATTCACTCTCATTTATATAATCTTTTATTACTGAAAAGACACAGTTAAATAAATGTCTTCTGTGTACTTTATCTGCCACTGAACTGTGTCAGCAAACCTACAGATTGGGAAGTGTCTTGGGTTAAAAGTCCCCTGGAGACAGTATGATGCTTGATATCCTTTACACATAAATGTAGTTTTAGGCTCTCAAATTACTTCCTTTGGGAGAGCCTACACTCTACACTACAGGAAAATGTGCTGTTCATGGTTTGTGAGCATCAGAGTGTTAGGATCTATGACCACATGGAGGGCCATTGTTGCTTAATTCTGGGCTGTAGGTTGCAGAAGCATACCAGTGGATGAACTTTTCCTTCCTGCAACAATCATGGGAATGCTCTTAATTTGAAGCAGTAAAAGGTTAGCTCCAAATGGCATTATAGTGCTTATTAAATGAATGATAAGTTACCCTGTAAACCCAAGGCTCTGATTTATAATGTGTGTTGTTATAAAGGTTATATGACATACAGTTCTATAACCTAAAATAAAAAATTTTGATTTAGCTTATGATCCCTAATCTACTAAGTATCACAATTTCCTCTGCACTGAAGGTTGTAGACTAGTGTTGTTTATCTTGTTTACAAATCTAGAACATGAAGCCCATTTGCAGAGGCTTAGAGACTTCAGTTTCCTGAAGCCCTCTTGCAGCCAGTTCTTACCAGATGCACAGCTATGTCCCAATATTCCTATCATTTTTTGGGCATAGATTAGGAAAAAAGTAAATGAAATTTTAAAGGGTAGGAAGTAAGGGTGAAACAGTATATTGTCTATTTCTCTGGCATTTGTTATTCATATGTGTGTTCATCTCCTTTTGACTGTTTAGTACCTTAGAGGCTTCTCTAAAGATCGACCATAAGCTTGATGAAACTTTTAAGATAAATAAATGGTTGCTTATTACTGAAACAATGCTTAAAAATAAAAAGAAAGTTAAAAAGTCATGTATGTATATTTGAAGAGGACAAGCATTATGGGCATATATATATGTATATGTATATATATATGCATATATATATACATGGTCTTTTAAATGATCATGGAGTCTTATAAAAAAAAGTGGTATATTTTCCTATGATATCCTAATATAAAATCATGTGCAGAGGTGAAATCTCTTCTTGAGAGACAGGGCACCATTATGGACAAGCATAATTGCATGGTATTTTTTAATTGGCATCACATCTATTTATCTTCATCATCTGTAATACAGAAGAACTTGCCAAGCACAACATTCATACTGTCCATCAAAACCCCCATGTAAAACTACAAATGTTTCAGTGAGCAGCTGCCACTGTCAGGTCACATAATGTCATCAAGATCTTACTCCCTGTCCACCAGGGATGTCAAAAGAACCATTCTCTTCCTCTGCCCATTGTAGATTGACAGGAGACAATGAGAGAGAGCTTCTGAATGATGGTGCCCAAGGAAGGCCAGTGTTCACAAGGTGCCACTGACTGCCAGCATGACAGATTGTTTGTTTCATATGCAAAGGAGGAAGGGAAAAGAGGGTTCCCATGGGCCTTGCTGTCCTGCTGCTGCAGTCATAGCCTACGGGCAAGGGGCTGACAAGCTATGTCCCAATGATGCCCACTGCCTAAACATAATCAGAAAACAGTGTGTGGAGAGTTACTGCTGCCCTCAGTGCTACATCTGCTCCCCAGGTTTTAGTGGAAGTGAGATAGCCAGGAAGTGAGGTTGGACTCCTTTGTCCAGATGTGGGGAAGAAGGCTGAGTGACAATTCTGATCCTTGAGTTTATGTGTCTGTTAAAGAACAAGGCAAACAGATTGCTCAAATTGTTTAGATTCTCAGCCAAAGCTCAGAATTTGTGTTCTTCTAACCCAGAAAGCACAACATACAAGAATCAAGATTAAATGTCAGTATGTGCCTGATGGAGGCCTAGACAAACTATATAATCAGACCCCGTAGGAAAGGACAAGAAACCTATGCATACCAAAAATATTGGTATAGGCTAATTCAAGTTATATGGTATAGTGTAGACAGGGATAGAGGACAGCCTGGTCCCCTACAAGTCATCAAAATCATGTGTTGAGGCTTAAAAAATTGTTCATGGAGGAATCATCGTGCCCTTGCATATATTCTATACTAAGGCAATGGTTTAAACGTGGAGAAACGAACACAAAATTAGAACTCTGTGATAAAGTAATTCCAATTCTTCAAACAGGAAAGCTGAAAGGAGCACTATTGTTGTCGTTGCCTATACTCCAGCCCTACAGATAGAATTTTGGTCCTTTAGCCAACACAAACACCAAAAGCGAAGTGTCAGTCTCTCTGTGCAGGCAATTACAGAAATTTGGGAGCAGGTTGTTAAGTCCAGTGCCTGACTTTTTAACAGGGCGACTAAAACTCACTTCAACACCATCACCATCATTATGAACTCTGCGAGATGATGAGGACTCAGGAATAGCTTCTAACAGGAGTGTAAAATAAGGCTTAGATATTGACAGGCTTTTTGCAATCATATAATGTGCACATTCGCTGTTTAGGCTACAGGTTAAAATAACCTGAAGATGATTTTAAGCCATAGCTGCCTGGAGTCCACTCTGGAATTACTGAAGCATCACCAAGGTACTAGCATGATGAGTGTTTTTAGATTGCTTTTAATACATGGAGAGGATTCAGATTCTCAAGAAATGAAGAGTTGAGCCTAAGGAGAGCTAATGATCGTCTTCAGGGGTCTTGCATAGAATTAGTAAAGGAAGCTAGAATCTATGTTTTTCAGCTGTTGTTTCAATAATCCTGCTGCCATGAAGTGTTTCCACCTGGGTAGTACATCTTTCAAATGGGATGATGTGCTCAAAATGAATGTTGTACCCACTACTACAACAAAAGCTTGAATGGTCTAAACACCAAAGCTAACCCCATGAAATTAGTAAAAATATTTTGACTCTCAAAAGTGACATTTTTATTTCCCCATTTTGTGCTATTTTGAGTAAAGACCTCCCAGTGTGTGTGTGTGTGTGTGTGTGTGTGTGTGTGTGTGTGTGTGTGTGTGATAATAGGAATATCAGAACACATAGTATCAAGTTGAAAAATTCATCAATTAACATATAATTAGTGACAACTTTTGTAAGAAAATCCAAAATTTAATTGTAATCCCACATTGGAATTTTGGTGAATGTGCTATTAATAATCTGAATTAAAATGGCTATGACACTTATGCAAATGATTACACTCTCTCAACTTCACTCAGTTCCACTTTGGGTAGCACCAAAATTTTTCCAGGTATAGTACTTCCCTTTGAGTTTAGTACAAGATCCATCTTCAGTTCCTTCCCATTTCTTTGATACTTTTAAAACTTGTTTAACATTGTAGTATTAAAAATGTTACATAGCTACATTCAAAGTCTGACATCCAAAATCAGTTTTCATTCTCACTAGTGTTACCATGCCCTAACTAGTTAGACTTACAATTTCTTATAAATGATGCTCATTAAAATTTTTATCAGTGACATGATGCATAAAAGTCTGTTTCCCAAAGTTCCATGAAAATTTTCACCAGTCCCAAAGGGTTTGGATGTCATGCTTGTGGAAGCAAAGTTCAACTAGATTAGATTCTCATCTTTCTTTACTTTTCTTTATAATGTGCCTTTACCATTGTCATCTTCCTAGTATGTAGGTTTGAATTAATCATAGCACTTAGCACATAGTGTTGTTTAGAGAATTAAACAGCGCATTACATACTTAGCACTTTGCCAGAAACATAGCAGCCATCTAGAAGTAGTACTTGAGCAGCCAATTGGCCACCAAATAAGAATCTGTGGCCTTGAAACAGAGCCCAGGCAATTAAGTCCTCACAAGAGCTGCTCACTGACTCCATGCTTATATCTTTTCTACATAAACTGGTAATATTGAATATTGGCCTGCCCTGGCATAGAGTGTGTTTTGATTATCTACATCTGGCCTGTAAGAACCAAGTGGCTTCTTGTATATCACTTAGCACTGTGTCACATGTAATTACAAACTTGACACTTCCCTTCTGAACATAACGATGATGACAGTAACAGCAACATTGATAATAGCTACAAAATGAGGACTAACCTGAAATTCAAAGCTTATTCAAGGAGGGAATTCTCCCTACCTGTTGCTCTAGTATAATCCAAGTGATCACCCTCAATCATAGATGCCATTAAACACTTCCCTGCTGGAAGTTGACATGCTGACGTGAACAAGGAGGAGCTAATGGGCCCCCCCTTACTGATAGCTAGAAATCCAGCATGGGACTGATTCAGACTCCCTGAATATGGGTCTCCGCTATAAGGACTAAGAATTCTGGGGGACCTTAGAAAGTAGAAAAAGGATGTATTCCTGGTACACAAAAGGACCTTGTGGACACATCCCGCATGGAGGGATACCCCTTTAACCTAGAGACAGGAGAGAAGTCCTAGTCCATACTTCAAATGACTTGACAGATTTACATGACCCAACCTGGATAGCATAGCCCTACAACTGGAATGGGGGTGGGGGGATGGGAGGGGAGGTGGCCAGTGTGCATGTCACAGGGGAAAGAGGGTAAGAGAGAGGGAAGAGAGGAAGGAGGAAGGGAGGGAGGGAGGGAGGGAACAGGGATTGACATATAAAATTTTTAAATTTGATTATTAATAAAAAAAAGATTTAGCAAGTGCAATGGCACAGACCAGGGTTGTATTACATATCTTCTCTCTGTTTTGATTATTTCTTTTATTTTTGAGATTATATCAATCTTTCCCTTTCCTCCCTCCAAAGCCTCCTCATATACCTCTACTTGCTCTATTTTCCATTTATAGCCACTTTTTTATACATACATATTCCTAAATAGAACATGCCTCATTTATATAGTATTAGTTGTGTGTATAGTTTCGTAAATGACCATTTGATATTGAATAGACAATGACAATTGATGTTCTCTTTCCCAGATCAGACTATTTCTCCTCTTCTCAGATTTTTTCATCATCTGTAGTTCTTTGATTAGGTTTGAGTTCTCATAGTCTTTCCCCTGTCCAGCATTGGATTTCTATTGTTCTTTTCATTGATCATTTCATCTTTAGGCAGTCATTTTGAATTCAGTTGTCATCCCTCACCAAGGAAATTTCTTTTGCAACAGGTAAAAAGCATTATAAAACCATAATCAAATCTATGGAGCCCAGTTCCAATCCACACATCTACAAAATAGCCCCCACATCCAAGGCCCAGGGAACATTGACAAAAATGGGGTGGAAAGGGTGAAAGCTCAGAGTATCAGGGAGTGTGTTGTGAGACTGTGTCCTAGTAATGCCAGAAACTAATTCATAAAATCCCATGTCTTCTTCATGCTGCAAACTGTACTTCAAAATACTAACAGCCCACAAGTCAGTCGCATAGTACCCAGGTAGCTACAGTAGTCTTTAAGCACTTTGTTTTCTTTGGTTTAGAGTCTCTCATTCTCTCTCCTCTGCTCAATATCTTATAAACTTAAAGTTTTATTAGAACAGTTCACTGTTTTTAATGTTTTTCCAAACATCTTGGTCCCCACAACTCTTTGATGCTAGTCCCTGGTCTTACTTGAACTTCACCATGAATTCACATAAGAGAAAGTTACAAGTGACTCTTCCCTTAATTGTGTTCACAGTGCTAGCCAAACATGACAAATTAATAACATACTGTGTGAAAGAAAAGACCTGACCTAGACAAGCTGGAACAATTGGACATGAGCTTCTAAGTCCCTCAGCATATGCTCTGTCAACAGCTTTCAGGAATTTCCCAGCTAGACATAAAGCAGTTTTAGATCCCAAATGTCCCTTTTCTATCAATTAGGAAAATAATTTAAAAGTCAAAAAGATGAAATGGAGTGTGCTCAATTTCCTTAGAGGACAAGGGTGAAGAATGAGAGGCAGCCATAGATGAAAGTACCTGATAAGTGATGAACTTGGGACTGAGAATAAGTAGCTCCTATGTGCTCAGCAACTCCTGCTGTTTATACACACTAAGAAAAACCCCGTCCACAGACTTCCTCTCTGCAAAGCTTAAAGTGGACAACATTAAATGTCAATTATGATGAATAGCAAGAGGAATGTGGGTAAATATGTCACCCTGGATAATGAAAATTAAGAATATTAACATAAATGCTCCTACAGTCAAGCTACTCAGGAGAACCTGGCTATTTTTTGGGAACTGTTTGTCTTAATTCTAACACCAATTATTTGTGCAACAGACGAAATACATAGTATTTCTACACATGGATTTTTTTCTCTTGGTATGTAAATACTGTTTGCTTTGAGAATAGTCACCTGAGTTGTATTGGTTGTATTGCATTTACTTTTCTCCTCTGTAAAGATCAGATCAAAAAAATCATTTTCCCGTGAAGATATAATAAAAGTTAAGTAGGTAATACATGCAAGTCATTTAACATATTCCTACCTCAATTTGGATACTTTGCCCAGTACTTGTCAATTATGACAAATGGGAGTCAAATGGTATATAATTAGACAAAAATATTATGCTATACAAATATGATAATATGCTTCATTCTTGATATTGTCACTTAGCAGTCTTTGGTACAGAATAAGTAGGTGGAAAAATACTTTTACTCTGATAGTCTTTTAACTAACCTACACATATCCAGGACTTCAGGTTCAGTCAAATTAGTGGAGATAAAGAAAGTCAGTATTAGGGCTAGGGCCACAGCTCAATAGTTGAGTAGCTATTGATTGTAACACTCTGGTTTGATGGCCAGCACAAGCAAAAAGCATTAATATTTGATAGCAAAACATACATTGAAGTATTAAAACAGATGGAACAGATGTCTTGTGATTTACACAGTGATCTGAAGAGTTTCAGCTTTCCCATACTTTCTGCTATATTGGAGTAACAAAATTAGAATTGGTAGAAAAGGCTGAACTTCCATTCCCTCTTAAATGAATACAGAGAAAGCAAAGGTTCTAGAGGGATGGTATTCTAGTGCTTCTTCCCAGCATCCAAACTTGAGGTCAGTTTATTGACTACAATATTAATGGCCTGTGCAGTCAAAAAAAAACTTTAAAAACTGAAAGACAGTAATATGAGGATAGCCCAGAAATTAGGAGCATTTGTTATTTTGCAGAAGACTCAGGTTTAGTTGCTAGCACACACATGGTGGCTTACAACAAACTTCTCTAATTCCAGTTCCAGGGATTCTGTGCCCTCGTTAAGCCCCTACCAAGTACACAAGCAGTGAACATGCAGACAAAATATCTACATACACAAAATGAAACAAAACTAATAATCTTTAAAATACAGCCAAAACTGGATGTGAAAGCCTAACAAATATGTAATAAATTTATCACTGAAACATTTATCAACAAATTTTACTAATATTATTCTATATGCCAGAACATGTTCTCAGCATTGAGTGCCCAGGAATAATAATACTAATTAAAAAAAAGTCCAGGCATATGTCTTTACAGTCTAAGGGTAGAGATAGATTGCAAATAAATAGGGCTTTGGTATTACAACTTCAACATCAGTAACAATGACACACAAGGCACTAGTGCCAATCTCCTCAGATATTGAACTAGTGAGATAATAGATTTTAAGGAATTGGAATTTTCCCAGGAATTTCATATCCAGGAAATAAAATACTGAGGCCCTGCTGCCTGTGAGAGGGGAAACTTTCCTTGTGCAATATAATTTCATGCAAGCTGACAAATTGCAGGAAATAACTGGAGCCAGGATGTGTGTCAATGATAGATAGTTAGGACCAAAACTTCACCAGGCCCACATGATGTGTGTCTTTTGTCCAGTAGTAGTTAAATCTAAATTTCAAAACAGTACCCTAAAGATGAACTTAAAGAGTCTTGGGATATTTTGATTAGCTCTACTCTCCCTAAAATGTGGCCACATTGAAAACAATCACCCTTCTTTGCTTTTCACTATTGCTTGACCATTAAGGACTATTGGGGGAATCGTGCCATATTAAAGCTTCTTAGGGATTTTGGGACTCAAATTTTGAACAGAACAAATTCTGGTATATAACATTTCCTGCTGTGGAAAAGTAATAGGTAGTCAAAGTGTTGCGACAACTGCATGGGTATTGCGTTATCTACTTTGCGCAGGATAGTTTACTACTAAACAAATTGTTACCTTTATCTTTTGTGTGTTTAGTGCATGATTAACTTTTGATTGGATACCAAACAGTATTGCATTATTAATCATATAAAAGCCCCCAAAGTACAGCTTCTGTCCACTGTAAGTATTAATTCTCAACCAATGTCTTCTATCTCCTTCTTCCCTAGATGTCAATGTCAGTGGTAGAACAACAAACTTACCTTTGGAAAGAAAATGAATTTGTTTTTAAGAGAGGTAAAAACCATCTTTGGTGGCTGGAAATAAAGCTTAGAGGTGAAGAGTACTAGCTTCTCTTACTGAGGAGCAGGGTACAATCCCCAACATCTATTTGGTGGCTCATAACCTTTTAACTACAGTTCGAGGGAGTTCCAGGGTATCGGATGCCCTCTTCTGGACTCCATGGTGTTCATGTACATAGCGCACAGGCATACATGTATGTGTATAAAATTAATAAAAATTTTAAAATATTAAGAAAACAGTCTTTGGAGTTTATATTTTCAAATAAGCTTGTTTCTTATTTCATGTACTAAAATATGTACTTATTATACAAAGTTGAAAAATACAGAAACTATAGAAAAAGAAGCCTATGATCACAATGTCAAAGCCAAAGAAGTCCACAATTAATGTTTCAAAGTATTAATCTTCATGTATTCATGAAAGCCATATGCACTCTTATAACCATGCAATATGTTACCCCCCCAAAAAATCTCCTTTTTATTATGCTTTTCTTTTCCTCAATATTTTAACAAAAGAATATTTTCTTGTATAAAATTATCTGATGGCATATTAAAAGCTAGATAATATTATGTTTTAGGATGACATATAATCTGCCATTTCCATATGGACACAATGTAGAATATTTACATTTTATTCTTAAGATATTAAATGCAATCAGTGGCATTACAAACCATTTTTTCCACACCTTTAGTTATTTTTCTAAAACAAATTGCAATTAGAGAAATAGCTCATGATGGAGGGTCAGTAAGAAACATTTTTAAGACCTTTAAATAATTCAGCACAATGATCCCCAGAAACTATCTAAGCTACTGAGCAAGCCTACTGTTCTGAAGATAGCTGTGTCAACATTACTTTGGGAGAGCAAACACAATGCTTCTTTTAATGCTGTTATTCTAACAATAAAAAATTATATTTTACTGCTATGAAAAATCTTATTCATATACATATTCATTGAATCGGTAGTGTTCCTTTTATATATATTATCCATTTATATGGTTTCTTTCCTCTTAATAGTCAAATACACATAATTTGCCTGTTTTTCTAATGGATTTGAAATCTAATTTTTAAATCACTTTATAATAATTTTGCTAGATATGGATCCTTTCAGTTACTTAATAGGCAGTGTTAATCTTTGGAACATGTTTAACTGACTGAAGAAATTTCAAAATATAGTTACTATAACATACATTGGATAGAAGCATCTGGTTTGGGGGAATAAAACACAACAGTCCATTCTCATCAATTGAATGATATTAAAGGTGTTAATTGCTGTGAGGGCATTAGGGACAGAAGAGCACCACAACGCACAAGCACACACACATACACACACACACACACGCACACACACATACACACACACACACACACACACACACACACACACACACGTGCACGCACGCACACACGCACACGCACGAGCACATACACATACACACACACACACCATTCCACATGGCTCTTGAGAATGTCATGTTGATGGAATTGACTCTGTGTCCATTCCACTTTACAGATTTGGGACCAGAAAAATCTCTGCTTTACTTTTTTCCTCTTTTGGCATTACTGTAATACTAATTCATTATACCTCTATTTGTTTTTGTTCAGCCATACTGGGGATGCTATCCAGAACTTCACATGTGCTGTGCAAGTTCCCTGCTGCTTAGTTCTTTAGTTGCCCACCAAACTACTTTTAAATTATGCTTTAAAGGTGCTGTCCAGCAGATTTTGATTTAGAGATCAGAAAAGCCAGTCTTCCTCCCTGCCTTGCAGTGGAGGTAGACATGCAAAAACACAAAGTGCTTTGCTAAGGTTGTCACAACAAAGGAAGAGAGGCAGAAAAAGAGAACAGAGTAGAGCCTACCCAAAAGAAACCAGAAACAAAATAAATCTGATATTCATCTTTGTTTAGCACTTAGCTTCCCAGAGTACAAGAAAAAGAGGACATGGTATTTGGTAGTGAGCTACAGAGTTTAATTCTATTTTCTGTTGCAACTCTCTCTCTCTCTCTCTCTTTCTCTCTCTCTCTCTCTCTCTCTCTCTCTCTCTCTCTCTCTCTCTCTCTCTCTGGGTGTGTGTGTGTGTGTGTGTGAGTGTGATGTGTATGTGTTACACACATTCATGCCTCCTGAGTGGGAAACTGCATGACTAAAATCAGAGCATTTCTGCAGAGCCTCTTGCTGCAATTCTTGAATTACATGTCCCCATCTGCATTGTCTGGGCTCATGAGTATTGAGTATGATTCTGCTATCAGGGTTATGGTTTTAAGGTTATTCAAATATCATTTTTCCCCATATTTAAATTAACAAATATAAGCTATGTGCAGCTACAGTACACAACATGATGACCTGATTTGTGGAACATCTCAGGCTAATTAACATATAATTTACCTCATCTACATATCTACATCTACTTTTATCATGTCCTTGTCACAAAACATTGCTAGAAATGAAAAATGTTCTTAGTTTATTTTTTGTAATTAAAATTTACAACTTCTGGCTGAAGGTACCTTAGTATACCTTCACAGTCCCTGTTAACCACCAATCTATTGTCTCTGATTCTATGGATTCAAAGTATTCATTTTATATATGCCTTACTTATTTTACTTGGCTTAATATCTTCCTGGTCCATTCAACTTGTCACAAATGACAAGGTTCCTGCTTATGAAATACTGAATTGCATTCACTTATGTATATTTACCTCGTCTTCTTGCGTATATTTACCTCATCTTCTTGCGAATGATGGAAATAGATTTGATTCCTTATCATTGGTATAATGTACAATGCTGATTGGAATGTAAGAAGAGTACAACTGTCTCCACCTCCATGATTCCTTTTCATTTGGTTATATGTACTCAGTAATGAAATTGCCTAATAACATGATACTTCAATTCTTAACTTTTTGAGGCATCTCCCTTCTCCTTTTGATAATGGCTACAGAGAGTTATGCAAATATCATCAGCTTGCAATGAATTGACAGAAATGAATGTGACTTATTTTTGACAACTGAAAAGAACCTTAGGCAGATAAGATGACAAGAGACACAAATACTGCACATCTTACTTGATGTCACTCACATGGAAAGTGATTTAAAGAAACACTGCTGTGCTCTTCTTGCCTCATTCAAGAAACAGCCTACAAGTGAGCATGAAATAGCAACAAAATATTCAGAAACCTAACTCTAAACATAGTAGAAATGAGAAAATATTAATAGTGTAATATTATTTATTTCTCACTAAAGCATTTCTTGATCATTCCCCATGCCACAGTAAAATAAACTCAGAAGTTTCCTTATTCAGCTTACTGGAGCAGAGATTTCTCTCTTTGATGCTCTGTTCCAGCTTTTGTGTCCTAGTCTGTTGTTTCCCTCTTTTCTTCACATCACATTCCTAGTTCTTTCCTTCTTTAAATAGCATCTTCAACTTTGCTTCTCTCTAAATCCTCTTGGGTTCATTTCTCCTAGCTTCAAGCTACAGGTGTTTGGATTGTAAAACACTGTTTGTATCCTAATCCTTAAAGGCAAACTGTACTGCCCTCCCAGATGTCCAGGTACAGTGTAGTGATGATGGATGGGGGCAGAGGCGGGGAGTAAAGAATCAAAGGAATATATTAGAAAAGGCAGTGCTGTCACTGTGCTGCAACATGTGAGTTCTTCATTGTAACAAAGCTTCCACTTGGAAGAGTTTACGCCCAACAGTCAGAATTGATTGAAATGAACAGTGTTCAGAAACAGCCCTTCCATATTTTATGAATACAAAGGAAATAGTGTTTACATATAGCCACCTAAATATCAGGAACCTAATTACATTTGTATAAGTGTTTACAGAATATTAAATGTCATCACTTTATTACTTCCTTTTTGTGTTATCTTCTGACACCATTGTTACAGAAACAACACTGCTTCTTCATACATTGGCTTCCTTTAAAACACAAAATCCCACATATCATGTTCAAAGAGCATCAGATTAAGTTTCCTCTAAGCACCTACCTATCTTCCTTCTTTCTTCCTAGAAAACCACTTAGGTGCCAACCCATGGTGGTACACACCTTTGATCCTAGTACTAAGAAGAACCAGACAGGCACATCTGAGTTTGAGGCCAGCGTAGTCTACAGAATTTCAAGACAATCAGGTCTACACAGAGAAACACAGTCTGAAAAGAAAAACAGAAGAAAGAGGAGGGGGAGTACGGGGAGGAGGAAGAGAAGGAGGAGGGCAAGGACAACAACTACCTTGAGATTCCTGACACCCTTAATGAATCAATCTGTAGCCATAAAACAGTGATAGTTATCCATTAGTGCCCCCAGGAGAATGATATGTATAAAATGTGCTTAGAAAGCAGTGAGACAAGTGTCTGTACATGGCATACGAGAAAAAGGCCTATTTATTTAGAGTCAGAGTTTGCACAGCATGATTCCGTACGGGCTGCTAAGAGAAAGCACCAGATACACAGCTGTGAACACAATGCCTAGGACAATCTTGCCATCTGGGAACTCAGTACCTAAAAGCTTCATATTATGATTCATGGAGAGGGCCAGAGACATGACTAGCCATGAATGAGGCTTGAATATAGAGGACCTGGCTGCAACATATCTTCCAGGCCAAAGCAAAGACACAGGCAAGGCTAAGTGGAAGAACAGAAAGAAAACCTCTTTCTTGTTTCAGTAGACATGAAGGTTGAAAAGACATCAGCAGAGTAAAAATACATTGTTCATCCAGGCATACTGAATGGTTAAAATGAGAAGGACTCCTGTCAAGACAAATGCCACCAATAGATGATGTTACTGCAATGCCTTGTTGTAACATGATTTCATATATATATATATATATATATATATATATATATGTATGTATGTATATATATATATGTATATATATATATATATATATATATATATATATATTTCCTCTTCTTGTACTTCCCTTCAACTCTTCCCATGGTCCTCCTTTTCTCTCACTCAAATTAATAGCTTTTTTTTTCTTTTTTTTTTTTTTTGCTAGTTTTATATCAACTTGACACAAGCTAAAATAATTTGAAATGAAGGGGCATCAATTGAAAAATACCTCTATAACACTGGGATACAGAAAGGCCTGTGGGGCATTTTCTTAACTTGTGACTGTGGTGATATAGTGTTTATAATCTAATAAAGCTTTCCTGGAGATTAGAATCCACAGCTATAACGACAGAGGCCACATTTTGGTGGTACACACTTTTTACCACAATATCTATGCTAGTTAGCCATAGAAGCTGGCCAGTGGTGGCAGGCACCTTAAATCCCAGCACTAGAGAACTATATAAGACAGAAGCAGGGTCTTAGAACTGGCATTCAGTCTTGGGAATTAGTTTCCAGCCACATTGAGAATAGGATCACCTCAGCCTTGGTAGAGGTAAAAGCTCTCTGGAGACTTGGCTGCTTTGTTTTTCTAATCTTCAGCCTGAACCCCAATATCTGTCTCTGGTTTTTTATTATTCAGACTGATGAAGGAGGACCCAAACTACTATGATTAGTGCCAACTCTGAGCAGATGGTTTTGGGTTCTATAACAAAGCTGGCTGAAAAAGCCAGTAAGCATCAATCCTCTGTGACCTCTACACCGGCTCCTACCCTATTTCAGTTCCTGTCCTTACTTCCTTCAGTACTGAACAGTGAAAGAGAAGTAAAAACCAAATAAACCCTTTACTCCCAAGTTTGATTTTGGTCATGGTGTTTCATCACATCAATAAAAACCCTCACCAAGACACGGTTGTTACAAATATGCGTGTCTGTGTGTTTTTCTGTGTGTTTCTATGTGTATTCTCAAAACTATAACTACAATATGCTCAGGTCTGTATAATGTTACCTGTATGTATATGATTCAGGCTGACAACTTGGTATTTGGGGTAAAGTATTTGTGTAATTACCTAAAGTTCTTCAGCATGCCTTAACTGCCTGTAGTTCTTTGTCTAGGGTTGAAACCCCAGAATTTTCCCCCTTCCATCACAGCATGTGTATTGGTCCATTCAGCTCAGGAATCACAGGAGAAGTGGAAGTGGAAAGACCCACCAAATGAAACAGAAGAACATGAAGTTTGATGTGAGATTTTGTCTCCTAATAATGTCAGAGAAGCTACACCCATAAGATCCCATCAACATGGTTGCCTAAACAAGACATGTAATGCCTTCTTGATGACTGATAGCTGGTGAGTTTACTATATTACACAAGGACATGGACATGGCCTTTAATTCACTCACAGCTCTGGCTTAAGTAGGACAACTACAGAGCCCATGCTCTGGAGTGGAAGTCTTCAACCTCTGTTTTATTTATTACAAATTTTAGAGTAAGAGAAGAATAACTTTTATAAATGTTAAAAATAATTGGGAACAGTCTATACAAAAATTTCTTTAAAGTAGCCAAGCATTGGAAAATTACCATTATTTCTCTTGATAGCCTCAAATATTTATTTAAGTCAAGACCTTAAGTTATAATAAATGAATTGTAACCTGCCACTCTCTTCTTACTCAAATGGTCAGTTTATGTCGTAAGGGCACAGAAAAGATGAATACTATAGAAAGGAGGGGTCAGCAGGTAGAGCATAGAGGAAGCAAGATGCTGGCCCGCCATGCTCAGATAAGATGACCACATGGAAATACGTAGATAAGTAGAAATGGGTTAATCATTAAGACAGAGCTAGCCCATAAACAATAATAGTAACTGGCCAACAGGATTGTATCAAATACAGAGTCTCCGTGTGTTATTGGGACACGCATGGCTGCGGGACTTGGCGGTCAGCGGGGAGGAACAAAGATTAGGACCAGGCGGCAGATGGGAAAAACGTGCTCGTAACATAGACCTTAAGTTATAATAAATGAATTGTAACTTGCCACTCTCTTCTTACACAAATGGGCAGTTTATGTCGTAAAGGCACAGAGAAGATGAATACTATATCAACTAAAAATTAAATTATTTCCCTTCAGTATTAGATAACAAGTAATTATTATATTTGAATTTTGTTGTGAACTGGAGTTAAAAGTTTTATGTGCCTGTTGACAGAGATTTGGAATGATGCCACATTACACTGCAAAGGTCTTTCATATGTACAGATTTCTTTATGCCTTCAGTTACAGAATCATTGTGTGTCAGCATTGTAGGAGAAATCAGAAAATCAAACAATGTTGAATGTATACTTCATCATAGATGCAGTATAAAGACATAAACCCAAGTATTTTCACACATTTTCTCAATTCCACATTTATACCAGGAAGGATCTATGGTTCAAAAGTAGCAGATACTGTAGAGAGCCGAGTAGTGCCACGCCTTAAAGTGGTGCTGGCTTCTACCTTACACCTTCCCACTGGTGTAGACTCTCTGGGTAAACAAGCCCTTAATTGGTTAAGTCTGTTCAGCCTGTCTGCTTCCGCATTAGAGTAGCCTATCTGCAGGGTCCATGTGGCTCACTGGGGTTGGTTAGCTCAAGGGTATTTAAGCCTGTGTAGGAGTCCTCTCTCTCTCTCTCTCTCTCTCTCTCTCTCTCTCTCTCTCTCTCTCTCTCTCTCCTCCCTCCCTCCCTCCCTCCCTCCCTCCCTCTCTCCCTCCCTCCCTCCCTGCCTCCCTCTCTCTCTCTCTCTCTCTCTCTCTCTCTCTCTCTCTCTCTCTCTCTCTCTCTCTCTCCTCTCTCTACCTGCGGGCCAGAAGCAACATGTTTAAAGGATCCTGATTAAAACTGCAAGAAGAAGATCTACCTGGAGTCGCATTTTCCTTGCTGGCGAGGGCAGGCACATACAAGATACCTCCAATCACACATCACCACATGTACACATATGCATATGTATGCACACATGAATATGAGTACTGACATACAACACATATACAAATGTAAATACAGAAACGGAAAGTTGAAGGGCTTATGATGACAGGGCAAGAATATCTAGGAGAAGGGGATTATTTATTTAGCCCACAGGCTAGAGTGCAGGAAGAGATGACAAAGAGACATTCTAATAAAAATAAAACAATATCTTCACCCTTAGCAGTAATTGGGGAATAGGAGCCTTACAAAAGCCACCGAGA